>QJPP01000900.1:200000-713387 GCA_003996215.1 Jaltomata sinuosa | reverse complement strand
CCTTAAATGACTTGGAGCCTCTACAAACAAGTTCTAACGGTACAAGGAAACGTATACGTGGAAATAACCGGAAGGGTCATTACAGGACTGTAGCATTGTGGTTGATCTATGCATTCAACCTATTCTTGTTCCATCTTATCGAGTGTCGCTAGTAGAGTTGTGGGAGCTAAATTAACAACTCCATGATCTCCTGAGAAAGAGTCTGTCAGGTTCGGTGTATCTTTGGAAAGGTTCTGTTTGGTTTGAAAAAGAAGGGAGATGACTCCTTGTATGTATGTATGGGTTACCAATGGCTGACTGAGGGTGTGCTTTGGGTTGTGTATTGATGACTTGATTCAACCAAGTACAGAGTGAAGTGGCATTTTTCTTTGATGCATTCGAGGTCAGGATTCCTTCTGGTAGAGATCGAGGTGGTAGGATTTTCCTGCACTACCTCTGAGTGGCTTGTTGCATCAGTAGTGATTCCTTGTTGCATCTACTCAGGGGTTCAACAGAGGCATTGATTGGCAATTGGAGTTGGGTCAGAATTGTGAGCTAGCAAGTTACTTCAGATGGTTCATAAAAGGTTCTCTTTGGTTGTACCATACTTGAGCCAGAAGGCAGTAAGTACGAATAACTTAGCACCTCTATTTTAGTTTTGGGGTGGCTGTGGCCTTGGAAATCCATTCCTTCGCTAACCATTTGGCTAGGTTTGGCTTGTCAGATTCCAACAGAGTTCTTACAAGTGCGGGCCAGGAGTTATAGTATGTTAAATGCTTTAGGAGTTGGTGGTTTAGGTACTTGTGTAATAGAGCGGGTGTTTTGAGCCAGAGGGGAGTTGGGAGAGAATGAAATTTTCAATATCTAGGTGGCAACCTTGGACTTCAGGCACCTTTTTCTTTGCCTATGGGTTGGTTGGACTTAATATTCGTGGCATGGTGGACTTCTTTCCGAGGTGAGTCTAGTAAGGTGATCTTAAATCTTGATAGTGTTCTAGTACTTGGAGCAGCAGTGATATTCTTAGGGTTTGGAGCTTAGTTAATGGCTATGGACTTTGTGGTAGGCTTACCATACTCCTTGTAGAGATTGGGTTTTTTCGTTTGGGTTTTTTTGGGCCGATTGTCCTGGTTCATTCACTTTAAGTTGATTCATACTTGGCATGGTTCAGCGAGGCTGGTTTTGTTCTACATTGGGACATTCTCCTTTGACATAGGGTGTTCATCCATGTCCTTCTCGACCCTGGTGTGCAAGTTTCAGTTGAGCTCTGATGGTTAGTTCAGTTGGGTTCAGGTATCGAGTTTGATCTTAGCAAAAGTGTTTGTCCGCTGGTTGATGGTTTGTCGGAGCAGGTTACTACATCTTTCAAGGATATGCTATGGGTTGATATGTTGGATGTCCAAGGATAGTAGACTAGAGCTTGGCTTGGATAGGGTTTGAGTATAAAGGTGACCTTATTCGCGGTTGAGTATAGCAGGAACTATGGATCTTTGGTGCGGTTAGTTGATATTTCGAGAGTGGCTCGAGTTTCCGACATGCGTGAAGCTTTAGGGTCATGGTGCAAAGGATTCAAGTTCTATAGAAGGCTTTTGTAAGTCAATGGATTCATGAGTTAGAGGTTTGGTTGGTGAATTTTCTTGGTGGACCTTGTTGTGGTATAAAGGTTTCGAGTTTTCTGTGTTGATAACCTTGGTTCTCTTGGTTTTGGTGTTGTGTCGGTGCATTTCAGTTCGGTTTCTTAAGGTTCGATTTGGTTGATAGACCCTTGGAATTTTGTAGTTTTGCTTGGTTAATAAGGAGTTAAGGTTTGGTAGCTTTCCTTTAGTTTAGATCCGTTGGGTGCCGTTCGGTCAAGGAGGCTACCCAGGGTTCTAAGAGAGTGGTGCGGGCTTAGTATCCGTCTTTGTTGAGTCTCTAGGTGTTTCCATTTCTTTAACATTCATAGATGAAAGTCCTTTTAGTAGTGGATGTTGTAATGACCCTATGTCATTTTCTGTTTTTCATGCTTTTTTGCATTTTGAGCTTCCCGCAGTGGCTACAAGTGATTTATGACTTCCCAGGATTGATGGTTTGGTGCCCAGGACGTTCATTAGGTCGTTATGACTATTTTCCTATTTTAGAACTTGAATTTAGGAAATCTCTGACTTTGGTCAACATTCTTAGCAATCATGCTCGGAATTAAATTCTGATAGTTTCATTAGCTCCAAAGCGAGGATTTTGTTCTAGTGGGACCCTTGGTCGGGGTCTAGGAGCTTTTGGTTAGGTTTTGTCTTGTGTTTCGTGTTTTTAGTCTAGTTTAGCTTGTAGAGTTGACTTTGGTCAACATCCGGAGAAGACAACCTTAGATAGAAATTTTGTCAGCGCTGTTAGCTCCGAAATGTTGACTTTGATCTAGAGAGAACTTTGGTTTGGGTCCCGAGGCTTCCAGACTTATTTTTGGCCTTTGGGTTTTGTTTTGGAAGAGTTGGCCAATAGTTTGTTTTGGGCGCGGGGTCTACTTTTCATTAAATGAACCTCCGTTGGGATTTTCATCAATTTTGTTGAGTCTGGAATGCCGTTTCTAGTTGAATAGCTCAGCTCGTTTGTGTTCACAGGACCCCAGATGCATTCTGGGGAGTCCATCGTGTGTAAGTTGCCTAAGCTAGGCTGCTGCTTATAGCTGGTTGCTGGTGTGGTGTTAGGGAGTTGCCTGGGCCACGCCTTTGAGCATAGCTTGTTCTTGGGCACCGCACCTGCGTGCCTGCCTGCCTTGGTATACCATCCCACCTCGGTGCTAGTGCGCCTGTGCGTTCTAGCTGCCTCGGCGCCAGCGCGTCTGCGCCCGCATGGCCACTGTAGCGCTTGGGCGTGGCATCTTATAACTGACCTTTTCTCTTCTTCTTCATTCATTTCACAAAATTCCCATACTCATTCCTCCATTAAATTAAGACCCAAAACCTCCATTTTCACTCCTTGATCATTCAAACAACTTGGAGGCCAATATATTTCCGGTTCATGATCGTTTTTGGCTCTAATTTGGTAAGTTTTCACTTCTAAATTCCTCTTCTTCTCCATTTCGTTTCAAAGTTTCCCCAAAGAAATTTTCTTCCATGTTCTTGAGCTCTAAGCTCCAATTTTTTGTGGGCTTATTCCATACTATTGGGGTGGTTAATTCTTGGTCCGTGATTAATTTCCTGACTTCTATTGGTAAGATTTCTTCGTTAAATTCCGTTGTTCTTTCTTTAAAATTTGCCTTGAACTAGTAGGACTTCAGGGATGTTTTGGGCCCCAAAATGAGTCCCATTTGTGCTCAACTTTTGGGCATGAGTTTCTTAACGCGTTGTGAACATATTTGTGAATTTTGTTCCCTGTTTCATTGCACGAGCCCCGAGGGACATTTCCCAACCCAATTTTCCATATAGTATTATGGGTGTCAATCTTTTCGCCTTGACACCTGGAATGTTTTTGTGATAGCATGGAAGCTTTCTGAGGCTGTTCGGATGGGGAAGGAGCACGAGTGTCAGATCATGTTTGTGGTTTGGCCCCGAGGTAGATTACAATTTACTTTCCTAGAGTGAGTTTAGTTAGATTTTATATCACACATATTACTTGAATGTTAGGTTGGATCTTAGAATAGTATTAGGCTTAAATCATGTGACTTGGAATAAATTGGCCATTTTGGATCATAGATTAGGATTATTACCGTTATCCTTAGTTTAGGAGCTTGTAGTATTGTTGTGGCTAGCCTAGAATCCTCAGTATGCTTTTAGGAGGTTTTAGAGGTAGAGTAGATGCTTTTAGTGGTTTTCGTAGTTATTTACTTTATTTTTGCCTTATTGTCGGCTGCGTGTGTACCTGTGGGCCCGTGGCCATAACTTAGATTAGATGGAGTTCCAGGTCAGTTCTCTTATGACACGATCCAATTTCTAAGGTCATGATGGCACCTGCAACCCCTCAGTTGGCGAACCAATTCCCAAAGCCCAGAATGGTTAGTAATGGGCTACTACCTAACCAATACGCACAATAAGCAGAAATAAGTGAAAGCAGATATGAAGTAAAGACAATGTGGAATACAAGTGCTAGAAGCAACAAAATAGAATATACAACTGTCTCCGAAAGTATAAAGAGTAATAGTGCCAAAAGATGAGATGTGGTCAAGCTCCGGTCGCCAGGTTCTCACCCTAGTCTCGAATATCCAAAAGCTGCAGGAGTCTCCACGCGATCAACGGCGAAACCTCACACTAATATCTGCACCAACAAGGTGCAGAAGTGTAGTATGAGCACCAATTGCTAAGCAACAGGTACCCAGTAGGCATCATCGGTCGACTGGGCGCATATAAGATATAAAAATAGTAATATAGCAGACAGAAAAGAAGCAGTCACTGAAGAAATAGAGAAAGCACAAGGAACTAGCACGGAGAATAGTCAACCAAGAGTTATAAGAATAGAATGCTAGCACAGAAGATATACATAACACAAAAACACAGGTGAAAGGAACAAGAATGCCCCTGGAATCCTTGCAACAACAATATATATAAAGAGAGAGTATAAAAACATGGCAGTATACCGGTAATCTCAAGTAAATAGGGGAAGAATGGAAGCAAGCCAACATATTCAAGCGAGAAGAAATATACTAATAGAATCATTCTGAAAACACCATTCAAGATAAGAGGAAAAGATAACCACCTTAAAAGTTTGAACCTAGGATGGAATAAACTACTCCACAATGCACTGAAAGCCACTACTCAGAACCACGATAAAGGATAGAACTCCCTAACTCATAACCTCCTAGAAGGCCATATAAACAGCGCATCAAATCAAAAAGGGGCCCACTAATCCATCAACGATCAAAATATCCAATAATAAGAGCCTCAACAGGCTAGAACCCACTAAATCACCAAGTACTGAAGGCCATAACAAGCTCAACAATACGAAAGGAGAAATATAATCTACCTACAATCCCAACCGCCTCCCATACAATCGAGGAACACAATCAAGTGAAAACAAACCCTTCGACATCCCATGCTACTGGAGCGTACACTGAGTAAATAATAAACAAGGGTGGAATCAGAATATAATATGCATGATGATGTGATATTGCATGATTTCAAGTGAAATTTGGCATGTTTAGATAACATGGGGTTATGTATTTATGAAATTGCATGACTAATTCTTCAAGCTATGAATTTAGAAAGAAAACTATGATTTGAATTATGGCTATGCGAAGTTTTAAAACTTATGATATGAGAATTGCATGACATCAAATATGTCCTTATGCTTTTCGAACAAGTTTTGGACATCAGATATGTCCCTATGTTTTATGAAAAGGTTGGGCATTTAGATATGTCTACCTAAGCTATGAACAATTTTGGCATCGATATTTCACAAGTATTATATGGGCTATATATATATTTTGGGAGTAGTATTTAGCATCGAGCGATAAGGGTTCGATTACCAAAGCCCAAACTACATTGCCAGCACAGGTTATGAATCACCCTATGGGCTTATGAAAGTGGTTCCACATTTGATAATGGTGTCTTGTGCTTTAGTGGGCATTAGGGCAGTTTTGCCAACTAGGGTTATATAGTTGGATTATGGTGTCCTGTACCTTGGCAGGGTTTGGGGCAGCTTTGCTAACTAGGGTTATATAGTTAGATTCCATGTAGCTCACATAGTCTATTATCACTTATAAGAAACTTCCGTATGAATTGTTTAAGTCTTATGCTTTGATATCTCTTACCATATGCTTAAACTATGACATTTCTTATGATTTCTCTCAGTATGCATGGATTCATTTTTAACTATGTTTTAAGCAGGTTTTACTACATTTATGCATATCTGATACGCCCAAATTATATGTCCTTTTAGAAGCGTAAACGGTCGCTGTTCAAATATAGAATCCAACAAAGGTTGGGGTCGATCCCACATGGAATATGGTAGGACTATGGTTGATACTAGTAATTAAATGAGGAATATGGAAAGTAAATACTAGTCAACCATAGTCCTACCATATAGTTGGGGTCGATGTTTCTTTCTAGTAATTACTTTCCATATTCCTATTATCAACCCAACGAAGGTTGGGGTCGATGTTTCATTCTAGTAATTACTTAGCAACGAATTGCATGACATCAAATACAGGCTCCTGCCACGGGTTTATTGTCTTCAATTTAGCAACTAGAATGAAACATCTTCAAGAAAGAAGTAATTACTTCTTGATTGTTTAAAGCTCTTGAAGAAGAGGAAAAACATCAGAGAACTTTGAGAAGAACTCTTTGCTTGATGCTTAATGAGATTTGTGATATGTATATGGAACTAGATTGTGGGTTGAGTGAAATTTGATAGAGGGAATCGTGAATTTTGGGAGAGAACAATTTGGAGGAAGATGAGTAATTGACCCCAATTTGATTGAGGTCAAATATTTAACGTAAGTGGGGAAAAAGGGAATGGGGTTCCGGGTCAGATTGGGTCGGAATTTAAGAAACATTAAAAATTATTGACCCTCTTTGAACGACCCTAGACGAAGGGCTATGCGACGCCCGTCGGTCATGCGATGGCCCATCATGCAATTACTTACTTGGGCATCTGAAGCTGGCTTCCCACGCCTATCGGAGTTGTGATGGCCCGTCATGCATGGCATGGAAATGGGACAGACCATAATTTTCTCACCACTTAGCATCTTTTCAGCTTGGATTCTCTAGTCCCACGGGCATGGAACCTGCGATGGCCCGTCACAGAGCCCGTGGGACCCTCTTTTACCTGCAGTTCCTACAATTTTGTTTTCATCTCACTACTTTCTGCAAATTCAACATACATTAGCCTATGGGTTGCCTCCCATGCAGCACCTGATTTAACGTCGCAGCACGATGCGAGTGTTTTGGCTACTCAGACTTCACCAAAACACTTTTCAAAAGCAAAAAAAAAAAGAAAAATGCATGGGTTGCCTCCCATATAGCACCTAGTTTAACATTGCGGCACGACACAAGTCGCTTGATTATTCAGACTTCATCAAGCTCCGTAGTTGGGATGAATTCATCAAGTTTTCAGGATTCAATTGTTTTGAGCTCATTTAATGTACCAAAATAAGCTTTAATACGTTGTCTATTAGACTTGAACCTTTTTCCTTCATAATTCTCAAGTTCAACGGACCCATTAGGAAACACTTGTACCACCTTGAATGGTCCAATCCACTTAGACTTCAACTTGCCAGGAAATAAGCGAAGTCTAGAATTGAAAAGCAGGTTCAAGTCACTCGGCTGGAAATTTCTCTTTTCGATCTTTCGATCATGATACAGTTTCATCTTCTCCTTATATAAGGCCGAACTCTCATATGCATTCAGGCAGAACTCATCCAACTCATTTAATTGCCCAAGCCATTGCAACGATGCCTCAGACCAATCTAAGTTCAGTTTCTTTAATTCCCACATGGCCTTATGCTCTAACTCAACTGGGAGGTGGCACGCCTTTCCAAACACAAGTTGATATGGTGAAATACCTATTGGTATCTTGAATGCAGTCTGCTATTCCCACAAAGCATCATCTAGTTTCCGCGATCAATCCTTTCTATTGGCATTGGCATTCTTGGACTAAATTGACTTTATTTTGCGGTTGGAGACTTCCACTTGCCCACTAGTCTGGGATGATATAGGGTTGCAACATTATGCCTCACTCCATATTTCTCTAGTACCAAATCTAGATACGATGTTCTTTTTCAAGAACGATGTGACATACTTACCCTCATTACTGGGAAGCTCAACCGCCTTCACCCATTTTGATACATAGTCAACAGCCACCAATATGTACCGATTTCCATTAGACAATACAAACGGGCCCATAAAGTCAATACCCCAAATGTCAAATAGCTCAATCAAAAGGATGGGATTAAGAGGAAGCTCATGTCTCCTTGATATACCTCCTTCTCTTTGACACCTGTTGCAAGATTTAGCAAACTCATGGGTGTCTTTGTGAATAGTCGGCCAATAGTAGCCGCATTGCAAGATCTTGTGTGTGGTCCAAATACCACTATGATGTCCCCCAACTGGGGATGAATGGCAAGCTTCTAGTATCTCCATCATCTCAGCTTCAGGCACACATCTCCGGATCATAGTATCAACACATACACAGAACAAGAATGGCTCCTCCCAGAATAATTTCTTGACATCAGACATGAACTTTCTTCTTTGGTGAACATACATATTAGGAGGCACCAAATCACTTGCCAAGTAGTTGCAAAGTCTGCAAACCATGGAATCAGGTCTTGAGAGATAGCCAACACTCTCTCACAGGAAACCAATCATCTATCTCCTGCTCATCATTCATCTTCAACATTGCCTTTTCTTCTAGTCTAGACAAGTGGTCTACTACCTGATTCTCTGTACCCTTTTGGTCCTTGACTTTAAAGTCAAACTCTTGTAGCAGCAACACCCATCTAATCATCCTCGTCTTAGAATCTTTCTTTTCCATGAGGTAAAGAAGAGCTGCATGGTCAGTACGCACCACCACCTTGGTGCCAAGCAAATATGATCTGAATTTCTCAAATACAAAAATTACAACAAGCAGCTCTTGTTCAGTCACTGTGTAGTTCTTTTGAGCTAGTTTAAGTGCTTTGCTAGCGTAGTATATAGGATGAAGAATCTGTTTGTGCCTTTGGCTTGGGACTGCTCCTAGCGCCACTCCACTAGCATCACACATAACCTCAAAAGGCTGAGACCAATTTAGAGAATAATGATAGGAGAAGAGACCAAATTTTCTTTTAGGCATTCAAATACCTTCAGACCTGCATCATCAAACACAAACTTTTCCTCCTTCTCCAATAATTTGCACAATGGATTAGTAATTTTGGAGAAGTCCTTGATAAACCTCCTATAGAAACTAGCATTCCCCAAAAAGCTCTGAATCCCCTTTACGAAATCTTGTGGAGGCAATTTTTCAATCACCTCAATCTTCACTTTGTCGACCTTAATACCCTTCTTGGATATCCGATGGCCAAGCACTATACCCTCTTTCACCATGAAGTGACATTTTTCCCAATTAAGTACCAAGTTGCATTCGTCACACCTCTTTAGTACGCAATTGAGATGAGACAAACAGTCTTTGAAAGAATCAGCCACCACTGAAAAGTCATCCATGAACACCTCAATAGTGTCCTTAGTCAGACAAGATAGACATCATGCAGCACTGAAAAGTCACTGGTGAATTGCATAAACCAAAAGGCATCCTCTTAAACGCAACTGTCCCATATGGGCAGGTTAAAGGGGTCTTCTCTTGGTCTTTAGGTGCAATTGAAATCTGATTGTAGCCTGAATAACCATAAAGAAAACAATACCATCCTCTACTAGCAAGACGATCTAATATCTTATCCATGAACAGCATCAAAAAATGATCCTTTTTAGTCCAAGCATTTAGCTTCCTATAATCCATGCATATATGCCAGCCTATAATTGGCCTCATTGGGATCAACCCATTCTTCACATTTGGGACTACGGTAATCCCACCCTTCTTTGGCACACATTGAACATGGCTTACCCACTTGTTATCCGCAATAGGGTAAACCACACCTGCATCCAGTCACTTGATAATCTCCTTCTTGACAACCTCTTGCATAGGCTGATTCAACCTACGCTAGTGCTCAATACTCAGAATGTAATCTGGGGCTAGATGAATTTTATGAGTGCAGATTCGAGGCAGAATCCCAATGATGTCAACAATGGACCAACCAATGGGCCTTTTGAACTTTCTCAACACAGAAACTAGAGCTTCAACTTTCCCTTCTCCTAAGTCTGCAGAAATAATAACTGGCAAGATCTTACTAGCTCCTAAGAATACATACCGAAGATGAGATAGAAGCGCCTTGAGTTCCAAGACTGGAGGCTCCTCAATAGATGGTTGGTATGCGGTGTCTGTCTGTTCTTCAGGTCTAAATCAAGCTTCTTCGGAGCATAGGTATAAGACCCCATAACTGCAAGTGCTTCAACTATATCATCATACTCTTTAATGTCATCCTCATCAAAATTCATAATCACAGCTGCTAATTCCTCAACACCAAGTCTCTCCTCAACAGGCACAATTAGTTGATCCTCATCAACCACATCAATAACAGAAACCACTCGCATATCATCATGATGCTTCATAGATTTGCAGACATTAAAAGTAACTACCTCATCATTCAATCTGAACTTCATCTGCCCAGTTTCTAAATCAACCAAAGTATGTCTGGTAGCAAAAAATGGTCATCCCAAGATGATTGGAACCTTAAATCCACCTCGCAGTCAAGAATCACAAAGTCCACAGGGAAGATGAAAATATCAACTTTCACAAGCACATCATAGAGAATCCCTACAGGCCTTTTCACTGTGCAATCTACCATAAAAAGCCACATTATAGTCAGTATGGGGGCTCCCAAGCCCAATTCATTAAACACTGCTAGTGGCATCAGATTGATGCTAGCACCCAGATCACACAATGCCTTAGCAAAGTAGAATGCTCCAATTATGCACGAAATAGTGAAAGCTCTAGGATCTTCCTTTTACTGCACCAACGAACGGGAAGCTATTGCACTATAAAGGTGCAAATTATCAGCTGGATCAAAGCTTATCATTCTCTTACTAGTCATCAGATCCTCCATGAATTTAGCGTATCCAAACATCTTCTCCAATGCTTTAACTAAAGGAATATTGACTGAAAGTTGTTTCAGCAAGAGATGAACTTGTGAAATTTGTCATCCTCAACCTTTTTCTTTAATATCTGTGGGTATGGTGGGCGAGGCAATGGCATGGGATTCAAGATTGGTGCAACCTCTTTGTTCTTTGCTTTCAAATCAGAAAGCTTTCCCTCACTTGGACCTACACAGCTATCCTTTTTCTCAGGCTCAACCACAATCTCAGCATCATCCTTTTCAGACTCGGCCGGTTCATCAACAACTATAGGCATGGGAGGGTGAACAGTCTATTTTCTGCTCAGGTAGTCACAACCATAACTTGTCGATCTTTTTTTGGATTCTTAATTGTATCATTTGGGAGCGTACCCTTTTGACATGGATTCAGAGTTGTAGACATCTAACTAATTTGTGCCACAATCTGCTTTATCGCTATGGCATGAGACTCAACCTTTTGACTCATTCCAGAAAGATCCATGCATATATCTTTTAAGCTTCCCTCCGCAGCATCAACCTTTTGCAATAACTTGTTCATCAGCTCTCTCATGGGTAAGAGTGGTTGATCAGCACCAGATTTACAATTTCCAAAAGGGATATATAGGCCGCTCCTATCATTCTTGTAGCTATTCCTGGCAATGGTGCCAAAATTTAATACGCCCAAATTATACCTCTTTTTAGAAACGTAAGCGGTCGCTGTTCAAATATAGGACCCAACAAAGGTTGGAATCGATCCTATAAGGAATATGGTAGGACTATGGTTGATTAGTCTTTACTTGCACTGTTAGCCATTTATTTCCCTCGAAAGGTTTTTTTTTAAGTAACAAGATTAATAGTAACTTAAGTTTGTAACAAGTAACAAGTGACAGTTTCAGGAGTTGTTATCATAAGAGAAGTGACTAGGGTAGTGTTCTCCATGAGTTCATAACTTAGTTGGCAGGGTACTTAGTAAACTAACTTGGTGCTTAGCATGCATGATTGGTAAGTTAGGTTCACCTAAATAGTTGGTCCCTCAGATAGATGAATTTTATCACATGCCTTGATCCGGCCGTGGGTGTATGATTTACTAACCCTTACCTTGGATCCCAGATTAGCTATTTCCGTACAAGGTTAAGTTATTAGATGAGGGTTAATAGCCTCAAATCTCCATCGTTGAACAACCATTTTCCCATCCGTTACCTCCTTGGTCCTGCAATTAAGGATAAGGCGAGTTCTAACATTGCACACTATTAAAAAGCAATCAAAACAAAGGAAAGAATAATACATGCATAAATACCACCGTAGAGTTACCAAGTACTTTGCCTGCTTCGTTAATCCTTTATGGTTCCCACAACCCAACTAGTGGATTTAGCTACTCATGTTCATAAGTAAATAATCAATGGTTGTTGGAACAATCATGAGTAGATACTTACAAGAAGACGTAAAGAAATCCCAAACCTTGAAGAAAAGTTTCAAGAACACTTCAATAAATCAAGAACAATCTTTAATCTCAAGAACTTGTGTTATAATCTCAAACCAAATGTAAAAATGTAATAGTTGTACAAGAATAATAAGTAACGCCAAAAATAAAACCTAAGGGGAAGTATTTATAGACAAAAATACCAAATCCTAACTATTCTAGGAAAGCTAGATGCGACACTACTGATGGGATGCCCCACGGGCCATCGTGGATGTGATGGGTGTCGTGGGTGCCCATCGAGCTTCTTCATGTCTTGGTTCCAGGCCTCCTACATTGATACCATGGGCGTCTGTGATAGGAAATCATGGATGTGATGCCCATCGTGGTTGACTGTCGGCTGCACTTGACTTCTCCCCATCTTTGTTGCCTTTTTTCCATGGGGATCTGTGATGGGGCATCGTAGTTGCCACGACCTTCATAGATGCCCGTCGCCCTTACTTGGAAGCTTCATATTTTCTCTGGCTCATATTAATGGGCCCTGCGATATCCCGTTGTGTCATCCACGGGCGTAGTGACAGCCCGTCAGGCTTTAATGCCTTAGTTTCTCCTGCTGCTTTGTTCAAATGTTTCCTCCCATGGGACATCGTGGGAGCGACGCCTATGGGGCATGCCTTTTTGCCCAGAAATCTGCAACACTTTGGCAGTTTTGTCTTTTTAATACTTTTCCCTGTACATGTAACAAACATCATCAAATCCAACAAAATGTACTTAAGAACTACCAAAAATCCTTAGTTTTAAGCATCAAAAGTGCCCTAAAATCTTGGCACATCAATATCTAACATACTTGGTACATCCTATAGTACTGACGCATATCTTGCACTGTATCCTCTTGATGATGCAGATTCAGGTTCGGGTCTTTAGATTTCTGGCTAGAGATTAGCTGGTATCCCAGCTCTGAGTGATGAGCCCTCATACTTCGAGGACTAGTATCAATTGTCTATCTTTAGGGTTTTTGTTTAGTATTTAAATCTACCTGGGGTCTTGTTCCAGAACTCATTATTCAGTTTAAAGGTATTCATACATGGTAGAGATTCTGCATTTGGGTTTCAGATTCTATTATGTTATGTTTGAGCTATTGATGACTAAGACTATTTATCTCTTCAGTTTGATGCTTCCGCCATGTTCCTTTATGATTAACTGAGTATGCTATGACCAAGGGTTAACTTGGGGAACTTATGATCCCAAATCCCGTGTTACGCCTAGGGGGTCGCCTTGGGGCATGACAAACTTGGTATCAGAGCCTCAGGTTCAAGAGTCTTATGGTGTTTAAAAGACGCATCGAGTAGATTTTATTTTAAGTGTGTGAAGCACGCCACACTTATGAGAGAGAATCTATGAGGTGTCTTAGGAAAAACTTCACTTCTTTTTTGATCAGTATCGTGTGATAGAGTTTAACTCTCTTACCCCTCTAATCCATTCTTTATGCATTTCAGATTATGCCTCCTCACCGTGCTATGCCTCGCTGGGCCAAGGCCTTAAATGCTAATCTTTCGATTCCAGACCTCGAGGTCACAAATATGGAGTTCAGAAATGCCATTCATATGCTAGCTCAGACTATGGTTTCTCAGGCCAATCAGCAGGCTTCTATCCCCATCCACCCTTAAGGTGGAGTTGCGGCCTGAGTCCGAGACTTCATTTGCATGAACCCACCTGAGTTCTGGGGTTCGAAAGTTAGTGAAGATCTATAAAATTTCTTGGATGAGGTAAATAAGATCTTTAGGGTAATGCAAGTTGTGGGTGTAGAGGGTGTTGAGCTAGCCTCCTATCAACTCAAGGATGTGGCTCATATTTGGTTTACTCAATGGAAGGATGTTAGGGCTAGGGATGTGGTCCTTATGACTTGGGACTATTTTGAGAAGGCTTTTCTTGATTGGTTCTTCGTGAGGTAATTGAGGCAAGCTAAGGCCAAAGAATTCATGAATTTGAGGCAAGGTTCCATGATGGTTCAGGAGTAGGGGTTGAAGTTCACCCAGCTTTCTAGGTATGTTCCTTCCATGGTGGCTGACCCATGAGATAAGATGAGTAAGTATGTTTACAGAGTATAAGACTTGGTGAAGAAGGATTGCAAGTCCGCGATGCTTTTGGGTGACATGGATATTCTCGACTTATGACTCATGTCTAACAGATCGAGGGAGGCAATTTGAGGGAGATGGCAAGGGAGAAAAAAAGGTTAGATCAAAGAGTTCAGGTTTTTGCCATTATAGGTTCGGAGACGGACATCAATCTTTGTTTCAGAAGAAATCATCAGGACCCATTCATTCTTTAGCTAGTGCTCCTACCTAGGCTCTCAGGCCTCGTCATGATAAGCCTGGTAGAGGTTCAGGTTCGCAGTCTCAAGAAAGTGTTGCCAAAGGGCCTTCCTATCCCATTTGTGGCAAGTGTGGGAAGAGTCATCTTGGTGACTGCCTAGCCGGTTCAGGTAGTTTCTTTGGGTGTGTTCAGGCTGGACATCAGATTAGAGATTGCCTTTCATCCAGGAAGGGACATGGAGGTGGTAGAACTCAGTCTGCCCTAGAAGAATTAGGAAATCGACCAGTCCAGCAGGGACTACTTTTAGTTCTAGTGATTAGTGCCATAACTGCCTTTATTCCATGTCCTCATCGTAGGACCAGGAGAGTTTACCGGACATTGTTACTGGTATATTAAAAGTCTTCTCTCTCAATGTGTATGCTTTATTGGATCTGGGTGCCTCCTTATCTTTTGTGACCCCTTATGTTGCTTGCAAGTTCAAAATTTTCCCTGAATAGATTTTAGAATACTTTTGTGTTTCCACTCCTATTGGTGTGTCAGTCCTAGATAAAATAATCTACTGAAATTTCCCTATCTCAGTACTTCATAGAGACACTTTAGCGGATCTAGTAGAGTTGGAGATGACTAATTTTGATGTTATTATTGGTATGGATTGGTTGTATGCTTGTTATGCCTCGATTGATTGTCGTACTCGAGTCATCAGTTTCAAGTTTCCGAATGAAACTATCTTAGAGTAGCAAGGTAGTCCTCCATCCTCAAGGGGTCATTTCATATCTTATCTCAAAGCTAGGAAGATAATTTCTAAGGGTTATGTTTATCATATAGTTAGGGTTATGGACACGGAGTCAGAAACCCCATCTCTCCAGTCAGTTTCTATTGTGAGTGATTTTCTAGAAGTGTTTCTCAAAGATTTTCCCGGAGTCCCTCCGAGTGGGAGATCGACTTTGGAATAGATCTTTTTCTAAATACGAATCCTATCTCTATTCCTCCTTATAGAATGACTCCCGTAGAGCTTAAGAAATTAAAGGACCAGTGGAAAGACATCCTCGATAAGGGTTTTATTCGACCCAGCATCTCTCCATGGGGTGCTCCAGTCTTAATCATGTGAATGAAAGATAGTTCCCTCAGAATGTGTATTGACTACCGTCAGTTGAACAAGGTCACAATCAAGAATATGTATCTTATTCCTAGGATTGATGGCTTATTCGATCAGCTTCAGGGTGCTAGTTACTTCTACTAGATCATCTTTAGATCTAGTTATCATCAACTTCGGTTAGAGAGTGTGACATTCCGAAGATAGCCTTCAAAACTCGATATGGTCATTATGAATTTGTGGTTATGTCTTTTGGACTGAAAATGCTCTTGCGGCCTTTATGAATTTGATGAACCGTGTGTTTAAATAATATTTGGATATGCTTGTAATTGTTTTCATTGATGATATTCTTATCTATTCTTGGAGTAAGAAGGAGCATGTGGACTATTTGAGAGTGGTGTTGCAAACTCTCAAGGATCGGTAGTTATTTGCTAAGTTTAGAAAGTGTGAGTTTTGGATGCAGTCTGTTGCTTTTTTCGGTCATATTGTGACTAGAGATAGTATTTGAGTTGATTCTCAAAAGATTGAGGAAGTAAAGAACTATCCTAGACCCATTTCCCCATCTGATATTAGGAGCTTTTTAGGTTTGGTTGGTTACTACAGGAGATTTGTGGAGGGGTTTTCTTCCATTGATGCACCTTTGAATCAGTTGACTCAGAAGAAGGTTAAATTTCAGTGGTCTGATCTATGTGATAAGAACTTTCAGGAATTGAAGACTAGATTCATCACAGCTCTAGTGTTGGCTCTTTCTGAGGGCCTAGATGACTTTGTTGTATATGGTGATGCTTTTAGGATTGGTTTGGGTTGTGTGTTGATGCAGTGTGGTAAGCTAATTGCTTATGCTTCAGGACAATTTTAGATTCATGAGAAGAACTACCCTACTCATAATCTTGAGTTAGCGGCTGTGGTTTTTTCTTTGAAGATTTTGAGGCATTACATGTATGGTGTAAATGTGGATGTGTTCACCGATCATAAGAGTCTTCAGTATGTGTTCAATCTAAAGGAATTGAATCTTCATCAAAGGAGGTGGCTTGAGCTTCATAATGATTATGCTTTGAGTGTGTTTTACCATTCGGGTAAGGCCAATGTTATGGCGGATGCACTTAGTAGATTGTTCATGGGTAATCTGTCATTAGTTGAGGACGTAAATACGGAATTGGCCAAGGATGTTCATAGACTTGCTCGATTAGGAGTTCACCTTATGGATTCAAGAGAAGGTAATGTTATTGTTCAGAATGGTTTCGAATCATCTTTGGTAGCTGAAGTGAAATAAAAGCAAGACACTGATCCTATTTCACACCAGTTGAAGGGTGCAGTCCATCAGCAAAGGGTAGAGGTTTTCTCCCAAGGGGGAGATAGTGTGCTTTGATATCAGGGTCGATTATGTGTTCCTAACATAGATAGGTTGAGACAACAACTTTTGATAGAGGCTCAAAGCTCTAGGTATTCTATTCACCCCGGTGCCACCAAGATGTATCGTGACCTACGAGAAGTCTATTGGTGGAATGGCATGAAGAGGGGCATATCAGGTTATGTGGCAAAGTGTCCTAACTATCAACAAGTGAAAGTAGAGCATCAGCGATTGGGTGGTATGACTCAGGATATTGATCTTCCTACTTGTAAATGGGAAGCAATCAATATGGATTTCATTACTGGTTTTCCTCGTACTCGAAGGCAACATGATTCTATTTGGGTGATTATTGACCAGATGACTAAGTCATCCCACTTCTTCGCTATTAAGACTATGGATTATGTAGATGATTATGCCAGACTCTACATTCGGGAGATAGTCAGATTGCATGGTGTTCCATTATCTATCATTTTTGATAGGGATATTCAGTTTACATCCTAGTTTTGGAAGTTATTTCAGAGTGGTCTTGGTACTCAAGTGAAGCCTAGCACACCTTTTCACCCACAGACGGATGTCCAGGCAGAGTGTACTATTTAGACTTTGGAGGATATGTTAAGAGCGTATGTGATTGATTTCAAAGGTAGTTGGGATGATCACTTTCCTCTTATCGAGTTTGCCTACAACAACAACTTTCATTCTAGTGTCTAGATGGCTCCTTATGAGGCACTTTATGGGCAGAGGTGTAGATCTCCTATTGGTTGATTTGAGGTAGGTGAGTATCTTTAGTTGTTCTAGATATAGTTCATGAGGCTATTGAGAAGGTTCAGACCATTAGGGAGAGGTTAAAGACCGCTTAGAGTCGACAGAAATCATATGCAGATGTGAGAAGATGAGAATTGTAGTTTGAGGTTGATGATTGGGTATTTTTGAAAGTGTCATTCATGAAGGGTGTGATGAGATTTTCAAGAAAGGGAAGCTTAGTCCCCGCTATATAGGTCCTTATCAGATTCTAAGGAGAGTTGGTAGTGTTGCTTATGAGTTGGATTTGCCATCAGATTTAGAAGCGGTTAATCCGATTTTCCATGTTTCCTTGTTGAAGAAGTGTGTTGGTGATCCAACATTGATTGTTCCTTTGGAATATGTGAGTGTAAAGGATAGCCTCACTTATAAGGAAGTTCCCATGGAGATTCTTGATCGTCAGATACAGAGGTTGAGAAACAAAGAAGTCGCTTTGGTGAATGTCCTTTGGAGAAACCAGCTAGTTGAGGGAGCTACTTGAGAAGTAGAGACATCCATGAAAGCCAAGTTCCCTCATCTCTTTCCTTTCGATCCAGTTTCAGCTCGAGGTATAGTTTCCTCCTTAGTATGTCCCTCCAGTTCAAGTCCATCAATTTCTTTCATGATCCTACCATGAATTCATGTTTTTCGAAGTTAGTTCAATCATGTTTTAAGTTGAAAAGCTCAGTTTTCATGTTATTCTTGAGTTTCTATGTTTTGTTGTTTGATTGGGCTGTTTTCTCTCTAGTTTTCCTTTTTTAGGCTTCATTCAAGGACGAATTTTCCCAAGGGGGAGATATTGTAACACCTCAGAATTTGAAACAACTAACAAACCTTGAATCTTCAAAATTCTGCAATTATTGGACACCAAGAGCTTCAGAGCTCTGAAGGGCCATGGGGCATGCCGTAGGAAGCGTCTAGTGGCTCTAGGCCAAAGTTCCTTCCAACCCGATGGGTGGTCCCGATGGGTAGATGCCACACCCCGTGGGAACCCACCGTCGGTATGCTCCAATAGTTTCTCCCCCCTGTCTTCCTTTCCCTGATGGGTGTCACCACATGTGTCGTGGATGAGATGGCCCATGGTGTCATGTTGTCATAACCCTCCAGGACCCTAAAACTCCAGACAACTTGTCCGATGCCTGGGACGATGGGCCGTCATGGGTGCGACGCCCATCAGGCTGCTCGTGAGGCGATAAATTCCTGCAGCTTTTTATTTTTAAGTCAGGGGTATTTCGGTCTTTTCCCCTATTACTTAACTCCTAGGTAAGTTTATTTTGGCCACTTTTAGTAGTGTTTCTACTCTTATTAGCCTATGTCTTTCATTATTCCTCATTCATTTACCAAAAGAGGAAAAGAACTCCTTCAAGCTCCAAGTATCAAGCTCCAAGTTTAAGCCTCCATTTCTTTTCATCTTACCCTTATGCCCAAAACCCCATGTTTTAACATTGATTAATGAATTTATGAAATTAGGATTCTTACCCAAATTGGAAAAAAGTTATGGGTTTTGTTTTAAAGTATCAATTCATGGTTTCTCATTACTTATCTATAATTTATTTGAGGTTCCTTAATTGATTTCAAAAGCCCATGCATCAAAGTTTATTTCTAGTATGAATTTAGTGAATTACATGATTTCAAGTGAAAATTGGCATTTTTAGATAACATGGTCTTATGTATTTATGAAAATGCATTCCTAATTGTTCAAGTTATGAATTTAGAAAGAAAAGTATGATTTGAATTATGGCTATGCTAAGTTTTAAGATTTATGAAATGAGAATTGCATGACATCATATATGTCCTTATGCTTTTCAAATAAGTTTTGGACTTCAGATATGTCCTTATGCTTTTCAGACAAGTTTTGGACATCAGATATGTCCCTATATTTTATGAAAAGGTTGGGCATCTAGATATGTCTACCTAAGCTATAAATAGTTTTGGCATCGATATGTCACAAGTATTATATGAGCTATATGTATATTTTGGGAGTAGTATTTAGCACCGAGCGATTAGGGTTTGATTACCCAAGTCAAAACTATGTTGCTAGCATAGGTTATGAATCGCCCTATTAGCTTATGAAAGTGGTTCCACATTTTATTATGGTATCCTATGCTTTAGCGGGCATTAGGGCAGCTTTGCCAACTAGGGTTATATATTTAGATTATGGTGTCCCATACCTTGGCAGTGTTCGGGACAGCCTTGCTAACTAGAGTTATATAGTTAGATTCCATGTAGCTCGCATGGTCTATTGTCGGTTATAAGAAACTCCCGTATAAATGTTTTAAGTATTATGCTTTGATATCTCTTACTATATTCTTAAACTATGACATTTCTTATGATTTCTCCCAGTATACATGGATTCAGTTTTAACTATGTTTTAAGCACGTTTTACTACATTTATGCATATCACACATACTCGATATATTCTATAGTACTAATGCATATCTTGCGCTACATCCTCTTGATGATGCAAATTCAGGTTTGGGTCCTCAGATTTGTGCTAGAGATTAGCCGGTATCCCAGCTCTGAGTGGTAAGTCCTTATACTTTTAGGAAAAGTATCAATTGTCTATCTTTATGGTTTCTATTTAGTATTTGGAGTTAGCTGGGGTCTTGTCCCAGCAACTCATTATCTAGTTTAGAGTCATTCAGACATGGTAGAGATTCTGCATTGGGTTTCAGATTCTGTTATGTTATGTTTAAGTTGTTTATGACTCAGTCTATTTATCTCTTTGGTTTGATGCTACTGTTATGTTCCCTTATGATTAATTGAGTGTTCTATGACCAAGGGTTAACTTGGGGCACTTGTGGTCCCAGATCCCCTGTTACGCCTGGGGGGTAGTTTCGGGGCATGACAAACATGGTATCAGAGCCTCAGGTTCAAGAGTCCTAGAGTGTGTAAAAGATGCATCGAGTAGAGTCTCCTTCATATGTGTGAAGCACGCCACACTTCTGAGAGAGAAGCTATGAGGTGTCTTAGGAAAAATTTCACTTCTTTCTTGATCAATATTGTACTATAGAGTTTAACTCTCTTACCCCTCTAATCCATTCTTTATGCATTTCAGATTATGTCTCCTCGCCGTGCTATGCCTCACAGGGCCAATCCCTGAAATGCTAATCCTTTGATTCCAGACCCTGAGGTCACAAATATAGAGTTCAAAAACGCCATTCATATGCTAGCTCAGACTATGGCTGCTCAGGCCAATCAGTAGGCCCATATCCCTGTCCACCCTTAAGGTAGAGTTGTGGCCAAAGTCTGAGACTTCATTCACATGAACCTACCTGAGTTCTGGGGTTCGAAAGTTTGTGAGAATCTGCAAAATTTCTTGGATAAGGTAAAGAAGATATTAAGGGTAATGCAAATTGTTGGTATAGAGGGTGTTGAGCTAGCCTCCTATCAACTTAAGGACATAGCTCATATTTGGTTTAATCAATGGAAAGATGCTAGGGCTAGGGATGTGGTACTTGGGAGTGTTTTGAGAAGGCTTTTTTTGATTAGTTCTCCTCGAGGGAATGAGGCAAGCTAAGGTTGAAGAATTCATGAATTAGAGGCAAGGTACCATGATAGTTCAGGAGTACGGGTTGAAGTTCACCCACCTTTCTAGGTATGTTCCTTCTATGGTGGCTGACCCATGGGATGAGATGAGTAAGTATGATTATAGAGTATCAGATTTGGTAAAGAAGGAGTACAAGTCCGCGATGCTCTTGGGTGACATAGATATTTCTCCAATCATGACTCATGCCCAATAGATCGAGGGAGACAAGTTGAGGGACATGGAAAGGGAGAACAAGAGGGTTAGATCAGAGAGTTCAGGTTTCGATCATCATAGGTCCGGAGGCAGACATCGCTCTTTGTTTCAGAAGAAATCATAAGGACCTGTTCATTCTTCAGCTAGTGCTCCTACGCAGGACCCCAGGCCTCGTCATGATCAGCCTGGTAGATGTTCAAGTTCACAGTCTCATGAAAGTGTTGCCAAGGGGCCTTCCTACCCCATTTGCGGCAAGTGTGGGAAGAGTCATCATGGTGAGTGCCTAGCCGGTTCAGGTAGTTGCTTCGGGTATGGTCAGGCTGGACATCGGATTAGATATTGCCCTTCAGCCAGGAAGGGACACTGAGGTGGTAGGACTCAGTCTTCCCTAGCATAATTAGGAGATCAACCAGCCCAGCAGGGCACTGCTTTTAGTTCTTGTGGTTAGTGCCAGAACCGCCTTTATTCCATGTCCTCATGCCAGGACCAGAAGAGTTCACCGAATGTTGTTACTGGTATGTTGAAAGTCTTCTCTCTCAATATGTATGCTTTATTGGATCCGGGTGCCTCGTTATCTTTTGTGACCCCTTATGTTGCTTGAAAGTTGTAAATTTTCCCTGAATAGCTTTTAGAATCTTTTTGTGTTTCTACTCCTATTGGTGAGTCAGTCTTAGCCAAAAGAATCTACCGAAATTTCCCTATCTCAGGAATTCATAGAGATACTTCAGCGGATCTAGTAGAGTTGGAGATGACTAATTTTGATGCAATTCTTGGTATGGATTGGTTGTATGCTTGTTATGCCTCGATTGATTGTCGTACTCGATTCATCAATTTCAAGTTTCCGATTGAACCTATGTTAGAGTGGCAAGGTAGTCCTCCATCCTTAAGGGGTCATTTCATATCTTATCTCAAGGCTAGGAAGATGATTTCTAAGGGTTATGTTTATCATATAGTTTGGGTTATGGACACGGAGTCTAAAACCCTATCTCTCCAGTTAGTTTTTTTTGTAAGTGAGTTTCCAGAAGTGTTTCCTGAAGATTTTCCTGGAGTCCCTCTTGAGTGGGAGATCGACTTTGGAATAGATCTTCTTCCTGATATGAATCATATCTCTATTCCTCTTTATAGGATGGCTCCCACGGAGATTAAGGAATTGAAGGACCAATTGAAAAACCTCTTCGATAAGGGTTTTATTTGATCTGACATCTCTCCATGGGGTGATCCAGTCTTATTCGTGCGAAATAAAGATGGTTCCATCAGAATGAGTATCGGCTACCGTCAATTGAACAAGGTCACAATCAAGAATAAGTATCCCATTCCTAGGATTGATGACTTTTTTTATCAGTTTTAGGGTGCTAGTTACTTCTCCAAGATTGACCTTAGATCTGATTATCATCCGTTTCATGTTAGAGAGTGTGACATTGTGAAACATCCTTCAAAACTCAGTATGGTCATTATGAATTTATGGTTATGTCTTTTGGACTGACAAATGCTCCTGCGGCCTTTATGGATTTGATGAACCGTGTGTTCAAATAGTATTTGGATATGTTTATGATTATTTTCATTGATGATATTCTTATCTATTCTCGGAGTAAGGAGGAGCATGTGGACCATTTGAGAGTAGTGTTGCAAACTCTCAAGGACTGATAGTTATTTGCTATGTTTAGCAAGTGTGAATTTTGGATGCAGTCTGCTGCTTTTCTTGGTCAAATTGTGACTAGAGATGGTATTTGAGTTGATTCTCAAAAGATTGAGGTAGTAAAGAACTGGCCTAGACACACTTCCCCGTCTGATATTAGGAGATTTTTGAGTTTGGATGGTTACTACAGGAGATTTGTGGAGGGGTTTTCTTCCATTTCTACCCCTTTGACTCGGTTGACTCAAAAGAAGGTTAAATTTCAGTGATCTGATCTATGTGAGAAGAACTTTCAGGAATTGAAAACTAGATTGACCACAGCTCCAGTGTTGGCTCTTCCTGAGGGCGTAGATGACTTTGTTATATATTGTGATGCTTCTAGGATTGGTTTGGGTTGTGTGTTGATGCAACATGGTAAGCTGATTACTAATGCTTCAATACAATTTAAGATTCATGAGAGAAACTACCCTACTTATGATCTTGAGTTAGCGTCCGTGGTTTTTGCTTTTGAGATTTGGAGGAATTACTTGTATGGTGTACATGTGGATGTGTTCACCGATCATAACAATCTTCAGTATGCATTCACTCAAAAGGAATTGAATCTTCATCAAAGGAGGTGGCTTGAACTTCTTACGGATTATGATATGAGTGTGTTTTACCATCCGGGTAAGGCCAATGATGTGGCAGATGCACTTAGTAGATTGTCCATGGGTAGTGTGTCTTTGGTTGAGGATTGAAAGAAGGAATTGGCCAAGGATGTTCATTGACTTGCTCGATTAGGAGTTTGCCTTAGGGATTCAACAGAAGTTGGTGTTATTGTTCAGAATGGTTCTGAATCATCTTTGGTAGCTGAAGTGAAAGAAAAGCAAGACAATGATCCTATTTTGCACCAGTTAAAGAGTGCAGTCCATCAGTAAAGGGTATAGGTTTTATCCCAAGGGGGAGATGGTGTGCTTTGATATCAGGGTCGATTGTGTGTTCCTGACATAGATGGGTTGAGACAACGGATTTTGACAGAGGCTCATAGCTCTAGGTATTCTATTCACCCCAGTGCCACCAAGATGTACCGTGATCTACGTGAAATCTATTGGTGGAATGGCATAAAGAGGGAAATAGTAGGTTTTGTGGTTAAGTGTCCCAACTGTCAATAAGTGAAAGTAGAGCATCAACGATCGGGTGGTATGACTCAGGATATTGATCTTCCTACTTGGAAATGGGAAGCGATCAATATGGATTTCATTATTGGTTTGCCTCGTACTCAAAGGCAACGTGATTCTATTTGGGTGATTGTTGACCGGATGACTAAGTCTTCCCACTTCTTGGATGTTAAGACTACAGATTCAGCAGATGATTATGCCAGACTCTATATCCGGAAGATAGTCAGATTGCATGGTGTTCCATTGTCTATCATTTCTGATAGGGGTACTCAGCTTACATCCCAGTATTGGAAGTCATTTTAGAGAGGTCTTGGTACTCAGGTGAAGCTTAGCACTACTTTTCACCCGCAAATGGATGGCCAGGCAGAGCGTACTATTCAAACTTTGTAAGATACGTTGAGAGCATGTGTTTTTTTATTTCAAAGGTAGTTGAGATGATCACTTACCTCTTATGGAGTTTTCCTACAATAACAACTTTCATTCTAGGTTCCAGATGGCTCCTTCTGAGGTATTTTATGGGTGAAGGTTTAGATCTCATATTAGTTGGTTTGAGGTAGGTGAGGCAACTTTTATTGGTCAAGATTCAGTTCATGAGGCTATGGAGAAGTTTCAGACCATTAGAGAGAGGTTGAAGACCACTCAGAGTCGATAGAAAATCATATGCAGATGTGAGGAGAAGAGAATTAGAGTTTGAGGTTGATGACTGGGTATTTATGAAAGTATCACCCATGAAGGGTGTGATGAGATTTGGCAATAAAGGGAAGCTTAGTCCC
This sequence comes from Jaltomata sinuosa, assembly GCA_003996215.1. NCBI lineage: Eukaryota > Viridiplantae > Streptophyta > Magnoliopsida > Solanales > Solanaceae > Jaltomata > Jaltomata sinuosa. The sequence continues at coordinate 688,549 of QJPP01000900.1, read as the reverse complement.
TGCTATATAGGTCCTTATCGGATTCTTAGGAGAGTTGGTAGTGTTGCTTATGAGTTGGATTTTCCATCAAATTTAGAAGTGGTTCATTCAGTTTTCCATGTTTCCTTGTTGAAGAAGTGTGTTGGTGATCTGACCTTGATTATTCCTTTGGAATATGTTAGTGTAAAAGATAGCCTCACTTATGAGGAAGTTCCCCTGGAGATTCTTAATCGTCAGATTAAGAGGTTGAGAAAAAAAGAAGTCACTTCGGTGAAGGTCCTTTAGAGAAACCAACAAGTTGAGGGAGCTACTTGGAAAGCAGAGGCAGCCATGAAAGCCAAATACCCTCATCTCTTTCCTTCTAATCCAATTTCAGCTCGAGGTATTAGTTTCCTCCTTAGTATATCCCTTTGGTTCTAGTCCATTAATTTCTCTCATGATCCTACCATGCATTCATGTTTTCTGAAATTAGTTCAATCATGTTTTAAGTTGAAAAGCTCAGTTTTCATGTTAGCCTTGAGTTTCTATGTTTTGTTGTTTTGTTGGGATGTTTTCTCTCCAGTTTTCCATGCTTAGCCTTCATTCGAGGATGAATATTCCCAAGGGGGAGATATTATAACAACTCGAAATTCAAAACAACTAACAAATCTTGAATCCAAAAAATTCTGCAACTATTGGACACCATGGGCAGCTGCCATGGGCATTGGAGCTCTGATGGGATGTGGGGCATGCCATAGAAAGCGTCTAATTTCTCTGGGACAAAGTTCCTTCCAGTCCGATGGGCATCACGGATGCGACGTCCCATGGGAACCCACCATCGGAATGCTCTAGTGGTTTCTCCTCCCTGTTTTTCTTTTCCCGATGGGCGTCACCATGGGTATCGTGGCTGAGACAGCCCATGGGTTCATGTCGTCAAAACCTTCTAGGACCCCTAGAATTCCAAACAGCTTGTCCGATGCCTGGGATGATGGGCCATTGTGGGTGCGACGCCCGTCGGGCAGCCCGTGAGGCGACAAATTCCTGTAGCTTTTTATTTTTAAGTCAGAGGTATTCTGGTCTTTTTCCCAATTCTTTAACTCCTAAGTGAGGTTATTTTATCCACTTTTAGTAGGGTTTCTACTCTTAGTAGCCTAAGTCTTTCATTATTCCTCATTGATCTACCAAAAGAGTAAAATAACTCCTTTAAGCTCCAAGTCTCAAGCTCCAAGTTCAAGCCTCCATTTCTTTTCATCTTAGATCAAGCAAGTTTCAATAAGGTATGTGGGGATTCAATAAGGGATTCCTTTCACCTTTATGTCCAAAACCACATGTTTTTACTTTGATTTATGAATTTATAAAATTAGGGTTCTTACCCAAATTTGAGAAACATTATGGGTTTTGTTTTAAAGTATGAATTTATGGTTTCTCATTACTTATCTATAATTTATTTGAGGTTCCTTAATTGATTTCAAAAGTCCATGCATTAAAGTTGATTTCTAGTATGAATCCATTGAATTGCATGATTTCAAGTGAAAATTGGCATGTTTAGATAACATGGCCTTACGTATTTATGAAATTGCATGCCTAATTCTTCAAGCTATGAATTTAGAAAGAAAAGTATGATTTGAATTATGGCTATGCTAAGTTTTAAGACTTATGATATGAGAATTGCATGATATTAGATATGTCTTTATGCTTTTCGAACAAGTTTTGGACATCAGATATGTCCTTATGCTTTTCGAACAAGTTTTGGACATCAGATATGTCCCTATGATTACCCAAGTCCAAACTACATTACCAGCGTAGGTAATGAATCGCCCTATGGGCTTATGAAAGTTTTTCCACATTTAATCATGGTGTCTCGTACTTTAGCAGGCATTAGGGAAGCTTTGCCAACTAAGGTTATATAGTTGGATTATGGTGTCCCGTACCTTGGCAGGGTTCGGGGCAGCTTTGCTAACTAGGGTTATATAGATAGATTCCATGTAGCCCGCATGGTCTATTGTCGATTATAAGAAACTCCCATATGAATGTTTTAAGTTTTATGATTTGATATCTTTTACCATATGCTTAAACTATGACATTTCTTATAATTTCTCTCAGTAAGTAGGAATTCAGTTTTAACTATGTTTTAAGCACGTTTTACTACATTTATGCATATCTTACATACTCGGTACATCCTATAGTACTGATGCATATCTTGCCATGCATCCTCTTGATGATGCAGATTCAGGTTCGGGTCTTCAGATTCGTGGCTAGAGATTAGCCAGTATCCCAGCTCTGAGTGGTGAGTCCTCATACTTCGAGGACTAGTATCAATTGTCTATCTTTATGGTTTCTTTTTAGTATTTGGTGTTAGCTAGGGTCTTATTCCAGCAACTCATTATCCAGTTTAGAGGCATTCAGACATGGTAGAGATTCTGCATTTGGGTTTCATATTCTGTTATGTTATGTTTGAGCTGTTGATGACTCAGTCTATTTATGTCTTCAGTTTGATGCTTCCACTATGTTCCCTTATGATTAACTGAGTACGTTATGACCAAGGGTTAACTTGGGCCACTTGTGGTCCTGGGTCCCGTGTTATGCCTAGAGGATAGCCTCGGGGCATGACAGACAACTAAAACTATAATTATGCATGACAACTTTATAATGTCTACGAAGCCTCTAATAGAATTTGTAACTATATAATGACAAATAGTCGGTACAGGGCCTCGACATACCCAATCTATAACTATAAATATGGCAAAAAGTACTAGACATCTATTAGCTCTAGATGAGAGAGGAGCTCACCAACTGCTTTGCTGAATACGGAATGAGTACCTAATATGAAATTCTGCCAACTAGCATACCTGATCCTGTATTTATAGAAATATAGTGCCCCCAAATAGAGGGACTTCAATACATATAAAACATGTACTGGTATATAAAACATACAAAATAACTAGTAAACAAGTATGGATACTCATGTGAATCAGATATCAAGATGAGAGATATATAAGTATATAAGTAATAGATATACAATATAAAATAGTGACATATACACCAGTCTTATTGATGTATCATACTTCGAGTATTAAAGATGAGCAATTGTGGACATAGATTAACAAAACTCCAGTATGAGTTATATAAATAACTTTATTAGCTTATGAATGTGTCCTAAAGCTATTCTTTATTATAAGACCCTTAGAAATTTGCCTAGGTGATATCCTATGACTATATAAAATACAAATAATCATAAGATCGCTCTCCAAAGGGGTCTGTGTCAAATGTATAGCATATGTTTCCCAAGTACCCTTTACTATGATCTTATGCATGTAACTGTAATTGAGGTTTGATACAGGGTACGCCCTTCATGGGCTCTCTTTAAGGGTCTTACCTGCAAGCCATATGTGCCATATACTGGCTCGAGTCAGGAGAATCAATGCATGATATCTTAGCTGACTCCAAATACAAATGATGCCATAAAGGCGAGTACGCCACAATCTTTGGGCTCACTATGAGGGTCTGGTCTCAATCATGTGCACAGAATTACATTGCGCATGTGTGTCAAGGGAAACCTATGAATACCCTCCCTTTGATAATCGTAACCTTTATCATATAATGCCTTATAGTCCTATACCAGTAAATCACAATAAAGATTGTTTAGCCATTCAAGTAATATTCTCCACATACAACTAAATTATTTATTGATTTCTAGTTATTTAAATGCTAGGCCTTTATATCATCTTATGACTATATCACTATGTGAACAAATATACTAGTGCAACTATATGATGTCCATTTATTCTAATTTATAGTATGTGATAGATATACTATGTGACTTCTAAGAATTTTTAATGAATGCAAACACAATCATGTATAACTCTATAGATACTTGATTCGGCAAAAGTAATATATATATTGTGACTTCATCAAATATACACATGAAGTGTGAAGACAAGTAATTTCAAAATACAAAGGGCATACGAATATTGGGGCTCTATTAGATATGTAGTCATGTATTAGACATATAGAAAGTAAAAACTTTGTCCACATATATCAAGTGAATTATGTTGACTCTTTTAGGAGAAACAGGTGACTATAGGTCGTGCCATAACAGCGAAGGAGGTTTTTAGCTTTACATACCTTGAGTCTTCCTTGAATATCATGGTGTGCCAATTTTGCCTTCCATTCTACAATCAAGATCTATACTGAATAACAGTACAGAGGCTAAAGGAGCAGCTAACTAAGAAGCACGGTGATGCCAACAACACAAGACTATCTCACGAGCGACGAGCTCAAAAAATATGATATATATGTGGTGTATCCCCACACCCTACCTCCCCAATGAGCACATGACCCCTATTTGAGGTCAAGGTTACTCCCCCTTACTCAACTTCACCACAACCAGCCCCATAAGCTCAACCAAACATATATAACTTCGAACTCTTGGATTTTAAACATCATCCCGTGAGTTCTTTATCAAAATGCATAAAGGTGCTCTCATTAATTCATAAAATAAGAGGGAGGTTAAGTCTTACATACCTCGCATGCTTTGCACCTGGTGATAGTCTTGTGGGTTTCAAAAAAATGTAACAATCTATTCCATTGTTATGGGTAAACCATTCATGCGAAGTTTTGGGTTAGAAAACTTCTGGGTTTGAGAGTTGGAAATTTTGGGCTAGGCTAGTCTTGTATGGATTCTGAGTGAGGTATGGTCTAGGGAAATTTGGGAAAGTATTGGGTAAAATATCTTATATTGAGCTAGTTTTTCTATTAGCTAAGACATCAAGGAGTCCGGGGGACTTTTCAGAAGTGAATTTGGATGAGTACAACTTTGATATCAAAGTTGAAGTGAAAGAGTTGGTTTAGAACGTCAGGTTTTGAAGTGTGTTATAAAATGGGAAACTTTGGGAGATTTTTTGAGGTTCTATTCCATGACAATCACTATAGAGGTTGACACCGCGCTACAACAATGACTGCTATGGCAGAGAAATTCCTGCTATAGCGGAAGTCAAGGCGGTCATCACTGCCATAGCGGTTGGGTTCCACTACAGCGGTGCTGCTATAGTGGTATGGGGACTACTATAGTGGAGTAAATCACTGTAAATGCAGAAAATTCCCCAAAAATGTTTAGGAATTCTCATGAATGCTTTGGGGAAGGGTAGAGGCAATTTGGGCGATTTCAACTCAGATTTTCACCGTTTTTCTTCCTAAAGGTAAGGATTTTACTTCTGTGCTTCAGTACTTCAATTCTTGGGTATTAGAATTGATAATTACAGACTTGGGGAAAGGTTTAAATAGACCTAAGAGGGTAGAATCTAGTTTTATGGTGATTCTAGGGCGTAGAGGTTCTTGGGTCTTGTTTATTATTGTTCAATTATGATCTATTGACCATAATTCGCTTAATGTATCCGTAAAATTGATAGATTTCGGTGAATTAATAGTGGAAAAGCCCTGAGATGGGAGGAATGATCATTGTTTGGCCTGGGGATTAGGATTTAAGTATAATTTGAGTATTATTAGGCTATTTGGTAAGATTATAATATATTTTGTAATCATTTCTAGACCAAGAACAAGCAAAAGCTTCACAAAACGGGAAGGCTCAGGTCTTGTAGAGCTTTCAGGCTACTCGAGGTAGGTGATGGTTGTTGTTTTCCCAATTGCAATATGTGTTCATGTAACTGTCGCATAGTATTGTATGTTCATTGCATGGTTAGGGAATGGAATTATGAATATCTAAATATCTGGTTGTCAATCATGTGAAATGAACCTCGTTTTGTTGCTTGTTGGTTTACAAATGTGATTTTGTTCATTAATTGTTGATTATTGGATTATGTATGACATTCGGTTAGCTCGGGTACCATGCCTGGTATGGGACACTTGGCAGTTGGCTCGGGTACCATGCCTAGTACAGGATACATATCAGTTGACTTTTGTACCACGCCTAGTATAGGTTCTATAATGGTTAGCTCAAGTACCATTCCTGGTACGGGTTTATTTATACATGTTGATTGTGGTTTGTTGATGGTTCCATGAGTGGACAAGGTTAATTAAAACTATGATTGTTGTATAATGGTCAATGAGAGGCCGGGTAGTTGTACTTAAATATGGGGTTGGTCCTTGTGTAGACCAAAAATTGCATGTTGAACTCTTAGGTGTTGTCCTAGGGATCCTTGGTTGGTCTGGGTTACTTTAAAGGATGGTTTAATTTGCATTTGTTGTTGTTGTGGTGGTTGTTGGACCTATTTCATGTAGTTGGTAAGTTAGAAGAAAGACTAAGAGTTTGGGATTACATTGTTGGCTTGTTTATACATATTTGTCTTACTTTACTCAGCATTGGTTTATTGTTCATATATCGTTTATGGGAGCTATTCGATGATCCTACCAGTACACTGTGTCTTTGTTTACTGATACTGCACTTACTTTCCTTCTGTGAGTACATGATATATTTTGGCAGCTGCTACGCGACCTCAATTGTAGTACCGACGTTTCCAGAATCCAAGGGTGAGCTGCTTCTTCTGGGGTACCATGGTTTCATCTGGCATATTTCTAGTCCATTATTTTGGACTTAGAATTTCCTTGTTTTTGGGGTTGCATCTCTATTCTCTATACATTAGTAGATATTTTGGTACACGGCTTTCAGATTCTAGAGGTAGTTTTTCGCAGGATCTTGTTTATTAGTATTTTTGGCTATGAATGCTACTTTAAATTAATGCAACTGGTTTTGAGCTATTAGTTTCACTAAGTGTTGATTGAGTTTTTAGATCGCTTACTAGAGGTTATGGATGGGTGCCACTCGTAGCAGTTTGGGTCGTGATACTGATACGTGGTACGCCCTTCGTGGGCTCACTATGAGGGTCTTGCACACAAGCCATATGTGTCATATATTGGCTCGAGTCAGGGGAATCAATGCATGATATCTCAGCTGACTCCAAATACAAATGATGCTACAAGGGCGGGTACGCCATAATCTTTGGGCACACTATGAGGGTTTGATCTCAATCATATGCACAACATTACATCGCGCATGTGTGTCAAGTGAAATTTATGAATACCATCCCTTCGATAATGATAACCTTTATCATATAATGCCTTATAGGCCTATAAATTGAAGAGAGAGTTTTCACCTTTGAATCAAGTTTCTCTCCCAAGACAAGAAATAGGGTTTCAATCCATTCTCTCAATCTTCAACTTTAGGCTTGTAAATTTGATCTTGGATACTGGATTATTGCTACAATTAATGAAAATGAATTGTAATTTCCCTATGGGTATAGTTTCTTCTTCCTTTAGCATGAGTGGCTAAGTTTCCTTGTCTAAGGAGGTGTAGATAATGTGTACTTGATAATAAGGTATGGGTCTTGCTTATTTGTGTTTATAATTGCTGATATGATATGGGTCTGGTGATTTCACCATGTTTTAACTCTAAAATTGATGCTTGCAAATGTTGATTTGCCTTAGTTGGTTGTATCCTTGCTTGAGAAAGAAGTTTATAATTTTGGATGTGTAATTGCTAGTGGGTACTTGGGATTCAACCTAGATTGAGGCTAGAAATAGCTCAAATCGACGGAAACACCCATTTAAGGGTCTAAGCTAGAAATAGTGTGAGCTCCCCAAGCAGATGTTGGTTGGTCATTTGCCTAAACAATGGTGTTTGAATAAAAACCATTGAATATATGTTTGTTTGATTGAGAGATTAGTAAGCATTCCTAAAACCAATTCTACCTATATCAATTAGTAGGAATTTATGCAATTAAGCAAGTACCTTGACTCATATTTAAGAACCATCGGAAGCACATCCCTAGTCGTCCTCCCTCTATTGTTTACATCTTGCACTTTTACTTATTATTTTGTTTGGAATTCGAATTGTGACAGATTCCCAATTCCCCCCTCCCTTTTTTTATGTTATTGTTGTTGGGCAAGCTACTCTCGTGTGAGGTCTGTTTACAATCACCTAGGCTAAGCTCTAAATTCCCTGTGGGATTGACCCCGATACCTTTAGGGTACTATAAATGTGTTTTGCTCTAACAATATCCGATACCTCTTTTTAGGAGAGTACATTTGAGCGTTATCAAAAATGGTGTCATTGCCAGGGAATTTAGTTGATTAGCCTTTTTGATTGTGAATTAAGATCACTTTGTAGAGTGTTTGTTCTTTTTATTTTGGTTTGTTGTTTTTGTACCTTGCACAGGTAGCCCATGAGTGAAGTGGGCAAAAATGAAAGTGTCAACGAAATTCTTGATGGGTTCATGAACGATGCCAATGAATTTGTTCCTCAAGTGGGAGTAGGTGTAATCCGCCTACCCCCAACAGTTGGAAATGTGGTGTTCCACGTTACGAGCATAATGCTCCATTTGATCCAATGAAGGTTATGTTTGAAGGAGGAGGCCAAGAAGATGCCAATATGCATATCTGCAATTTTGTGGAGATATGTCAACCATTCATATTCCAAAATATCTCCTAAGAATCCGTCCGACTTTGCTTATTCCCCTTCTCTCTAACAGGGGAAGCCACGACTTGGTTGGAGGAATTGTTGGATGGGTCAATCACCTCTTGGGCCGAGTTGGTAAATGCCTTCACTTTGAGATTCTTCCCTCCATCACAGATGATGCAGTTGAGGGATTAAAGTACCAACTTCTGCTAACTTCTCGATGAGCCCTTGCATGAGGTATGGGTGAGATTCAAGAAGAAGCTTGTGTTGTGTCCTAACCATGGATTACCGGACAGTGTACTGCTATAAAGCTTTTTAGATCCTTGAACTCGATGAATAAGTCTGTCGCCAATAATCTTGGAGGTGGTACCTTTATGGACCTACAATTTGCTCTTGCCTCGGCCTTTTTAGAGAGAATGACCAACACTAACCAAGCTTGGCACACAAGAGAGGCTAAAATTCCTACATCGGGAGTTACCACATCCATCTTAACAAATAAGATGAGGATGAAGGATGAAGAGAGGGATGAGACTATGGCAAAAATGACGATGCAAATAGACTTGCTAGCCAAGCACATGATAGGGGCAGATGGTGCTAAAACCGTGAATGTTATGAGTACACCAGAGATCAAGCCTAGTGATGACGAGCTCATGACCATCATGGATAGTAAAGTTTTCTATGTAATAGCGGGTTCTCGTCCCGAGTATTATTGCTTGAGGGATAAGAATCAAGGTTGGAACAAGGACAAAGAACTAGATAGGAATTGGAAAGATCGTGACAAAGATGGTGATAGATTCAATCACCAGAGCTCAAACCCATATGTACCTCTAAACAAATCAGATTCCTTATACTATCCCACCACGAGCAATCCCGGTCACTCAAAGATTGAGGACATGTTGTCTTTAGTGTTGAAGAAGGTGGAAACTACAAATACCAAGGTTGGTAAGCTTAAAACTGAAGTTTCAACACTTCATCAAATAGTGAGCTCTCATTCGGCCTCAATAAAGCATCTTGAGGGACAAATGAATCATCTATCCAATCAAATAAACCCAAGGATAAAGGGGACACTTCCTAGTGACACCACGGCCAATCCTAAAAATGATGCTCATGTCATGGACATTGTTACTAGAAGTGGAAGAACAAGTGGTGTAGTAAGAGAGAATACGTGGTGTAGTGAGAGATCCGGTTGTGGAGCTGGTTTTTGTAGCAAAGAAATCTATTATTGAAGTCATTGAGAAGTCGTGTGACAAAGAAGATGTGGAACCGGAAGTTGGGATGAAGCTTGGTGCACCCAATGTTCTGGTGAATGTTGATGTTGATGATGAGAGGGAGGAGGCTGAATCTCCTCCCCAAGTTGATATTGATGTTGAGGAGGACCCTCCCATTGTGCATAGTCTGCCGACCACACTACCCAAGGGACCTCCTTTATACCCTCAAAGTCTAAACAAGAAGAAGGAGGAGCATAAATTTAACAAGTTTGTTGACATGTTCATCAAGCTTTCGATAAATATTCCTTTGGTTGAAGCCTTAACGCAAATGTCAAGGTATGCCTAATTTATGAAAGAGTTGCTCAAGAAGAAGATGATTGTTGATGTGGGCACCATTGAGATTTCACACAGCTGTAGCGCTGTGATGATGAGTAATCTTGCCACAAAACGGGATGATCCGGGTGCATTGACCATACCATGCATTATTGGGTTATTTGTGTTCCGTAAAGCCCTGTGTGATTTAGGGGCGAGAATCAACTTGATGCAATGGATACAAGTTGGTATTGGGTACACCCAAACCTACATCCATGCATCTGCTCATGGCTGACCGGTCTATTAAACACCTGGTGGGGATCCTCTTTGATGTATTTGCGAAGGTCGACAAGTTCATTCTCTCTGCAGACTTTGTGATATTGGATTGTGAAGTAGATGTTGAGGTACCCATCATCTTGGGGTGACCACTATTAGCCATGGGGAGAGCACTTGTAGATGTTAAACTCGGTGAACTCAAACTCTGGGTTGGAAGTGAGGTACTGACATTTAACGTATGCCAACCCACAAAGCCTCCAGATTAATTGAGGGTAATCTCAGTGATTGATATTGAGGTCAAGCTTGATCATGCCCTGGAGGAGTGTGAAATGGGCAAGACGCCCAAGAGAGAAAAGTTGCCAAGATGGAAACATGATGATGTTTTAAAGACGTTGAAGGAGAAATTCCCCTTATTGGGATGGGGCCACGCCAAAAAGATTGGCATGCTATCCAACAACAACCAAGGTTGAGGTACTATCGTCGAGTCGCAATGTAAAATCAAGCACTTTTTGGGAGGCAACCCAAGTGTTTTTATATTATTTTTGGTTATCTTTTGTTGTTTTTGGTTTATTTTTGGAATGTAAGGAGCAGAGGAATGAACAAATGGAATAATAGGGAAAAAAGGAGACCTGCGGAGGACTGTGTAGTTCAAACACGCCATTGTATGCATCGCACGGCCCAAAATTTTCTTCTTGTTTTCCCTTTTTATTCTACCACCCTCTTCTTTCTCTCCATATTCTCTCCTACAACTTCTCAAAATATCTCCCAAAATCTCCCACAAATCCCTCAAACTTCCCCAAACTTCTCTCCTCCTCTCACCCAATCTCCACCACCACTCCACCACATGCCACCATCAATAGTTCTCTGGGCAAGGTAATTGAGTCACCATTGTTACTCTCCAAAAGCTTTAATTTTGTTTTTCCTCCTTTAATCTTCACTTGTGGTAAGTTTCCCGATGTTAAATACATGTTTTTATGTTGATTGGGAACTCATATTATGAAGCATGCTTGTTAAAATTGCTATGTTTATTTTGGGTAAGATCTAAAAATTTTGGGTCCCCAATTTTGAATTGTGTTATGGATTTTGCTTAGGATCAACTTGGTAGAACTCGATATTGTGATAATGCATGTTGATTGTAGTAGTTTTTACCCTTGAAAATCTGTGTTTGGGGTAAAGTCTGAGTAACCCACTTGTGATTGATGCATGATTTGGCCCTATGATAGATTGGGTGACGTCATTCTTAAGGACAAATCGTCATTTTTCATGGTCAAAAATTATTGTGAGGGGCTGAAATTGCTACTATTGTGTGACCATGTTCTTTGTTGAATATTTTGTTAGGTATAAAATATTGTGCAGGGAGGTAGCAATTGTTGTTGATGTTTTGTGCCTAATTGTTACCATTGAAGGCTTGATGTTCCCGATGATAGATGGGGTAATATCCTTATTAAGGGAAATTATTGAGTTCTTCTTTTGTTTTGATTGGTGATAATAAAATCCGAGGAAGTCTGAGTACCCGGATAAATTGTGGTCATGTTATGTTGTGCCCCCGAATGTTTAATAATTGTTGGGTTACTGCTTGGTGCCAAGTGCTTTATGCAAATCTTGCTCCACGAATCACATGTGTAATTCACAAGAACACAAGAAACCAAAAATTCCAATTGTGCCCCTGTGCATTTCACATGTGTTGTACGGATCTCGATGTGCAAAATGCACAAGGCACCACACCTGCTGAAAAATTGATTCCACCTCACTGTTTTGAGGTGCGAAGCAGGGTGCGATGCACACTTTGGTGCATGCAAACCGCACCAGCAATCTCACCTCAATGGAAAATAGTTGAAGGATTTGGCAGCTCATGTGATGTCATGTGCGACACGCACAATGGCTTGTTCATTTCGCACAATGGCTTGTGTGTTTCACACATGGTCCACATGAGCTATCAATTACCTCCTTCATTTTTTTACTTCTTTGCATTCTGATCTTTTTAGTTGTTAACCTCTTTCTAGTCTTTTTCTTCCACTTATGTGAAAAACTCAAAAAGATTTTGCTTTTGTTTTTAGACTCACAATCTCCTTGTGCAGAACATGTCTTCTAGCAGGGGCAACGCCAAAAGGAGTTTGAGAAGGCCAACAACTCCCTCCTCCTCTAATCCAACCTAAAAGGGCAAGACGAAAGCCACGACATCTTCTCATGCCTAGATTTTAGAGGAGGAGAGGATTTGTATTAGGGTGGAAGGTATGAGGGCTATCTATAAACATGATAGTGGCAGGTCCTTCAACACGAAGTAGAGCTTTAATTTGGATGCAGTGGGGGATAACCTACTAAATATTCCCGAGAAGTTTTCCGGACGACAGTGTCAACCATTTCAAGAGGTTCCCGGGAACTATTACAAGGAGATAGTCCAGGAGTTCTTTGCCTCATATCAAGCCACACAAGATGCTAAGGTCTATAAAGGGGGGGAGGGGGAATAAAATTTCCCTGCTTTGGAATAAGTAATAGTTCGAGGCAAGGAAATCTAGATCACTCCAGATGCAATTATTGTCGTCTATTAGAGCACCCCAATTGAGCCAGCACCTGAACTCACGGCCAAGTTGACTGTCAAACACAAACCTCTTGACTGGGATGCTCCTATTATTGCTCCTGACACACCTTTTTGGGCCACTATAAGGGGTGATATACAATGACTATCCCTGTACTTTGAGGCTCGCCTTTTGTATGATTTTGTTCGCTCTCACTTCCTACCTTCCCAGAATGACCAAAAGGTCACTTATGATGGGGCCATTCTGGTAGCCTCAATCATGGTAGGGGACCATATCGACTTTGGTGAGATTATGGCCTTGATGATCAAGAGAAAGGCTTGTAGAGGTAGTGATGCATTCACTTTCCCTGTTCTCATCAGCAAACTATGTGCCAATATGGGCATCCCTTTCTTCACCTGTGACACTCCTACTCCCGCCACTGGTGTGCTGGATCTTGATAAGAAAACTGATAGGGATGCCCCTCGCTTCAAAAGGTGTGGGTTAGAAACATCAGTAGAAGTTGAGGTTGATGACTCAGATGCTAAAACACAAGATTCACCTCCCTCTCGGGCTGCTTTAGAGACACATACCCCTGCACCTACTGCACCTAGAGGACCTTTGACCAAAAGTGGACTCCAAGATATGATGGAAAGAACCTATGATCATGATAGGCAGCTGAATGAATTAGCTACTAAGTTGCCTGGTATAATACACAAAGACATCAAAAATGCCATAAAAGGGGTGGTGGAAAGTATCACCAAACTCTGCAAAAGGGTAGACACTATTGAGAGTGCAGTGAAGGATCTCAAGAAGGATGTGGCAAAAGTGAAAGCAGAAGCTCCAGTTGAGGAAGAAGATTTACGAAATTTGCCTCAGCCTCGTCAGACTCGTGGGCCTATAAATAACTTGTTTCAAGCTTATGTAGAGGATGAAACTAAGCTCCCTAGTGCTAAGTACGCGGAGCTAGATGATAATGACAACCCAGTGTTCCAGCAGGCTCTCACGAACTCCACAATGATAGAACATCCTTAAAAGGAAGTGCAGGTCCTAGTAGAGATGTCGTAGTTGATGAAGCAGCAGTTGATGGTGATGAAGCATAGTCCTCCAGGGAGTTGCACCCTTTCTCTCCTTATTTGATCTTAAAGCATTGAGGGCAATGCTTCTTTTTATGGGGTGAGGTGGTACTATTTAATGTGATTGTTGGTTACCTGTGTTGGGCTTGAGATATTTTATTGCCCTTGCCAGGCGTTGTTGACATTTTTAGTTTCCTTGCTAGATTTTATTTGGCCCTTGTCGGACATGTTGGATGATTGTGATGATATTACCCTTGCCGGGCCCTTTTAATTATGTTTTTGAGCTTAATTATGCCCTCTCCGGGCTTAATTTTTAATTCTTGGTTGTGTGCCAGGTTAGTCTTACACGATTCCATTGTCTTGCTACCGTGCCTTGCAAATGCTCTAAGAGCCTACATCGAGGCTTGTTTTTCAAATGATTCATGAATGTGCAATTTGGTTATTGCGTTATTAATAGTAGTTTAGCAATAAACTCCAAGAGTTTTCTTAATGCCACGGTTCTTTCCCAAGGAGCAAAAATATTTTCTTTAGTTTTCTTTTATTTTTTGTGTCGAACCGGGTTGGTATTTCCCTATGATAGATTTGAGAGGTGAATTTCGTAAGGGAAAATGCCAAGTTTTAGTTTAATTTGCGTTCGTAGTGTGCTTGTCTCGAAATGGACCCACCGATTTTTTTTTTCTTGGCAAGATGTTTTTGAAAAAGAAAGGAAAGAGGGAAAATAAAATTTTTAGGAAAGCATTCTCTTGTCATGACTTACACACTCGCGCTTTGGCTTGATCAATTCCCAAAAGAGTGTGTAATGAACTCGGAATAACTTGTCAAAAGTCATTTAACCCAATTGATCTTGAGACTGATGAAAGAAGTCTTGTGTGGTGAGGCTTTACCTTTATTCTTGTGCATGCATGTTGTTTAGAACTTGCCCTTTATGTGATTCAAGGCAAAATTCTAGGTGTGATCGAGCTTGGAAAATGATCTTAGGCACTTTTTGATAGTCACTTCACCTAAATGCCTTCCCTCGACATCAATCATAGTGAACCTCTTTGAACGTATGACCATTCCTTGGCACCTTGGTTAACACTTTGACTTTTTTGGAACCTCTATTTTGGCATCCATCCTCCCTAATTGCTTGAAAATGAAAGTTGGCTAAAAGCCTAAGTTTGAGGGGGAAATGAAAAGACAATATAGGCAAATGCCTAAGTTTGGGGGTGTATGCGATTAATGAGGAGAAGAAAAAGGATGCACTCCAAGTGCAAGGTAGCACCTTAAGTTTGAATTTAAAATTGCTCCGAAAATCCAATGAGCAAAATGAAAAGAAAGAATGGGTGCTACCAAATGAAGGCGATACAAGGAGTCTTGAATAATCATGATTAAAAAGGAGAAGCTTGGGTTGTGAGAGGGAGAAATAAGGTGAAGTCAAAAATTTGAAAATGTGAGTGGTGTTCAAAGTAATGAGAAAGAGCATTAGGGAGGTGTAGTCACTCGATCCAAATGAAATCCTCACCTTACCCCTAGCCAACATTGTAACCCGCAAGTCCTTAGTGATTTTGTGCTTGATCACCCTACATTAGTTGAAATTTACATGAATGGCAAGCCTATGGTTCGACGTGTGTGCACTCGAACTTCCTTGAGAGAGTGAGACTCTTCTTGGTTCTCTTATAATCCCTTTGACTTTGTGAATTTCATGATTGTGAGTGGGATTTTCTCTTGTTGTGAGTGGCATCATACACTCAAATTGAAACATGAATTCTATATTTCAATTGAGAGGAATGAATGAGACAAGTTGTGTGGCGAATCTCGAGGCAAACCTTGATGGTCCATGCCAATGACTTGAGAAGCTTAATATATTGTTTTGAATGACAAATTCCCTTGATTCTTAAATGAGAAATGAAGCCCTTTTGAAAAAGTTTTGAAATGATCAATTGCCTTGATAATGTGGTAGTTCAAATTGAGATGAGCATAATAGTTGAGTCTTTTGTTTGAGTCTTTTTGTTTATTATTTTCTTAGGTTTTAGAATGGAGTAGTCTTTGGTGTCTTGATTAATTCTTACAGCATAATTCATTCCTTACCTTGTGAGTATCTTGCTTGGGCACAAGTAATAGTTCAAGTTTGGGGGTTTGATGAGTTGGTAATCTACCAATTTATTTAGCCTTTATTCATGAATTATTGCTATGTTTTGATAAGATTTAGAGGTTCTTATGGACTTTATTGACATGAATGTATGTACTTTTGTCCGAAGATGGAAAACAAGGAATTAAACCCAAAAGAGTTGAAAAGGAGTTGAAGTGTGAAGTATTGAACAAGATGGAGATTATGCCAAGAGGTGCGGACCTCGTGCGTCACATATAACATGAAGTGT
The DNA here is from genome assembly GCA_003996215.1 of Jaltomata sinuosa. Taxonomy (NCBI): domain Eukaryota; kingdom Viridiplantae; phylum Streptophyta; class Magnoliopsida; order Solanales; family Solanaceae; genus Jaltomata; species Jaltomata sinuosa. The sequence continues at coordinate 672,439 of QJPP01000900.1, read as the reverse complement.
GGTTCGCACCTCCCACAACATAAGGCTCATGATTGGCTGAAGACTCTGTTAAGAGGTGTGGTCGTTGTGGGACGTGCACATTGCCTGGTGTAAACCGCACTCCACTTTACATGAAGCTCCCAAGTCAGCTCAAGTCACTGGACTACTGAAGAGTGTTGTGCGACGTGCACTTCATGATGTGTGATACGCACTTTACGATATGCCAACTGCACATCGCATCGCACAGCCCTCGAAGGGCATTTTTGTCCAATTTTGTATGATGTTTTGGGAATGTTTCTAAACCCACTTCAGGCACTATTTTAGAGAGTTGTCAATAGTTTTTGAAGAGGGAGTTTTCACATTTGAAGCAAGTTTCTCTCCCAAGGCAAGAAATAGGGTTTCAATCCATTCTCTCAATCTTCAACTTTGACATTGTAAATTTGAGCTTAGATACTGGATTCTTGCTACAATTAATGAAAAGAAATTTGAATTTTCCTATCGGTATACTTTTTTCTTCCTTTAGCATGATTGGCTTAGTTTCCTTATCTAGAGATGTGTAGCTGATGGGTACTTAATAAAATTGTATGGGTCTTGCTTATTTGTGTTTATAATTGCAAATATGATATGGGTCTAGTGATTTCACCATGTTTTAACTCTAAAATTGATGGTTGAAAATGTTGACTTGCCTTACTTCATTGTATTCTTGCTTGAGAAAGAAGTTTATAATTTTGGATGTGTAATTGCTAGTGGCAACTTGGGATTCCACCTAGATTGAGGCTAGAAATAGCTCAAATCGACAGAAACACCCATTTAAGGGTCTAGGCTAGAAATAGTGTGACCTCCCCAAGCATATGTTGGTTGGTCATTTACCTAAACAATGGTGTTTGAATAAAAACCATTGAATATATGTTTTTTTGAGCCGAGAGATTAATAAGCATTCCTAAAACCAATGCTACCTATATCAATTAGTAGAAATTTATGCAATTAAGAAAGTACCTTGACTCGTATTTAAGACCCATCGGAAGCACATCCCTAGTCTTCCTCCCTCTATTGTTTACACCTTACACTTTTACTTATTGTTTTGTTTGGAATTTAAATTGTGACAGATTCCTAATTCCCCCTTTTTTTTACGTTATTGTTGTTGGGCAAGATACTCTCGTGTGAGATCTCTTTACAATCACCTAGGATAAGCTCTAAATTCTCTGTAGGATCGACCTCGACATCTGTCGAGTACTATAAATAAGTTTTGCTCTAACGATCACTGATACTTCCTTTTAGGAGAGTACATTTGAGCGTTATCAATGAGCTTATGAACTTTGTGGATGGTAATATTTGCTACCTATTGGCAGGTTCTTATCCCGGGTATTATCGCCCGAGGAATGAGAATCAAGGTTGGAATAGAGACAAGGAACGAGATGGAAATTAGAGGGATCATGACAAAGAAGGTTATAGATAATCACCGGAGCTCCAATCCTTACATACCTCCAAATAAGTCGAACTACTTATATCAACCCACCACAAGCAATCCTGGGCACTCAAAGATTGAGTACATGTTGTCCTTGGTGTTGAAGAAGGTAGAAACTACAAATATCGGAGTTAGTGAGCTCAAAAGTGAAGTTTCAACACTTTATCAAACCGTGAGCTCTCATTCGCCCGTGTTGGGAGTGAGATATTTTATTGTCATTACCGTACCTTATTAATATTTTTAGTTCCCTTGCTAGATTTGATTTGTCCCTTGTCAGGCATGATCGGATGATTATGATATTGCCCTTGCCGGGCCTTTTTATTATGTTTTTGAGCTTAATTGTGCCCTCGCCGGGCTTGATTTTTAATCCTTGATTTTGTGCAGGGCTAGTCTTACATGATTCCATTGTCTTGCTACCTGTGCCTTGCAAATGCGCTAAGGGCCTACGTCGAGGCTTATTTTTCAAATGACTTATGGGTGTGCAACTTTGGTTATCGCCTTGTTAATAGTAGTTTAGCAATAAACTCCAAGGGTTTTGTTAATACCACGGTTCTTTCCCAAGAAGCAAAATATTTTCTTTATTTTTTTTCTTTTCTTTTGTTTTTGTGTTGAACCGAGTTGATGTTTCCCTATGATAGATTGATAGGAGACTTTTTTAAGGAAAAATGTCAAGTTTTAGTTTAATTTGAGTCCGTAGTGTGCTTGTCTCAAAATGGACCCACCGAAAAAAAATTCTTGGCAAGAAGTTTTTTAAATGGAAAGTAAAAAGGAAAATGAATTTTTGAGGAAAGCATTCTTTTGTTATGACTTGCACACTCTCGTTTTGGCTTGATTAATTCAGAAATGAGTGTGTAATGAACTCGAAATAGCTTGTCAAAAGTCATTTGTCCCAATTGATCTTGAGACTAATGAAAGAAGTTGTGGTATGATGCCTTGTGTGGTGAGGCTTTACCTTTATTCTTGTGCATATGTGTCATCTAGAACTTGCCCTAAATGTGATTCAAGGAAAAATTCTAGGTGTGACCGAGCTTGGAAAAGGATCTTAGGCCCTTTTTGATAAGCCACTTCACGCAAATGACTTCCCTCGACATCAATCTTAGTGAACCTCTTTGAGCTTGTGACCATTCTTTGGCACATTATCTTACACCTTAATCATTTTGTAACCTCTGTCTTGGCACCCGTCGTCCTTAATTGCTTGAAACTTAAAAGTAGGCTAAAAGCCTAAGTTTGAGGGGGAATGAAAAAACAACATAGGCAAATGCCTAAGTTTGGGGGTGTATGTGATCAATGAGGATAAGAAAAGAGATGCACTTCAAAGTGCAAGGTATCACCTTATGTTGAATTGAGAAATTGCTCCAAAAGTCCAAAATCCAATGAGAAAAATGAAAAGAAAAAAATGGGTGATACCAAATGAAGGTGTTACAAGGAGGTTGAATGATAGAAATAAAAAGGGGAAAAGCTTGGGTAGTGTAAGGTAGAAACAAGCTGAAGTCAAAGTTCAAAAATTTTAGCGGTGTTTGAAATGATAACAAAGAGAATTATGGAAGGGTAGCCACTTGAACCAAATTAAAATCCTCACCTTAGCCCTAGCCAATATCATAACCCGCAAGTCCTTCGTGATTCCGAGCTTGACCACCCTACATTAGTGGCTATTTACATAAAGGGCAAGCCTATGGTTCGACATGTGTGAACTTGAACTTCCTTGAGAGAGTGAGAGTCTTCTTGGTTCTCTTATAATCCCCTTGTTTTGTGAATTGCATAATTGTGAGTGGGATTCTCTCTTGCGGTGAGTGGCATCATGTACTCGAATTGAAACATGAAGTCTCTAATTCAATTGAGAGGAATGAATGAGATAAGTTGTATGGAGAATCTCGAGGCAAACCTTGATGGTCTATGCCAATGACTTGAGAAGCTTAATGTCTTGTTTTAAATGACAAAATTCCCTTGATTTTAGATGAGAAATGAAGTCCTTTTGAAAAAGATTTGAAATGAGCAATCGCTTTGATAATGTGGTGGTTCAAATTGAGATGAGTATGATAGTTGAGTCTTTTGTTTGAGTCTTTTTGTTATTATCTTCTTAGTTTTTAGACAGAGTAGTCTTTTGTGCCTTGATTGAGTTCTTGAGCATAATTCATTCCTTACCTTGTGAGTATCTTGCTTGACGACAAGCAATAGTTTAAGTTTAGGGGTTTGATAAGTCAGTAATCTACCAACTTATTGAGCCTTTAATCATGAATTATTGCTATGTTTTGATGATATATAGAGGTTCTTATGGTCTTTATTTACATAAATGCATGTAATTCTGTCCTAAGGTGGAAAACAAGGAATTGGACCTAAAAGAGCTGAAAAGAAGTTGAAGTGTGGAGTGATTGAACAAGATGGAGATTATGCCAAGAGGTGCGGACCTCGTGCGACATGCACAACACGAGGTGTGGTTCGTACCTCCCACCGCACAAAGCTCAAGATTAGCTGAAGAATCTTTTAAGAGGTGTGGTCATTGTGTGACGCGCACATTGCCTGGTGCGAACCACAACCCACTTTGCATGAAGACTTAAGATCGGCTGAAGTCTCTAGTTCACAATTGTGGAGCTGTGCGACACCCACATTGTGTCGTGCAAAATGCATGTCGCATCGTATGGCTCCCAAAAGGAATTTTTGTCCATCTTTGTATGATGAATTAAGAAAATTCTAAAACCCTATTCAGGAACATTTTTAGATAGTTTTGAATAGTTTTTGAAATAGCTTTGATTAATGAGCAAGTTTTCTCTCCAAGAAAGAAGAAGAGGGTTTCACTCCAATTCCTTCTTCCTAACTCTTGGAATCATCATTCTTGTAAAATATGAGCTTAGATATTGAATATTTATCTTGAATGAAAGGGAATTTGACTTACCCATTTGGTATTGTTCTTTATTCCTATAGCATGAGTAGCTAAACTTCTTGTCTAGGGATATGTTGATAATGGGTGCTTGATAAATGAGTATGGGTGTTGCTCATTTGTGTTTATAATTGCTAATATGACATGGGTCTAGTGATTTCACCATGTTTTAACTCTAAAATTGGTGGTTGCAAATATTGATTTACCTCACTTGATTGTGTTCTTGCTTTCAAAAGGGGTTTACAATTTCGGATGTGAAATTTCTAGTGGGTACTTGAGATTTCACTTAGATTGAGACTAGAAATAGCTCAATTCACCGAAAATACCCATTTAAGGGTCTAAGCTAGAAATAGTGTGACCTCCCCAAGTATATGTTGGTTGGTTATTGCCTAAACAACGGTGTTTCAATAAAAACCATTGGATATATGATTATTTGATTGAGATATTAACAAGGATGCCTAAAACCAATGCATTACATTTCGTTTAGTGAGAATTTATATGAATGAGAAAGAACCCTAACCCATATTCGAGTCCCATTTGATGCACATCCCTAGTCGTTCTCTCTCCTTATTTACACCACTTTTATTTTATTGTATTGCTTTTAATTGCAAATTATGACAGATTTCCCAATTCCCCCCCCCCTCGTTTACCTCTATTGTTTTATACAAACAATTCTCATTGTGAAGTCTTATATTTACAATCGACTTGTCTAGTCACCAATTCTTTGTGGGATCGACCCCGACTCCTGTCAGAAATATATAAATGTGTTTTTCTCTAACGATCATTATACCTCCATCTAGGAGAGTACACTTGAGTGTTATCAGTTTTCATTGTGGAAATCTGGGTCACTTCAAGAGGGAGTGCCCTCACAGGTAGGTAGGAAATTAAACTCAGCAGCAGACCAGGGCTATGGTTCCAGCAGATGGAGGTGGAAATGGCAGGGGTCATCCATAGGATCGGCGAGGTAATTTTCAGGGAGGCCATGGGAACAGAGGGAATAGTGGCGCGGGCAGGGGAGTAGTGCAGCCAGCCAGAGAGGTTGCTCAGATTAATGATAGGGCCCATTGTTATGCATTCTCGGGGAAATTTGAGGCCAAAGCATCAGATGATGTGATAACAGGTACAATTCTAGTTTGTGATCAGATAGCTTCTGTATTGTTTAACCCAGGTTCTACTTATTCGTATGTGTCTGTAAAATTTGCTTTGGGTCTGAATTTGGTTTGTTATGTCCTTGATTCCCCTTTTCATGTTTCTACCCCGGTTGGGGAGTCTATTGTAGTAACCCATGTATATCGTACTTGTCCTATGGTTTTTGTGGGTTTTCAGACTTAGGTAGATTTGGTTATTCTGTACATGCTGGATTTTGTGGTGGTTCTTCATAAGACCTTGGGAAGTATGACTCCATTTGTGTCATCGTGGATAGGCTGACCAAGTCAGCTCATTTCATTTTGGTTAGGGTGGACTGTAATTTATCGCAGTTGGCCAAGATTTATGGTAAGGAAATTGTGAGACTGCATGGGGTGCCACTCTCCATCATTTCAGACGAAGGTACTCAGTTTACTTCCAAGTTCTGGGGCAAGTTGCATGATGAGTTGGGCACCCAACTCACTTTCAGCATAGTTTTTCATCCTTAGACAGACGGTCAGTCAAAAAGGATGATTCAGGTGTTGAAGAATATGCTGAGAGCATGTGTGATTGATTTTGAGGGCCATTGGGACCAGTTCCTATCTTTGTGTGAGTTCTCATACAACAACAACTATCAATACAGTATCGACATAGCACCATTCGAGGCACTTTATGGGAGGGGATATAGATCACCCATAGGGTGGTTTGAGGTAGGAGATGTAAAACCTTTGGGCGTTGACTTGGTGAAGGAAGCACAAGAAATAGTGAGGAGTATTCAAACCAAGTTTCTAGCATCCCAAAGCAGGCAGAAAGAGTATGCAGATCACAAGGTAAGAGACAAGGAATTTCAAGTTGGTGAACAAGTGTTGTTTAAGGTGCCACCAATGAAAGGGGTAATACAATTCGGCAAGAAAGGCAAGCTTATCCATTGATATATCAGTCCATTTGAGGTTCTCGAGATTGTAGGGCCAGTGGCTTACAGGTTAGCATTGTTGCCTAGTTTGTCCGAGGTCCACCCGGTCTTCTATGTATACATGTTGAAGCAATACCATAGGGACGGGGAGTACATTATTAAGTGGGATTCGGTCTTGTTAGACAAGGACCTTTAGTACGAGGAAGAGCCAGTTGCTATTCTTGATTGGGATACCTAGAAGCTCAAGACAAAGGAAATTAGATCAGTAAAGGTTCAATGGAAGCATCATCCGGTTGAGGAAGCCACTTGGAAAACCAAGAAGGACATACGGGATAAGTACCCTCACTTGTTTAAGGATTTAGGTACTATCCTTTTCTCTCTTTTAGCTCATATTTTTTAGGTTTGATCATTTGGGGATGAACGATGGGTAAATTGGTATTTGTTGTAATGACCTATTTTGTTATTATGGGTAAACTATTCATGCAAAGTTTCAGGTTAGAAAACTTTTGGGTTTGGAAGTTGAAAATTATGGGCTAGGCTAGTCTCGGATGGATTCTGAGCGAGGTATGGTCTAGGGAAATTTGAGAAAGGATTGGGTAAAATATATTATGTTGAGCTAGTTTTTCTTTTAGCTAAGACATTAAGGAGTCCGAGGAACTTTTTGAAATTAAATTCGGGTAAGTAAAACTCCCGATATCAAAGTTGACGTGAAAAGGTTGGTTTGGAATGTCAGGTTTTAAGTGTGTTGTAAAATGGGCAACTATGGGAGATTTTCTGAAATTTTTTTCCATGCCAACCGCTATAGTTGTTGACACCGTGCTACAGTGATTACTGCTATAGTGGATAAATTCTCACTATAGCAGAAGTCAAGGCAGTTAGTACTGCCATAGCAGGTGGGTTCCGCTTCGGTGGTGCTGCTATAGCAGTGTGGGGACCGCTATAGTGGACTAAGTCGCTGTAAATCCAGAAACTTCCCCAAAAATGTTCAAAAATTCTCAAGAATGTTTTGGGGAAGGGTAGAGGCGATTTGGGCAATTTCAACTCGGATTTCCACCATTTTTCTTCTTAAAGTTAAGGATTTTACTTCCCTATTTCAGTACTTCAATTCTCAGGTATTTCGATAATTACAGGCTTGAGGGAAGGTTTGGGTTGACCTAAGAATGTAGAACCCGATGGAAAAGAAGATTCTAGGGTGTAGAATTCTTGGGTCTTGTTTATTGTTGTTCAATTATGATCTATTCACCATAATTTGCTTAATGAATTCGTAAAAATGGTAAGTTTAGGCGAATTAATGGTAGAAAATCCCTGGGATGGATGGAATGTTCATGGTTTGGCCTGGGGATTAGGATTTGAGTTTTATCAGGGTATTATTAGGCCATTTAGACTAATTATAGTATATTTTGTAATCATTTTTAGACCAAGAACAAGCGAAAGCTTCGTAAAATGGGAAGGCTCTAGTCCAGTAAAGCTATCAAGCTATTAGAGGTAGGTGATAGTTGTTGTTTTCCCAATTGTAATATATGTTCATGTAATTGTCATTTAGTATGGTATGTGCATTACATGGTTAGGGAATGGAATTATGAATGTCTAAATATTCGATTGTCAATCATGTGAAATGAACTTGGTTTTGTTGCTTGTTGGTTTGCAAGTGTGATTTTGTTTATTAATTGTTGATTGTTGGATTGTGTGTGACATTTGATTGGCTCGGGTATCACGCCTGTTAAGGGACACTTATCGGTTGGCTCGGGTACCACGCCTAGTATAGGTTCTATAATAGTTGACTCGGGTACCACACCTGGTACAAGTTCTATAATTGTTGTCTCCGGTACCATGCCTGGTATGGGTTTATTTATACTTGTTGATTGTGTTTTGTTGATGGTTCCATGAGTGGACCGGGTTAATTGTTGAAACTGTAATTGTTGCATATTGGTCTATGAGAGTCTGGGTAGTTGTACTTAAATATGGGGTTGGTCCTTGTTTAGATCGAAAATTACATGTTGAACACTTAGGTGTTGTCTTAGGGATCCTTTGTTAGTGCGGGTTACTTTAAAAAGGTGCTCTTATTTGTATTTGTTGTTTTGGTGGTGGTTGTTGGACCTATTTCATGTAGTTGGTAAGTTAGAAGAAAGACTATGAGTCTGGGATTATATTGCTGGCTTGTTTATATATATTTTTCTTATTTTACTCAGCATTGGTTTATTGTTCATATGTCGTTTATGAGAGCTAGCCGATGATCCTACCAGTACACTGTGTCTTTGTTTATTGATATTGTACTTACTTTCCTTTTGTGAGTACAAGATATATTATGGCGGCTCCTATGCGGCCTCAACTGTAGTCCCAACGTTTTGAGAATCCAAGCGTGAGCTGCTTTTTCTGGGCTACCATGGTTTCGTCTAGCATATTTCTAGTCCATTATTTTGGACTTGGATTTTCTTGTTTTTAGGGTTGCATCTCCATTCTCTAGACATTAGTAGATATTTCCGTACACGACTTTCAGATTCTAGGGTTAGTTTTTTGCAGGATCTTGTTTATTAGTATTGTTGGCTGTGAATGCTAGTTTAAATTAATGTAACTGGTTTTGAGCTGTTAGTTTCACTAAATGTTGATTGATTATTTAGTTCGCTTATCCAGAGGTTATGGGTGGGTTCCACTCGCAATAATTTGGGTCGTGATACTGATACGGGGTATGCCCTTCGTGGGCTCGCTATGAGGGTCTTGCATGCAGGCCATATGTGTCATATATTGGCTCGAGTCAGGGGAATCAATGCATGATATCTCAGCTGACTTCAAATACAAATGAGCTACAAGGGCGAGTACACAATAATCTTTGGGCTCACTATGAGGGTTTGGTCTCAATCATATGCACAGAATTACATCGCGCATGTGTGTCAAGTGAAATCTATGAATACCCTCCCTTCGATAATGATAACCTTTATCATATAATGCCTTATAGGCCTATACAAGTAAATCACAATAAAGATTGTTTATCCATTCAAGTAGTATTCTCCACATACAACTAAATTATTTAATGATATCTACTTATTTAAATGCTAGTCATTTATATCATCTTATGACTATATCGCTATGTGAAAAAATATACTAGTTCGACTATACTATGGTCATTTATTCTAATTTATAGCTTGTAATAGATATACCATGTAACGTCTAAGAATTTCTACTAAATGAGAACATAGTCATGTATAACTCTGTTGATACTTGATTCGGCACGAGTAATATGAATATTGTGACTTCATCAAATAGACACATGAAGTGTTAAGACAAGTAATTTCAAATAGAAAGGGCATGCGGATACTGGGGTTTTATTAGGCAAGTAGCCATATACTAGACATATAGAAAGTGAAAACTTTATACACATATATCAAGTGAATTATGTTGACTCTTTTAGGAGAAACAGGTGACTATAGGTCGTGCCTTAATGGCGAAGGAGATTTTTAGCTTTACATACCTCGAGTCTTGCTTGAATACCATGGTGTGCCAATTTTTCCTTCCATTCTACAATCAAGATCTACACTGAATAATAGTAAGGAGGCTAAATGAGTAGCTAACTAAGAAGCACGGCTATGCCAACAACACAATACTATCTCACGAGTTACGAGCTCCAAAAATATGATAAATATGTGGTGTATTTGCACACCTTGCATCACAAATGAGCACATGACCCCCACTTGAGGTCAAGGTTACTTCCCCTTACTCAACTTCACCACAACAAGCCCCATAAGCTCAACGAAATATATATAACTTTGAACTCTTGGCTTTCGAACACCATCCCATGAGTTCTTTATACAAATGCGTAAAGGCACTCTAACTAATTCATAAAAGAAGAGGGAGGTTAAGTCTTACATACCTCGAGTGCTTTGCAGCTGGAGATAGTCACGCGAGTTTCAAAAAAACCCTCAAGAACGTTAATTCTTGACTCTAAGTTCAATAATCCACCCCCAACACACAATTTTATCAATTCACGAGTTCTAATTTTGGGGTTACCATGAGTTAAATCATATTCTAAATTCTAACATTCCTCAATTAAAACACCCCGAGATATACATAATTAACAACTTTTAGAATTACCTTATTGAAGATAAATCATAAAAACATCCATTCTACAAATCCTTGAACTTCTTCAAATAAGATTTTGGATGATTTTGTTACTCCCGTTGATGTGCTGCTACAAATATTTAATCAGCCTTGTGAAGAATTGATCTTATTCTCTCCTTAACATAGACATTGTTTAGAAACTATGAAAAAGACAAAGGCAAAAGCCTAGCTGTCATTTCTCCATCAAGAGGATAATCTCAACTTCCTTTGAAAATTTTCACCTAAAAGTTCATTCTGCTTCTGTTTAAGCTACTGAACCTAATAAGGAATATTGTGACCAAAAAATTTAAAGCATTAGGGTCATCTATCCTTTTAAGGCGGTGGAACCCAATTTGGGGAGATATCCAAATGTAACTCTTATGTGTATCTACATAATATAATAAGCTAAATTCCACCCTACATTAATATTTCAATAATTATCTCTTAAAAAAATAATCAAGTCCTAAAATTTCTACAGTATATAAAAAGAATCACAAATATATTATAAAATAAAGGCTTATACTAACATTTCGTAAAAAGATAAGGTCATCTAGAAAATATATTTTATCAAATTCTAATTTTTTCCAACCCAATATCAAGGATACAATTTTTTTTCAGCCACTAATTCTCAAGATGAAAAATAAATATATATATATATATATATATATATATATATATATATATATATATTATCATGAGAAAATAATCTTCATTCTTATGTAATAGAAATTCTCATCAATAGACTTTCTCACCACGTATAATTTAAGGCATAATCAAGGTTTGGGGGTTACAAATATACTTGGGTGATCCCCATATATTCCGTACATATATTAGACAGGTCACCTTAGTCCGGAGATATGAGGTGTGACATTATCCCCCCCATGGGACCATTCGTCCTCGAATGAAAATTGAAACCCATTATGAGCTTAACATTGACATTTCTCAAAATTTCAAAAGAGTTTCCTCTATAAACAGGTCTATCCAAAACATGTTAGCTAACCAGAATGCGATAATACAGACACTGCAAGGAGTGTCACGACAAATATAACACAAAAAAATAAAGAATAGGCTTCTCTTGGCCCTATGCTTCTATGAAGATTGTAACAAGTATAGCAACTTACCTGCGAAGAACATCTGAGAGTCCAAAGATTGTTTTTAAGTCTTAAAATAAAATAATTTAAACTATGTATATGTATACAAACAGTGAGGGACCACTTCAATTCTCAATTAAGGACATTATGTTTGGCATAAAATAAACTTTCTTATATAGGAAAACAGTAAAGGTTCACAGAAAGCATAACCTATTTTGATACTTAAAATTTGAACAAGTAACTTCCCTTATAGGATTTATTGGCAGAATGAGCGTCAAGGCTAAATCACTTCGCTCACAAGTACAGTAGAAAATAGTTTCACATCACTTGAGTCATAAATTTCTTAGTATAGTGAAGTAGCGAATATCATAAATCCTATAGTAGACTATTTTAATCAAAATCCCATTTCAACTTAACGGGAAGGCATTGTTGTTTTAGTTACTTGAAAAGAAAGGTACTTTTTCTATCACGTATAAGGAAAATGCTTTGAAATAATATTTCTAACGTGACTACGGCACAAAAAAACTTATTATCATGATCTCTATGTGTTACTGACTTATTCCTTATAACACAACCAGATCATATGCCAATTTTTTATTTGTTACATGACTCATGCTAATTCTAAAGAAATAAGAGGGCCACATGAATCTGAGCACATAAAGGCTGAGAGAAAATGACCATTCCATCTCAATTACAGACTCACCTCTCAACCAAAGTGAATAAGTGCTTCTCTACTAAAAAACATTGTCTATATTAGCTTTTTACATACAGACTTTGAAGTAAAATGAGACATATCTAGTGAGTTTAAACATTTAGCTTTCTAAAGTAAAATATCAAAATGATTATCTCTTTCTCGATTTATTAATATGAAAACATGAACTAATATCCCATATGAGAACCAATATTTTGAAACCTTACAAATAGAAATTAAAGGTAAGATGAGAGAAAGAACACTGATAAAAATGAAAATTAGACAAGCAACGAGGTCATTTAAACAAGCATATACTCAACAGACTAGTACGTTTTTCTTCTCGACACTCAAGGCTAATCAAAAACTGATTTTGTTTTTTGCTAAAAATTATAGCCAAGCAGCCCCCCTTTTAGCGCCTGAAGAAGAACTAATTAACCAAGCAACCTTACCAGTTTATTTTTTGTGAAACTTTAAAAATCTGTAATTTATTTTTTAAGATATGACCCCCAAAAAGTCTCATAGAAAGGTTTAACTATGCTTTATGGCTAGTCATGTTGATAACTTACGTAAATAGGTGTTCGGATTCAAGGAAATAATAATGGAGAGGATGAACATTATCCTTTAAACTGAGTTTAATCTAGCAATGAAGCTTTATAATTATTTAAATACCTTTAAGACTCAAGTTACTACTTGCCATCTACATTATAATGGTTTCCAAAGAGGAGGACAATTTCATAAACTATTTTTCAGCTGTCACTCATTAAATTCACTTTTTACTACTCATTATGAACATTCATCGAGTACATTATCTACAAATCAAGTACATAAAAGTCCATTCATATTAGATAAAACCTCATAAGCAAATAAATGTATATTATGTGGAAAAAAAAAAACTTTGACATCTCTAAATAGGTAATCCTTGTGACATATAATACTTAAACAACTACACCACGAATAGAGTGACATATAAATAAATAATACATAAAGCATATAATCAATATTCAATAATTTTCAATGTATATAACATGTAAACAGGTGGACTATGACATGAAATTAATCATATAATCAAATAAACAAGTAAACTATGGACGTCCTTAATTCTTAAACCTTAAAATTGTGAAAGCACATAGCATGTAAATAACTTGGTTATGACATATAAGCATGTGAACTATAATCTCTAAACAAATATACTTACAACCTATAAATAATTATACATATGTCATATGAGCAGTTAAATTTTGACATTCTAATCATATGAACCTTTGAAACATATAACATTTATTCGAATAAGGTATAGGGCATGTAACGTAGAAATGAGTGATCTGTGATATTTATAACATATAAACAAATAACGTATGTCATATGAGCAAATGCCGTCTAATATGTATGCACATAACATATGATCAAATATTTCATGAAACAAGTAACATATAAACAAGTAATTTCTAAAACACCTAATTATGTAGATCGAAATATAGCATATAAGCATCTCTTTTACAACACATATAAGATACAACCAAGATTTACACACATATAGCCAATAGTAGATGATGTAATATACAAATAACATATAAACAAATGGTTCGTGAGATATTTAACATATGAATTAATGTTTTATGAAACATGTAGCATGTAGGCACACACATTGTAATGACCCTTTTGATAATTTATGCATTTTCATCTTCGTTGTATTGTTAGAGCATGCCTGTGCAGGCCCTAAGTCATTTATGATTTGCTGGGGCCGGTAGTTCAAAGCCTGGTCCATTTGTTTAGTCTTTATGGTTGTTTCTCCGTTTTAGAGCTTTAGACTTTGGAAATCGTTGACTTCGGTCAACATTCTTGGTAATCATGCTCGGAATCAAATCCCAACAGTTTCGTTAGCTCCAAAGAAATGGACTTTGGTCTAGTTGGACCTTTGTTTGGGATCCGGGAGCTTTTCAGCTTGGAATTCTCTCTTGCTCTGTGTTTCCAGGCCAGTTGGGCTTGTTTGGTTGAATTTGGTCAATATTTGGAGAAGAGGGCCTCGGATAAAAATTCTGCCAGCGTTGTTAACTCCAGAATGTTGAGTTTAGGCTAGAAGGATCATTGGTTCAGGTTCTGGGGCTTCTGGACTTGATTTTGGCCCTTGGGTTTCGTTTTGGAATTGTTGGCCTAAAGGTTGATTTTGGATGTGGGGCCCATTTTTCATTGAATCGACCTTTGATGGGATTTTAGTCGATTCTGTTGGATCCAAAATGTTGTTTCTATTTGAATAACTCAGGTCATTTCTGTTCGCGGGACCTGGGATGCGTTCCTAAGGGTCCATCGGAGTTAAATTCTAAGTTTGCATGGTTGTTGACAGCTGGTTGCTGTCATGGCACCAACAAGCGTATGCCTACACATGGGCATGGCCGCCTACACATAGCAGTAATGCCAGCCGCCCAATTTTCTCGGCCATCGCCTAGGCTGTGCCTGGCCGCGTGCGCACTGCCACGTACACAGTGGCCTGGCCGAGTGCACACTAGCCAGTGCCTAGCCTGGCGAGCACCTAGCCTAGGCGTACTCCTGTACCGCCTTTATATGCATGACCGCGTAGGTAGCGCCATGGCCACATAGGCATAGCATCAGCTGGCAGCTTTTATAAAACCCCTTCTTCTCCAATTCATTTTCAAACTTCACTTGGGTGATTTCTCCATTGCTAAGACTCTTAAAACCTCACTTTTCCACCATTGTTCATCCCAACAGATTGAAGGGTAATATTTTGAATATCCTTACTCGTTTAGTGGCTTCTAAAATGGGTAAATCCTCTCTTTAATTTCGTTTTCCTCCATTAATTCCCCTTTGTAATTTATTGATTTGTAGGTTGTTTTGAGCCACAATTGATGTCCATTTCTGCTCAAATTTTGAGCATGTTCTTTCGAGAATTTGGGGAACACCGTGGTGTTTTTCATTTT
This sequence comes from Jaltomata sinuosa, assembly GCA_003996215.1. Classification (NCBI taxonomy): domain Eukaryota; kingdom Viridiplantae; phylum Streptophyta; class Magnoliopsida; order Solanales; family Solanaceae; genus Jaltomata; species Jaltomata sinuosa. The sequence continues at coordinate 657,275 of QJPP01000900.1, read as the reverse complement.
TAGTTTTGGGTTACGAGGCCTATGGGTCCACTTGTGATCTGGATTTTGACCCGGTTATGTTTATAGCATTAAGGGTATTGTTAGTTTCATTTTGATGAGTAGATTATTGTGTTGATAGCGTTTTCGCAAATTGGAACTTCTCAGAGTAGTTCGAGCTTAGACGACGCCATTTTAGCAGCTAGTCATCGGATGATAGGTAGGTTATGGCTTTCCCTACCTAGACTCTGCGTATAGTCTATAATTGCATTAATTAGTATCCATGGGTGGGTATCCTTGGGTGGGTTGTTATAGGTTGGTACCCAAACCTTGTCCATCTCTTCTGTCTAATTTATTCATACGTTGTTTATAGTATTCAGTGTTGTAATACTATATTATCCTTGTAGCCCCGTGTGGCCTTTGTATATGCCTCTGGACCATAGATGGTGGGTTATTTGGCAATGTTCGCAAGTCTCAGACATCGTTATATTACTTTAGGCTGGTTATCTGTTATGTAGAGCTGATTGTGCCTGTGCGGCCGATAGGAATATTTATGAGCCATTAGGCTAATTTATATTGTTTGCGAGCATATCCTTCATGCAAAGGGTTTTCTGCATGTTTTACTACTGATTAGGCTTCGAGCCTACTATAACGGTCTTCTAAACTTTTCATGGCCTCGAGGGCCCATTTTTGGTAAAATGATTATGAAAGGGTTTTGGTACTGACTTTTATGAAACCTCTTGGAGTAAAGAGGATATTTATGATGATTTTACTACTGGTTTTCATACTGACACTAGGCTCGGCCGTGCAATAGTGCTAGACATGATTTTCAATGGATTTAGACCTGGATACGTGACGGTCACCCTATTTAGGGATTTGAGACTTGATCACTGATTTAGACCCAGAAATACTCTGGACACCCTTTATAAATTGAGATTTTACTACTATTTTAGACCCAGTTTGATTTTGAGCACGTACTTTGAGGTTCTAATTCTTTGAGATCTCATGTTCCTTACTGTATGTGGTCTAGGACCTCCATGGTCCCTTCTATTCCAGGACCTGGCTACGGGCTTAGCATGCTGGAGGAGGGGTATATGATATAGTTGAGGTATAGCGAGCATGTCCCACCATGGGTCCTCCTACTGGGCCTACGGGCATCGAGGGAGGTACATATATAGTTACTATCACTAGTTCCATCATCATTATCATACATATTTCCTTAGGATTCCACCCTTGTTTGTTGTGTGCTCAGTGTATGCTCCGATTGTATGGGCGGCCAGAGGGTTTGTTTCACTTGATTGCGTTTCTTGGTTGTATGGATGGCCACTGGGACTGTAGGTAGATTATATTACTCCCTTCATCTTATAGAGCTTGTTATGGCCTTCGGTACATGGTGATTTAGTGGGTTCTAGCCTGTTGAGGCTCCGATTGTTAGATTCTTAAATTATTGAGGGGGGCTAGTGGGTCCTATATTGTTGAGGCCCTGTGTTTGTGGCCTTCTGAGCAGTTGTGGTTATCAGATTCTATTCTCTATCATGGTTATTGATTAGTGGATCTCGGTTCTTTGTGGCTTAGTTATTCCATTCTAGGGTTGCACTTGAGAGATTGTTTTGATATCTATATTTATTTGAAGCTGGGGTTTTAGTATGATTTTGTTAAGTTTATTGCTTCTATTTGAGTATGTTAGTTGATTCCCTTCTTTCCCTTGATACTTGAGGTTTCTGGTATACTGCCCTACTCCTTAAACTCTATCCTTATTCATAATATTATTGCAAGGATTCCTGGTGCATTATTCTTTCTTTCACGTGTATTTTTGTGTTATGTATATCTTCTATGCTAGCATTATATGCTTATAACTCTTGGTTAAATTTTCTCCGTGCTAGTTTCCATGTGCTTTCCCTATCTGCTTTGGTGACTACTTTCTTTTTATCTTCTACTTACTATTTTTATATCTTATATGTGCTCAGTCGGCTAATGATGCCTACTGGGTACCCATTGCTTAGCAATTGGTGCTCATACTACACTTCTGCATATTTTTGGTGCAGATATTAGTGTGATCTTTCACTGTTGATCGCGTGGAGACTCATGAAGCTTTTGGATATTTGAGACTAGGGTGAGTGCCTAAAGACTGGGGCTTGACCACATCTCATCTCTTGACACTGTTACTCTTTGTACTTTTAAAGACATTTGTATATTCTATTTTGTTACTTCTAGCACTTGTACTCTATAAGAAGCTTATGTACTATCGATACCAAGTCTTGGGGTTGGTGTTGTTCCTTGTTTATGTATATATCCAGGTTGTTGCTTCTGCATTGTCTTTACTTTATATCTGTTTCTGCTTATTTCTGCTTATTATGCATTTTGGTTAGGTAGTAGCCCATTACTAACCATTTTAGGCTACGGGGATTGGTTCACCTACTAGGGGATTGTAGGTGCCATCATAACCTGAGAAATCAGGTCTTGACATCTTGATATCAGAGCTCTAGGTTTATCGGTGTCATGGTATAGAAGAAAGTCTCTAAGTAGAGTCTCATGGATCAGTATGATGACGTCCGTATCCTATCTGTGGGAGGCTACTAGGCATTGTTAGGAAAAGTTCCATCTTTTTGGCTCTTTATCATGCGTTCCTAGCTCTATGGACTTCTAAACTTTGTTTGTTTTATTCCTTCTCAAATGCTTAAGACGAGTATGATCATGGGTGGTGTCGAGGTTTCTGTGCCTGTTTCTTCAGTGCTTCCGTTAGCACCAGGATTTCAAGGTAAGAGTTTGCCACATCAGATAGGGTTTGTGGGGCCAGCCCAGACACCAGTAGGGCTTTATGCTACTCCAGTTATTTAGGGCACCGTGGCTAGGACTTTGAGTCCTCCGATGGAAGTTTCAGTACCCGGTTCTTTTAGTGGTGCTCCAGTTATAGTTGATATTTCAGTTCTTCAGCAGGGTTGTATGTCAGTGTTGGAGTATAAGGCAAGGTTTCATGAGATGCTTAGGCATACTGCTAGGGTTGTGCTTTCACAGTTTGAGAGAGTTCAGAGCTTTGTTAGAGGATTGATTTCACCGCTCTGTTTGACGATCGAGCACTTGGTTACAGTTGGGACTGCCTTTCTTCAGGTGGTCGATCATGCTTGGGCTATTGAGGGGTTGTGTCATGAGGCTTATGGAGGTAGTGGTAAGAAGTGTCATTGTCAAGACAGTTTCTGAGGTTCTCAGAATCGAGGTAGGGGATTCCTTGCTATGGATCGGTTCCATTACTTCTTAGCTAGAAGACTAGTGTTAGTTGCTCCATAGGTTCTAGAGGGTGGTTATACAGAGCATGTTGAGCAGAGTAGACATGGTACAATTCAGGGTTCTTGGGGTTTGCATTCAGGACATGTAGGCCATGGTGGTCGATCAGGATTAGCGAGATCTTCCCACCTGTATGTATTCAGTGGAATTTGTTTTCAGTATGGTGAGCATGGGCACTTTTTTAGGGATTGCCCCACGATCCCACCTTCCAGTCAGCAGGGTCAGTAGGTGTTATCTCCCAGGGCTCCATTGCCACCGGCTATAGGTGAAGTGTATGGTAGTAGGGGTGGTCCCCAGGTAGTGAGAGGTAGTGCACAAAGTTGTAGGGGTGGTCCCCAGGTAGTGAGAGGTAGTGCATAAAGTTGTAGGGTTGGTCCCCAGATGGTTAAAGGTGGCTCTTAGCTAGGTGGTTTAGGTATATGTCCAGAGTTGATAGGTATTGTGCGTCAGAGTATGGTTTTCTTGGGTTGTTACGATTGTGGAGTGGTTGGTCACTATTTTAGAGATTGTCCCCACCAAGGGATGGCGGAGCCTTCAGCATCGACTACTCAGTCCAGCATTGGACACCGTCTGTCCGATACCCCTTTTTGGTAGGCTAGATGTAGAGATTCCTGATGTTGTTGCTCCAGGTACGGCTCTATTTACCTTCGATTGGTGATAGTATTGTTTGCATTGTGATTCTACTCCCTTTTTCATGTTTGTGCTTATGTGCCTACCTATTTCCCTTGTTTAGTTGTTTTACTACTTGAGTTATAGTATTTATGCATTTGTTTTCTCGATAGATTATTCTTTAGTAGTGGATGGGGTGAGTTATCCTTGAGAGGTGATTACCCAGATTTGTAGCTCGTAGGTAGGTCTAATTATCCTCGTTTGCAATTTTGTTGTGGTTCTAGACTTGGTTTGAGTCTTCCTTTTCTAGTGGTCCCAGATGGTTGTTGCCTAGACCATTATCTAGCGTTTGCTAGAGGTCCTTGTGTTAGGTTGAGGTGATGCCGGTGGTTTGTGTCAGATATTGAGGTCCTATATTAAGTTGTGTGGTGGTGGTTATTCTAGTAAGCATTGGTTGGTTTTGTTTTCTCGGGAAATTAAAGTCGACCCTCTTTGGTTAGTTTAGGAGGTTAGCAGGTATGGGGTGCTTTCCTGGTTTTCTTTAGTTTCTTGTCTGGCTGGGGTTTTAATTGTGGCATGGTGGTCGAATTCTGATTGTAGCATTTTGGCTAAGTGTTGACTAGTATTGTGGGTGAGATGTGATCGTAGTATTTTGGTTGGGTTAGGCGTTCGGCCAATTCTTTTCCTGCCTTATTGATGCATAGATGGTACAAATGTGGGAGATAAGGAAATAGCTCCAGGTTTTGTTTAAGAAAGATACTGTCAGGTTCGATGTTTCCTTGGGAAGGGCTTTGTTTTATTTGTGAAGGAGGGTGATGGCTCCTTGCTTGTGTATATATGTTCTAGTAGTTGACTGAGGTGATGACTTGGGGTTTCTTGGGGTTTCTTGGGGTTGCTTGGGCTTATGTGTTGGTGACTTACATCGACTAAGTTCAGATTGCAGTGGCTTTTCCTTCGATTGGTTTGACGTCAGAACTCCTTCTAGTAAGAGATCAAAGTAGTGGCCTTTTCAAGTACTACCTTTGGGAGCTTGTTTCATCGACTGTGGTTTCCTTGTTATATTCTTTGGGGACCCATGTTTCAGTAGCTTCTACGGATTGGGAAACTTGTTTGTTCAAATCTTAGCTGGCTCCAGTTCCTAAGTGTTTGTAGGCAACATATGAGTCTACTCGTGGGTTTGACAAGAGCATTGATTGGGAAACTGGTGATGGATTTCAGAATCGTGGCTTAGCAGACTACTTTAGGTGGTTCGTGGAAGTTTCTCTTTAGTTGAAGCATCCTTGTGCCGAAAGGCAATGGGTGCGGGCAACTTGGCTTCTTTACTTTGGTTACGGAGTGGCTGTTGGCCTTGGACACCCAGTCCATGGCTAACTATTGGTCTAGGCTGGACATTCCTAGTTTCAGTGGTGTTCTTGATAGTACAAGGTTCTTTCTACCTTTGTTGGACAGATCAGCGGTGAAAGTTCGAGAATCAGTAGTGGTGTATGCTATATGTGATCAGGTTGTGAGGGTTAAAGATGGCAAGGCTACCTTAGGTTCCAATGGTACTTTGAGGTTGGTGGTTCGCGTGCAAATACGTTATGCCAAATGGTTTTGAGCAAAAGGGTTGAATTGAAGGTTTACACAAAATTTTGATAGCTAGATGGCTACCTTGGGCATTATACATCTTTCCATTGCCTACAGAGTATTTGACTTGATATTCACTGCGTGATGGACTTCTTTCTGAGTTGAGCCTAGTAAGGTGATCTTAAATCCAAATGGTGTTCGAGTAATTAGAGTAGTAGAAGTACTTCTAGAGCTTGGAGCTTGATTATTTTCTATGGACCTCGTGGTAGGCTTACCACACTCCTTTCAGAATCTTGGTTTTGGTTTGGGTCTTTTGGGTAGGTTACCCTGGTTTATTCACTTTTAGTTGATTCAAACTTGGCACGGTTCAGCGAGGTTGTTTCATTCGACAGTTGGGAGATCTCTTCATTGACATAGGGTGTTCATACATGCCTTTCCCAACCCTGGTGTGCAAGATTCAATCGAGTTAAGATGGGTGGTTCAGATAGGTTCAGGTAACGAGGTTGTTCTTAGCAAAAGTGTTTATTCATTGGTTGATGGTCAGTCGAGGTAAAACTACTAAACTTTTTGAGTATGTGTTATGGGTTAGTATTTTGGATTTCAAAGGATAGTAAGCTATATCTTGTCCTGGATAGAATTTAAGCATAAAGGTGGCTCCGTTTGAGGTTGTATATAAGCGGGGACTATGGATCTCCGGTGTGTCAGTTTATATTTTGAGAGTGGCTCAACTGTTCGACTTATATGAAGCTTCATGATTATGGTGCAAAAGGATTCAGGTCAGGATAAAGGCTCTTTGCGGATCAACAGGTTCCTGAGTTAGAGTTTTAGTTGGTGGCTTTGTGGGTGAACTTGGTTGTGGTATCGAGGATTCAAGTTATGTGTGTTGATTGACCTGGTTCTATAGTTTCAGTGTTGTGTCGGTGCTTTTTGGTTGAGATTCTAGAGTTTGGATTTGGTTGATAAGCCTTTGGAGTTTTGAAGTTAAAGGTTGGAACCTAGCGAGGCTAGTGAGGAGTTAAGGCTTGGTTACTTCCTTTGGATTCATTTCATTGGATGTCGTTCAGTCGAGGTGGCTACCCGGGTTTTCGAGAGAGTGGTGCGGGCTTTGTATCTGCTATTCTTAAGTCTCTAAGTATTTCCTTTTTTCCTGACTTTCGGGGACAAAAGTATGTTTAGTAGTGGATGATGTAATGACCCTTCCGGTCATTTATGCATTTTTGCCTTCCTTGTATTATTAGAGCGCCCCACGTTGTGGGAATACACTGGGTATGTTGTTGTTATTGTATTATTAGATCTTTCTTGTAGCGGCCCTAAGTCATTTATGGCTTGCTGGGACAGGTAGTTTGGAGCTCGGACTGTTTGTTTGGTCTTTATGGTCGTTTCCCTATTTTAGAGCTTTAAACTTTGGAAATCATTGACTTCGGTCAACATTCTTAGTAATCATGCTCGAAATTAAATTCTGACAGTTCTGTTAGCTCTGGAGCATGGACTTTGGTCTAGTTGGACCTTTGGTCAGGATCTGGGAGATTTTCTGCTTGGAATTCTCTCTCATTCGGTGTTTTCAGGCCAATTGGGCTTGTTTGGTTGACTTTGGTCAACATTTGGAGAAGACAGCCTCGGATGAAAATTTTGTCAGCGCTGTAAGCTCTGGAATGTCGAGTTTAGGCTAGAGGGACCATTAGTTTGGGTCCCGAGGCTTCCAGACTTGATTTTGGCCCTTGGGTTCCATTTTGGAATTGTTGGCCTAAAGATTGATTTTGGGTGCGGGACCCATTTTTCATTAAATCGACCTCCGATGGGATTTTCATCAATTTTGTTGGATCCGAAATGCCATTTCTAGTAGAATAGCTCAGGTTGTTTGTGTTTGCGGGATGACAGATGCATTCCAGAGGGTCCGTCGGAGTTAAATTCTAAGTTGACATAGTTGTTGGAAGCTGGTTTTTGTCATGTCACAAGCAAGACTATGCCTACGCGTGGGCATGGTCGCCTACGCAAAGCAGCAATGCCAGCCACCTCATTTTCTCGCCCATCGCGTAGGCAGTGCCTGGCCGCATGCGCGTTGCTGCATACGTAATGGACTAGCCGCATGTGCGCTAGCTAGCGCCTGGCGTACGTGTACGCCTATGCCTTCCGTGTACGCATGGCCGCGTAGGCAGCGCCATGTCCACGTAGGCATGGCATCGGGTGGCAGCATTTATAAAACGCCTTCTTCTCCAATTCATTTTCCAACTTCACTTGGGTGATTTCTCCATTTCTAAGATTCTTAAAACCTCCATTTTATACCATTGTTCATCCCAACTAATTGGAGGGTAATATTTTGACTATCCTTTATCGTTTAGTGGCTTCTAAAATGGGTAAATCCTCTCTTTAATTCTGTTTTCCTCCATTAATTCCCCTTTGTAATTTCTTGATTTGTGGGCTGTTTTGAGCCCCAATTGATGTCCATTTTTGCTAAAATTTTGAGCATGTTCTCCCGAGAATGTGGGGAACACCATGGTATTTTTCATTTTCGGTTTTGGTTTGCAGGGCCCATGGGCCCGCTTATGACTCAGATTTCGACCCAGTTATATTTATAGCATTATAGGTATTGCTAGTTTTATTTTGATGCATAGATTATTGTGTTGATAGTGTCTTTGTGAATTGGAGCTTCTCGGAGCAGTTCGAGCTTGGACGATGTCATTTTAGCAGTTAGTCGCCGGACGACAGGTAGGTTATGGCTTTTCGTACATAGACTCTGCGTATATAGGCTATAATTGCATTAATTAGTATTCTTGGGTTGGTTGTTATAGGTTGGTACCCCAGACCTTGTCCATCTCTTCTGTCTGATTTATTCATGTGTTGTTTGTAGTATTCGATGTTGTAATGCTATATTACCCCTGTGGCTTCATGTGGCCTTTGTATATGCCTCTAGACCATAGACGATGGGTTATTTGGGAATGTTCGCGAGTCTCGAATATCGTGATATTACTTTAGGCTGGTTATATGTGTTGTAGAGCTGATTGTGCATGTGTAGGACCAATAGAAATGTTTGTGAGCCATTGGGCTTATTTATATTGTTTACGAGCATATCATTCATGCAAAGGGTTTTCTGCATGTTTTACTACTGATTTGGTTTCGGGCCTACTATAACAGCCTTCTAAACTTTGCATGGCCCAGAAGGCCCATTTCCAGTAAAATGATTATGAAAGGGTTTTGGTACTGACTTTTATGAAAGTTGTTGGAGTAAAGAGGATATTTATGATGATTTTACCAACATACTAACACTAGGCTCGGCTGTACCATAGAGCTAAACATTATATTCTATGGATTTAGACTCGGATACATGTCGGACACCCTGTTTAGGGTTTTGAGACTTGATTATTGATTTAGACCCGGAAACACTCTGGGCACCCTTTATAAGGGTCATTGAGATTTGACTACTGTTTTAGACCTGGTTCAATTCCGAGCACATACTTTGAGGTCATGATTCTTTGAGATCTCGCATTTGTTACTGTATGTGGTCTAGGACCTCCATGGGCCCTTCCATTATAGAACCTTGCTATAAGTCTAGCGTGCCGGAGGAGGGGTATATGGTGTAGTTGAGGTATAGCGGGCATGTCCTACTATGGGTCCTCCTACTGGGCCTACGGGCACTGGGGGGGAGTGCATACAGGGTTGCTATCACTGGCTCCATCATTATCATCATCCATATTTCCTTCGGATTCCACCCTTTTTTGTTGTGTGCTCAGTGTACGCTCCAGTTATATGGGCGCCCAAAGGGTTTGTTTTCACTTGATTACGTTCCTCAGTTTTATGGGTGGTCGTTCAGATTGTAGGTAGATTATATTACTCCCTTCGTCTTATAGAGCTTGTTATGGCCTTCGGTACTTGGTGATTTAGTAGGTTCTAGCCTTTTAAGGCTCTGATTGTTGGATACTTTGATTATTGAGGGGGCTAGTGGGTCCTATATTGTTGAGGCATTGTGTTTGTGGCCTTCTGAGCTATTGTAGTTTATTAGATTCTATTCTCTATCGTGGTTATTGATTAGTGGATCTCGGTTCTTTGTGGATTAGTTATTCCATCCTAGGGTTACACTTGAGAAATTGTGTTGATATCTATGCTTATCTTGAAGTTGGGTATTTAGTATGATTTCGTTAAGTTTATTCCTCTAGTTGAGTATGTTAGTTGATTCACTTCTTTCTCTTGATACTTGAGGTTACCGGTATATCGCCCTTCTCCTTAAACTCTCTCCTTGTATATATTATTGTTGCAAAGATTCCAGGTGCGTTCTTCTTTCTTTCACCTGTGTTTCTGTGTTATGTATATTTTTTATGCTAGCATTGTATGCTTATAACTCTTGGTTGGCTTTTCTGCATGCTAGTCTCCATGTGCTTTCCCTATTTTCTTTGGTGACTACTTTCTTGTTATCTGCTATTCACTATTTTTATATCTTATATGCGCTTAGTCGGCCGATGATGCCTACTAGGTACCCGTTGCTTAGTAATTGGTGCTCATACTACACTTCTGCATCTTTTTGGTGCAGATATTAATGTAAGATTTCACCGTTGATCGCGTGGAGACTCGTACAACTTTTGGATATTCGAGGGTGAGCGCCTGACGCCCGGGGCTTGACTATATCTCATCTCTTGGTACTATTACTCTTTGTGCTTTCGAAGACAATTGTATATTCTATTTTGTTACTTCTAGCACTTGTACTCTATTAGAAGCTTATGTACTATTGATACCAAGTCTTGGGGTTAGTGTAGTTCCTTGTTTATGTATATATCTAGGTTGTTGCTTCCATAGTGTCTTACTTTATGTCTGCTTATGTTTATTTCTGCTTATTGTGCATTCTGGTTAGGTAGTAGCCCATTACTAACCGTTCTGGGCTACGGGGATTGGTTCGCCTACTGGGTGGTTGTAGGTGTCATCATGACCTGAGAAATCGGGTCATGACACACATTATAAAATATGTAGCATGTAAACAAATGGTTTATGTAGCAGGTAGTTTAAGGACAAATGGTCTAGAATATTCATATCATATAAATAATTATTCATATAACATGTTATCTATACACAAAGGATCTGAGATATAAATAATATATTGACAACGAATCCTTAAAGGGAACATCTTTGCATATATATATGTTCTTAAGAAACAATTGAAACACATAAACCTATCTCACTAATCATAAAAAGGACTCTCACAGGCCATTGCCTAATCGGGGAAATCGATTACACATATTTTATATTAATCATCTAGGTTATCACTTGGGATGATACCTAATAAATCATCTAGGCCTTGTCGGTCAACTAGGGACGGCTGGCTAACACTGGTGTGGAAATTTTACCTACCAATCTAGGCTACTATCACATCTTCAACTTATATGGACCTGGGCTGACTGTTTCCTTTATAACATATATATAACCCTGAAGGTTCTGAGCACGTCACTGAAGGAGTGCTAATGATCCTCCTTAGGACTTGATTCTATAAGCACAAGAGAATTTCTAGAAGTTCTTTCAAACATAAAAGACGGCGGTATTCTTCTGCAAAGCTAAATTGCCAGATGCCATTTTGCGTCTTTGTAAATTAACAACCCTTAACTGTATAATCATATGAGTAATCCCCCCTTAGGTCTTGCTTGAGAAAACCAGGGGGTAACACAAGTGCAACTATAACTACATAGGATACACAAATCGTTGCATGCCTTTCTTCTGTAAGGAACTGTGGATGTGAAAGATCAGACTTACCGAGCATCTTAAGCCCAAATTTGAGTCTTTATATGATTTGTGGTTACTAGATGTAAACTTCCATACAAAAAAATGCTAGAATTTGGCCTTTTGGCCTAATCTGAAGTGACCTTAAATAGGCAGAATCTGTATGATCATTAAGCGAACCTGGATCAGAAGTAACTTCTTATGACTTAGCTCTATTGCACAATCTAGAACATGAAAGAATGTCATAATTCCTAAATTCCAAAGCAGTCCATCAATTATAAATGTGGTACACAACACATCCATAAGTGAGGCTCTACTAGACACAGCTTCGTAGACTCTCTGGAACACCTGAACTTTGTGCTCTGATACCATTTTTGTCATGCCCCAAGCCTGGACAGGGTGAACAAGTACCATATGAGCAAGTGCTATAAAACTAACCTATACTAAGTAGAAGAAATACTCTTCATAAATAACAATTAATGCCAATGTATATAATGAATGCTAGCCCACTGTACACACTTCTGATATAGACAACTAAAACTATGATTATGCATGATAACTTTATAACGTAAACGAAAACTCTAACAGAATTTGTAACTGTACAATGACAAATGGTCGGGACAGGGCCTTAACATACCCAAGCTATAACTATAAATATGGAAAAAAGTACTAGACATCTATTAACTCTAGATGAGAGATGAGCTCACCTACTGCTTTGCTAAATACGAAATGGTGCCTAATATGAAAGTCTGCCAACTAGCATACCTGATCCTATATTTATAGAAATACAGTGCCCCCAAATGTAGGGACTTCAGTACATATAAAACATGTACTGGTATGTAAAGCAGACAGAATAACTAGCAAAAAAGTATGGATATTCATGTGAATTAGATACCAAGCTGAATGCTTTATGAGTACACAAGTAACAGATATACAATATGAAATGCTGACCTATACACTAGTCTTATTAGTGTATCATACTTCGAATATTAAAGATGAGCAACTGTGGACAGAGATTATCAAAACTCCGGTATGAATTATATAAATAACTTTATTAGTTTACGAATGTGTCCTAAAGTTATTCTTTATTATTAGACACCTAAAAATTTGCCTAGGTGATATCCTATGCCTATATCAATGCATGGCATATGTTGCCCAAGTACCCTTTACTATGATCATAAGATGGCCTACCAAAGGCGGTTTGTGTCAAATGCATGGCATATGTTGCCCAAGTACCCTTTACTATGATCTTATGCATGTAACTGTAATCGAAGTCTGATATGGGGTACGCCCTTCGTGGGATCGCTATGAGGGTCTTGCCCGCAGGCCATATATGTAATATATTGGCTCGAGTCAGGGGAATCAATGCATGATATCTCACCTGACTCCAAATATAAATAATGCCACAAGGGCGGGTACGCCACAATCTTTGGGCTCACTATAAGGGTCTGGTCTTAATCTTGTGCACAGAATTATGTCGCGCATGTGTGTCAAGTAAAACCTATGAATACCCTCCCTTCGATAACGGTAACCTTTATCATATAATGCCTTATAGGCCTATACAAGTAAATCACAATAAAGATTGTTTATCCATTCAAGTAGTATTCTCCACATACAACTAAATTATTTAATGATAGCTAGTTATTTAAATGCTAGTCCTTTATATCTTCTTATGACTATATCGCTATGTAAACAAATATACTAGTTCGACTATACTATGGTCGTTTATTATAATTTATAGCTTGTAATAGATATACCATGTAACGTCTAAGAATTTCTACTAAATGAGAACATAGTCATGTATAACTCTGTTGATACTTGATTCGGCAAGAGTAATGTGAATATTGTGACTTCATCAAATAGACACATGAAGTGTTAAGACAAGTAATTTCAAATAGAAAGGGCATGCGGATACTGGGGTTTTATTAGGCAAGTATCCATATACTAGACATATAGAAAGTGAAAACTTTATACACATATATCAAGTGAAGTATGTTGACTCTTTTAGGAGAAACAGGTGACTATAGGTCGTGCCTTAATGGCGAAGGAGATTTTTAGCTTTACATACCTCGAGTCTTGCTTGAATATCATGGTGTGCCAATTTTTCCTGCCATTCTACAATCAAGATCTACACTGAATAATAGTATGGAGGCTAAATGAGTAGTTAACTAAGAAGCACGGCTATGCCAACAACACAATACTATCTCACGAGCTACGAGCTCCAAAAATATGATAAATATGTGGTGTATTTGCACACCTTGCATCGCAAATGAGCACATGACCCCCACTTGAGGTCAAGGTTACTTCCCCTTACTCAACTTCACCACAACAAGCCCCATAAGCTCAACAAAATATATATAACTTTGAAGTCTTGGCTTTCGAACACCATCCCATGAGTTCTTTATACAAATGCGTAAAGGCACTCTAACTAATTCATAAAAGAAGAGGGAGGTTAAGTCTTACATACCTCGAGTGCTTTGCAGCTGGAGATAGTCATGCGAGTTTCAAAAAAAACCTCAAGAACGTTAATTCTTGACTCTAAGTTCAATAATCCACCCCAACACACAATTTTGTCAATTCACGAGTTCTAATTTTGGGGTTACCATGAGTTAAATCATATTCTAACTTCTAACATTCCTCAATTAAAACACCCCGAGATATACATAATTAACAACTTTTAGAATTACCTTTTTTAAGATAAATCATAAAAACATCCATTCTACAAATCCTTGAACTTCTTCAAATAAGATTTTGGATGATTCTGTTACTCCCGTTGATGTGCTGCTACAAATATTTAATCAGCCTTGTGAAGAATTGATCTTATTCTCTCCTTAACATAGACATTGTTTAGAAACTATGAAAAAGACAAAGGCAAAGGCCTAGCTGTCGTTTCTTCATCAAGAGAATAATCTCAAGTTCCTTTGAAAATTTTCACCTAAAAGTTCAGTTTGCTTCTGTTTAAGCTACTGAACTTAATAAGGAATATTGTGACCAAACAAATTAAAGCATTAGGGTCATCTATCCTTTTAAGGCGGTGGAACCCAATTTGGAGAGATATCCAAATGTAACTCTTATGTGTATCTACATAATATAATAAGCTAAATTCCACCCTACATTAATATTTCAATAATTATCTCTTAAAAAAATAATCAAGTCCTAAAATTTCTACAGTATATAAAAAGAATCACAAATATCTTATAAAATAAAGACATATAATAATATTTCGTAAATAGATAAGGTCATCTAGAAAGTATATTTTATCAAATTCTAATTTTTTTCAATCTGATATCAAGGATACAATTTTATTTGAGCCACTAATTCTCAATATGGAAAATAATATATATATATATATTTATATATATATATATATATAATATATATATATATATATATTAATATTATCATGAGAAAATAATCTTCATTCTTTTGTAATATAAATTCTCATGTATAGACTTTCTCACCACGTATAATTTAAGGCATATTTGAGGTTCGGGGGTTACAAATATACTCGGGTGGTCTCCATATATTCCATACATATATTAGAAAGGTCAACCTTAGTTCGGAGATATGAGGTGTTACACATATGCCCCAGGTGTCCGCATCCAAAACATCCCTCGGAGCCATGGCGACACTCTCTCGGGTGACTCTTACCACACTTGTTGCAACTAGGGTAGGGAGTCCCCTTTACAATACTCCCCTGAGAACGAGGGCCTGATGCCCTACCTTTCTGATCAGGCCTAGGTCTGGACCCCTGAGTAGGATTGGAGCACTAGCTAATGATGAAACGGGTCCTGATGACCTCTTCTAAAATTAAAAATGGTGTCCGCCTCCGGACCTCTGATGACTAAAACCCAAATTCTCTGTTCTGGATCTCTTGTTATCCCTTGCCATTTCCTTCAACTTATCTTCCTCAATCTGATGAGCTTGTGTCATGAGCCTAGAGATATCCATATCCCATAATAATATAGTGGTCCTACACTCCCTTTTCACCAAGTCGTATACACCATAAATAAACTTTCTCATTCGGGCCCTCGGGTCGGCCACCATAGATGGAGCATACCTAGAAAGCTGAGTGAACTTCAACCTATACTCCTAGACTGACATTGATCCTTGCCTCAAATTCATAAACTCTTCGGCCCTAGCCTCCCTCAACTTCCTAGGGAAGAACCTATCAAGAAACGTTCCCTCAAAGCACTCCCAAGTCATAGGAGTTTCATCCCTGCCCCTAATATCCTTCCACTGAGTATACCAAATGTGAGATACATCCTTGAGCTGATAGGAGGCTAGCTCAACACCAGCAGAACCAGTAAACTGTATCACCTTCAAAATCTTCTTTACCTCATCTATGAAATTTTATGGGTCCTCACCAACCTTAGACCCCAAAACCTCTGGTGGGTTCATATGAATGAAGTCTAAAACTGTAGTAATAGTTGTCCCACCATGAGGGGTAGTAGAAACAGATGCTTTCTTATTAGCCTGATTGGTCATCACCTAGGCTAACATCTTAATAGCATTTTTGAACTCCGTAATTGTGACCTCGTGGTCCAAAATTAGAGGATTAGCATTTCGAGCATTGCTCTGGGAGGAGGCATGATTTGAAATGCATAAAGATTAGATTAGGGAGGAGTAATAGAGTTAAACTTTATCGCATGATATTGATCATGAAAGAAGTAAAGTTTTTCCTAAAATATCTCGTAGTCTTCCTCTCATAAGTGTGGTGTACTTCACACCCATAAAAGAAAACCTACTTAATGAGGCTTTAAGACATCCTAGGACTTTTGAACCTAATGCTTTGATATCAGGTTTGTCATGCCCCGAGGCTACCCCTAGACGTAACACAGGACTTAGGATCACAAGTAACCCTAAGCTAAACCTTGGTCTTAGCATGATGTAAGCAACATAATGACAATCATAGTTGAATCATAAATAATGGAAGAAGGCAATCCAACTAAGCGTAAGATGAAGGTCTAAGAGTAACAAAATCTGAAACATCAAATATTGAATGTCTAGCTATGTCTGAAAAGCCTCTAAATCTGTCATAATGAGTTGGTGGATGAAAGGCATCTACTAACTAGAAATCATAAATAGTTCTCTAAATATGAGGACTCCCCAACTGTGATTGGAAATCCTACTGGGTCTAGCCACGAGTCTGAGAGCAAGTGCCTGAATCTACATCATCAAAGAATGCAACATAAAGAAGTATGTGACCATTACTATGGAATGTACTGAGCATGTGAGATATGCATAAACCATAGTAAAACATGCTTAAAATATACTTAAAGCTGAAATCATAGAATCATAATAATATCTGTAGTGTAATGACTTAATGCAATATTATAAGCTGAAAACATGTTCATAATTGTAAGTTATAGTAGCGAGTCTAAAATCTGAAAGCAAAGAGTCAAATACATTTATATACTTAAAACTTATTTCTTTGGGATATTCTCATAATAGACATAGACCATATGAGCCACATGAAATTCAATGTGCTATCCTACACTGAAAAAGGTTGTCCTAATTGGCCAAGGTTAGAACCATATACTAAGGATCATGTAATGAGCCACGAAGGGCAACCTACAGTGGCAACATAGTTCTGGGACTTTAGGGTATGCTAAACCCAGGCCAACTCGGTGCTAAATACTACTCCCAAAACATATATATAGCTCATATAATTGTAATGACCCTTTCGATCATTTATGTATTTTTGCCTTTTTTGTACCATTAGAGATTGCCTGTAGCGGCCCCAAGTCATTTATGGCTTGCAGGGACAAGTAATTTGGTGCCCAGGCCATTTGATTGGTCTTTTGGTCATTCTTTTTTTTAGATCTTTAGGCTTTGGAAATCGTTGACTTCAGTCAACATTCTTGGTGAACATGCTCTGAATTGAATTCCGACAGTTTCGTTAGCTTTGGAGCATGAACTTTGGTCTAGAGGGACCTTTGATCAGGATTCGGGAGCTTTTTAGCTTGGAATTCTCTCTCATCCTATGTTTTCAATCCAGTTGGGCTTGTTTGGTTGACTTTGGTTAATATTTGGAGAAGACGGCCTCGGATGAAAATTCTGTTAGCGCTATTAACTTCCAAATATTGAGTTTGTGTTAGTTAGTTGGTTGGTTTGGGTCCTGAGTGATCCAAGATCAATTCAAATATTTGGTTGGCATTAGATAGCATTGACTTGGGTCAACATTCCTCAAGAAGACCTCGTATGTATGTTTTGTCGACTCCGTTGAGTCCGGAATATTATTTCCACTCTATTAGCATTATTAGTTTGTGAATATCGATTTTTGATTGTGCCTGGAATGCCTCATTGAGTTTTTCAAAAGTTGCAGATTTTGCTATTCCAGGTGTAGGCCTCAGGCCTTAATCGCGATCGCGGTCCCTTTTCCTCACGGTCGTGATGAAGCACCTGGTCCCTTGCTCTTCGCGATTGCGATGTCCTTTGTCATGACTGCGATGAAGCTTTCTCTCTATTGTTCTTAGTGACCGCATGTCTACTCTTCACGATCTCGATGGTCTAGCCTGCGTGGTCCTCGCGACTGCGAGGGTTCCCTTCGTGATCGCGATAAAGGACCCCTGGGTAGTATATAATCCCCCAACTTCATCCTCTTCACTCTAAAACCCAATTTCTCCATTGATAATGGCTCCAAGCTCGTCTAAGCAATGTTTTGACTCAATTCTTGGTGTTGGGGTGCAAATTTCTTAGCCTTGATCATTCCTCTGTCATTATTGGTGAGTTTTATCCGCTTAAATCTATTAAATTCATCCCCTTTGAATCTTAATTTGTTCTTGAAGTGGCTGGTTATTTTGAGCCATTTCCCCTGGTTAAATTTCTTCATATTCTGATCATGCACACTTAGGAGTGTGGTGATCATGGTGTGTTCTTCCATTTTAGGTTTTGGGTTGCGGGGCCCACGGCCCCACCAGTGACCAAATTTCGACCCAGCTATTTCTATAGCATTATGGGTATCGTTAGACTTGTTTTAATGTGCAAATTATTGTGTTGATAGTGGTTTTGTGAATTGGAGCTTCCCGGAGAAGTTCGAGCCTGGACAACGCCATTCTCGCAGCTAGTCATCGGATGAAAGGTAGGTTATGGTCTTTCCCTACCTAGACTCTGCATATATATGCTATAACTGCATTAATTAGTATCCTTGGGTGGGTTTTATTAGGTTGGTACCCTCAGACCTTGTCCGCCTTTTCATCCGTTTACTTCATACGTTATTTGTAGTATTCGTGTAGTATTGTACATTACCCTTGTAGTCCTGTGTGGCGTCATATTGACTCTTGAACATAGATGGTGGATTATTTTGGAATGTCCATGAGTCCTGGACATAGAGCTTTTATTTTAGGCCGATTATGTCTGTTGTAGAGCTGGTTGAGCATGTGTAGGCCGGTAGGAATGTTTGTGAGCCATTGGGCTAAATTATATCTGTGTGCAAGCATCTTATCCATGAAAAAGGTTTTCCCTGCATGTTTTATCACTGTTTTGTATTTGGACCTACTATCGACGATTTTCTAAACCTTGCATGGCCCTGGGGAGCCATTTTTTATATAAGTGATGATAAAATGGGATTTGGATGATTTCAAACTTAATTTCCTACTGATACTAGGTTCGGTAGGGATGAAGCTCTACACTTGATTTTATTATTGGTTTAGACCCGGATACGCTATGGGCACCCTTTGAGAGGGTTATTGGGACTTTTACTACTGATTTAGACCCAGAAATGCTTCGGGCACCCTTTATAAGGGTTATTAAGGTTTGGCTACTATCTTAGACCCAGTTCAATCTTGGGCACGTACTTCAAGATTCTAATTCTGTGAGATTTTGCATTTGTTAATGTATGTGGTTGGGGACCTCCATGGGCCCTGCTGTTCCAGGACCTGACAAAGGGGACAAGAATGCCAAAGGAGGGGTATATGGTGTCGAATGGTGTATAGTGAGTACGTCCCACAATGGGTCCTCCTACCGGAGTGCCGAGGGAGGTGCATACAGAGTTCCTATTACTAGTTCCATCATTATCATCATCATGCATATTTCACTCGGATTCCACCCTTGGTTGTTGTGTTTTCAGTGTACACTCCAGTTGTCTGGGCGGCCGGAGGGTTTATTTTCACTTGATTGCATTCCTCGGTTGTATGGGCGGCCGTTGGGACTATAGGTAGATTATATCTTTCCTGTCAGTTTATAGAGATGGTTATGGTCCTTGGTTCTTGTGGATTGGGAAGTGTTAGCCTGTTCAGGCTGCGAGTTTTGGGCTTTGAGTACTGAGGGGCTAGTGAGTCCTATATTATTGAGGCAATATTGTGTGGCCTTTTGTGCAGATTGTGGGTTTCGGTTCCTTTTCTCTATCTTGACTCTGAGTAGTAACTATCGGTTATGCTGGTTTAGTTATTCCATTCTAGTTTTGTATTTGTGAGATTGATCCCGGTTTATCCTTATCTTGATAGTTGGTGTATAAACA
The DNA here is from genome assembly GCA_003996215.1 of Jaltomata sinuosa. Classification (NCBI taxonomy): domain Eukaryota; kingdom Viridiplantae; phylum Streptophyta; class Magnoliopsida; order Solanales; family Solanaceae; genus Jaltomata; species Jaltomata sinuosa. The sequence continues at coordinate 637,684 of QJPP01000900.1, read as the reverse complement.
ATATTTTTGTTAGTGTATGCCTTCTAGTTTGATTATGTTGGATTGCCTTCCTTCCTCCTTTTACTTGAGGTTACCGGTATACCTCCATGTTTTTAAACTCTCTCCTTCTTATTCTATTGTTGCAAGGATTCCGTGTGCGTTCTTCTTTCTTTCACCTGCATTTCTATGATTGTATATCTTTTGTGCTAGCATTGTATGCTTATAACTCTTGGTTGACTATTCTCCCTACTAGTTCCTTGTGCTTTCTCTATTGTTTCGGTGACAGTTTTCTTGCTATCTGCTATATTACTATTTTTATATCTTATATGCGCTCAGTCGGCTGAAGATGCCTACTGGGTACCCATTGCTTAGCAATTGGTGCCCATACTGCACTTCTACATCTTTCTGGTGCAGATATTAGTTGAGCTTTCTCCGTTGATTGCCTTGGAGTCTCATGCAGCTTTTAAATATCTGAGACTAGGGTGAGCACCTGACGGTCAGGGCTTGACCACATCTCATCTTTTGTACTGTTACACTTTGTATATTCGGAGACAGTTGTACTTATCATTGTGTTACTTCTAGCACTTGTATTTTATTAGAAGCTTATGTACTATCGATACCAAGTCTTGGGGTTGGTATAGTTTCATTATGTATATATTCAGGTTTTGCTTTCGCTTATTTCTACTTATTATGCATATTGGTTAGGTAGTAGCCCATTACTAACCGTTCCGGGCTACGGGAATTGGTTCGCCTATTGGGGGGTTGTAGGTGCCATTATGAGCTGAGAAATCGGGTCATGACAGTTGGTATTAGAGCTCTAAGTTCACCGGTGTCGCGGTACAGAAGCAAGTGTCTAAGTAGAGTCTCGCAGATCGGTACGATGATGTTCGTATCCTATCTACGGGAGGCTACAGCGCATTGTTAGGAAAAGTCCCATATTCTTGGCTCCTTATCGTGCGTTCCTGGCACTATTGACTTCTAAACTTCGGTTGTTTCATTCCTTCTCAGATACCTAAGATGAGTTCGACAGCGGTTGGTGTCGAGGCTTATGTGCCTGTTGCATTGTTTTCGGGAAAAATTGTTTTATATTTCGACTATTTGAAAATTTCATTTTGAAAACGAAGTTAATGTTTCAAAATATTTTTCAATTTAAAGAAGAGTCACCACTTAGTTTAATTAAAGAAAAACCAAGAAAGACTTGAAAATATCTTTAAAGACTCAACAGTAAAAGACTTTAAAAATTAAGAGAATATGGGTAAGAGGCTCCTATTAATATTTTGAGAAGAGTTTAAAGGCACTCGAAACATCCGCTAACTCGCGGTTAAGCGGATATTCGGACTTATTAAAACTAACTTATTTTTTGACTAACTTCTGAAAATCTTAGTTAATTTGAGGAGAAATATCTTGTTTTGATTTAGAAAAGCATAATGAATATCACTTGATGAAAAGAAGACACATTTTAGAAATATTTTGAGAAAAATCCATGAAGAGTTTATTTAAAGGAAAAAAATGGCATGCTTGATTAAACGACTTAAATTATAAGACATTTAATCATTTTTTACATAAAGAAAAATAAAAGTGATTTAAAAGAATTAACAAAAAATGCTCACTCTTTTGGGGATAGCTCAACTAAGTTAAAATGAGTTAAAGTTCAAATTACACAAAATAATTCTATACTAAACAGAAATAAGGAGAAGAGAGGAGAAATAATTAAGCTTTTGGGCTTAATCTGAATATTGGACTTCATCTAACTTAAAACCCTGTCCTAGAACTATTTTTCTGCTAATTATTTGGACTTTGGTCCACTCACTTCGAGTCTTTTACCCATTTGGACTCGCTGCTGCTGCATCTTTACTATGGGCTTTAGCCCATCATCTTTAAATTCTCTATTTTATTTGGGTTGTTACATCTTGTCTTTGAATCAGTCCGCTTTGGAACTCAGATAAGGCTGACTCGACGATATGCAGGAGGGCTCAAATCGTGCAAGGGAGGAGAATGAGGGAGTCCGGTTGGACTCAAGGAATAATCCCATGTCACAAAAATAAAATAAGAATCAGTGTATGCTAAAAGTAATTCCCAAATTTAGAGCAAAACAAATATTTCAAGATGGCAGCCTTAGGCTTGATTTTTATATAAAAGCTTATGGAATTCATATAGCAACAGATCAATGTGTATACAAGAACTTAACCAATCACTATTCTGTTTTACTCGATCTTAACAAAGATTTGAAATTTAAATACCATCAGAGAAAAGCAATTTACAAATTCTCTCAGAAAAGACTAACTCATTAAGTTGACAATAAAATCCATTTAAGACAAGGTTCAAACCGTTGTTTTATCTTTCAAAGACAGGCGAGCTGCTCATTGACCTCATAAAATGTTTAAGCTAATTTCTTTTCAACGAACGACTTATCCGAACACACTTTTGGCAACCATGACAGTACATACAGATTATGCACATAAGGTATGAAAATTTAGCTAGTGAAATATAACGTGTTCCAAGGGGGGTCATGACCACATCTAATTAGGAGAATATACAAATCTTAATTGATGAAAAACATATTACATGAAAACAGTAGGAGATAAACATTCAGGTTTAAATGATCTTAATATCTGCGGCAGAACTTGTCTCAAAATGAAAACAACAGTTGAACATGAATTTAGACTGAGCTAAACACGTATGAAGCATGAGATGGAGAGGGCAAAGAAGAGTGAAACATACGTATAGTTTTATCATGCTAATTCATGGAAACTAAAGCTAGGATTCCACAGGCCCAAAAACAAGACTACCAAACAATCATGAAACATGTTAAACAAATCGATACCACATTGACACCTTAGTACGTCTCCATGAGCTATTCGAAATCACCAAAGCGGGAGGAGTTTGCCTTTAGTAAAATATAAAAGCTTTAGACAATGGTGATCAAATGAACTTCTTTGCAAATAAAGAAATATTTAAAACTTGCAAACCACTAAAATATATGCGAACACGTAGACACGATGAAACTAAGATAGAATAGAATACTTTCATGCTTACATATTCGATATAGTCATAATGAGATCAAGCTTTCCACACAATCAAATTCACGAGATTCCAATACGCTAAGGCACCAGAGAATCGAATTTCTAATGGGTTTTCGAATCATTTTTAGAAATAAAACAGAGGAGTATTCATAAGACTGAGGATTCACAATCAAAACACAAGATAATTGAACAAACTAAACTCTTAAATCTCATCCGCAATCACCACAACAATCACAAATCTTCATACAAGACTAGCCCAAAGATTTTTGAATTCATAGTAACACTAATATTATGCTATTTCCAAACAATAAAACAAGTGAAAGGATGATGGATTTACCTTTCACAGGGCAGCACCGGTACATCGAGCTTAGCCAGAACCTTTCTCCACCACCACCGAAAAAACAAACTGCGAATTCCTTAGCAAAAATTCCCAAGCTCAAAGAAGTCTTATAGGGTTTTTCAGCCTTGAAAACGCTTGAAAATCCTTATGATCCAGAGATAGACTCTCAAAAAAACTCAAAAGAATTTCCAAAAGTCGCCCCCTAAATCAGAGAAAAAGGAGGCTATTTATAAAAAAGGATTTGGGAGTTTTTAAGAGTGATTTTCGATGTGGGAAAGAGATTTTCAGGGAGTTTTCTGGGATTTCATAGAGGATAAGGCTTCAGCTGTTAGAAATTGTACACCCCTAGTACGAATTTTGAACGGGATTTCACAACAAGGACGATGGAGGAGGGAGATTGCTCCACGTCGCTGCTTCTAGAGACTTCTAGGATGAACTCTCGTGCTCAGCACGCGTAGGAGGTATGAATTGAGAGGGAAAGTTCTAGATGTTGAAGTGTCATTTAGGGTTTGTTTGTTGTCATTTTGGAGGAAAGAAAGAATCAAATGGGGTCGTTTGATGTATCTGGTTAAAGGAGGAGAAGAAAAGAGTATAAGGGGTGTGTTGGGTCGGGTATAAAGGGAAATTGGGTTGAGGGGAATTAATTCTTGTGGGCTAAGGGGAATTGCTGGAAGAAGGATTAGGAGTGTATTTATGAAATGACCATATTTGCAAAATGTGGCCACATTCGACCAAATTGAATTAAATTAGTGGATTTCGGCCAAAATAGGAATAGATGAATTTATTCAAAATTAATATATGAGCTCCTTTAATTAAAAATAAAGTAAATAGTCATTCGTTCAAAACATAATTATTTTATTAAAAATTAAGAGACTAATTATTCAATTAACCTCCAATTTTAAATTAATTTTGAGAAAAATAAAGCATTGTTAATCAAAACACGATTTTCTCATGAAAATAATTTCTAAAATAATTTCTTAAATAAAACCTATATAATTCCATATAATTAAATACAGAAAGTATAGATTCTTACTTAAAAACTATTATAAATATTGATTTGAAAAAACATTTTACTTTGACAAAATAATTATTTCAAGATCGCTTAAAATTGAAGAAGCTCAAGATTAATGTGTAACGTGGAGGGTAAAAATTGGTTGTCAACAACTACCCCTCTCTTTGTGTAGGTTGAGTGCAAGGAACCCTAGGCAAAGGGAATTGACGTTCTCAATTTTATCCGACCACAGATTCATCTCTAGAAAGAGGTTTGTTCTAGCACAAATTTCAAAGAATAATGGCTGGACTCTGGAATAGAGTTTCCTACATATCTCAGGTTACATGAGAATTCAAGCCACTTGTAGTTCAAGACTTGATTTTACGCATGATTTTTCAAAGAATTTAAAGCTATTCCGATTTTGGATTACGGAGAGACCAAAAAGCTGGAGAGTAAGAGGATTGGGGGGAGTTAGTAATGCAGCCGAGTTTTCAACATAAAGCCTACCTACATATCTTGAGACTCTGAGAATCAAGCTGCTTGTAGTTCGACTCAATTGGTGAAAAAGGTAAACTATGTTAAGACAACCTTTGGCTCAGGATAAGTGATAAATGATTGAGTTATGGAAAAGAGGCTTGTAATTAACTTAATTACAAATGTGGGGCCCTCACATCCATAAATAAGAGCTACATGGACATAATTTTCAAAGATCAGGGTGTATTGTCACCTGGAATTGAAACAGAAGGGATATTGCTTCTAGTGGGAGTTCAGAAAATACTCTGGATGTGAAACTAAAATCCGATGACAAGAAAACTACCCACATACCTTTTGATAGGGGTGTGGTTTGATGGCGCTGGAAAGTCGTTCCTCAGCTCGCGTCCAAAGAGTTTGATATCCCTCTCCAGACTATGTCCCAGTTTGCTGCTAAGAAAAAGTTCCACGTTGTGGTGCATCCTTTTTGGCGTAGTCCACCCCTGTGGTTTTGCTTTGAGAATTTCATCCTTGTCGGATGCTCTCAATAATCATCTCAAAACAAAATTGTTAGTAGTAACGTAATTCTATTTGGAGAGATAGTTTCTTTGTCATACCTCATCCTTGGGTTACGTTCGAATCCCATGTGGTGGCGTCTTTTTGACGTGATATGCACCTATTGTTCTAGTTCAAGATTTTCATCCTCTCAGATGCTCTCGGCAATATTTTGAAATAAGATTGTTAGTAGTAAAGTAGCTCAATAAGGAGAGATAGATTTTGTACCTCATTTTCAAATATGTTGATTTATGAAGAAGATGCTATCCTTTATTTCCCTATCTTAGGAAATAACAACTTTCACGACAAGTAGGTACGATAGCCTTTGTAGCCATCATATAGGATTGTCTTTGTGGTGGTTGGATGTGACGATCTTTGAATATGAAAACCTTTATAGCCTTTTGTGATGTAACGATCCTCGTAACCATTTTTAGTGACTTGGCAGTGTTATACCTAGTGCGCATTCCCATTGTTGCGACTTGAACACTTTGCGCATTCCCATTGCTGTGACTTAGAAGTGTTAGATTTGCGCATTCTCGTTGCTGCGACTTGAACACTTTGTGCATTCTTGTTGCTGCGACTTGAACACTTTGCGCATTCCTGTAATTGCGGCTTAGAAGTGTTGATAACCCAACTATAACAAGGTGGATGGCTCGATAACAGGCATCTCATAGCGACAGAGTTAGCCTAATGGTCACTTTTTAGGGTGGACGACCCAAAGTATCATATTAGAGAATATATAAATATAACGAGGTGGACGTCTCCACTTAAATATGCCACTTATAGGGTGGACGACCCAATACAATTTCAAGTATAAGCTCGCTAGTGGGCAAGCAAATATATAGACCGCTTTTGGGGGGTCGACCCAAACACAATTTCAAGTATAGGCCCTCGAGTAGGCAAGTAAATATAGAGATCGATTATGGTGGGTCGACCCAACATCGAAGTGTGGCCCTCATAGCCATTTGTAAAAACTTTATGATAATAGACATAACAGACCCTGCGGCTGTCAGACATGATTGCCTTTATAGCAATGAAGCATGATGATTCTTCGAATGCGATAGCTTTATTGGCCGTTGAATATGATGGTCTTCGTGACCGCTTATAGTAGTCTCTAATATGATAGCCAATAATCCTTTGCATATGACTTCGGGTAAGTCTTGAGCATCTTTCGTATCGACACGACTTATAGGTATCCCTTGAATTATCAAACCTCAGGTAATCTTGCACATCATCCAACTTTGGATAGAGGCAGCTTATAGATGTCCCTTGATTTGTCAGCTTTCAAGTAATCTTGCACATCATCCGACTTTGGATAAAGGCGTCTTACAGATGTCCTTTAAATTGTTAGTCTTTAGGTAATCCTACACTTTTATCCGATTTTGGATGTACCGTGACCTACAGATTTTCCTTGATTAGTTAGCTTTTGGGTAGTCCTGCACATAATCAACTTGGATATCATGCGACTTATAGATAACCCTCGAACTATCAAATTTTGGTAGGCTTGCACATTTATCCAATTTCAGATATTGTTGCGACTTACGAATTACCCTTGAACTACCAACTCTTAGTTGTTGTTGCCCACTATCCGATTTCAGATAATATTGTGTCTTACAGATAACTCTTGGGCCGTACAATCTTGGGCAATCTTGCATACTATCCAATTTCAGACATAGTTGCAGTATAGACAACCTTTGGCCTGCAACCTTTTGAGAAATCTAGTTCATCGTCTAATTTTGGATGGAGTCTTATAGACTTCCTTTGGCCTACCAACTTTTGAGAAATCTAGTTCATCGTCCAATTTTGGATGGCGTCTTATAGACATCCTTTGGACGATATATTTTCTTTAACCCTGGTGGCGAACATCATTTGATCCTGTGACTGCATGTGCATTCTTGTTGCTACGGCTCGAACACTCGGCACATTTCCGTTGTTCTGGCTTACAAGTGTAATGCGCATTCCCGTTGTTGCGACTTACAAGTATGGTGCGCATTGCCATTGCTGTGACTTAGACACCTTGCGCATTCCCGTTGTTGTGGCTTACAAGTATGGTGCGCATTCCCATTGCTACGACTTAGAAGTTCTATGATTTGTGCATTCCCATTGCTGCAACTTAGACACCTTGCGCATTCCCATTGTTGTGACTTAGAAGTGCCAGATTTGCACATTCTCGTTGCTGCGACTTAGAAGTATGGTGCGCATTCTCGTTGCTGTGACTTGAACACTTTGCACATTCTCGTTGTTATGGCTTACAAGTGTGGATGACAAGATAAACTCCATGAGGCAGTTTGCAGATGATGGTCCTTGTGACAAACATAAACATGTAAATTGCTTTTTGCGGTAATTATCAGAAAATATCACCTTTAGCTTTTGTGTTGTCACATTGATTCCTTTGTGTGTACCTTCACTTCAAGGCAAATGATTAGTAGACACAATATCGCTTTTACTAGCGACCACAGTCAAATTCAAATTTAAGAAAATCTTTAAAGAAAGCATTCATCAAAATAACTTTGTTTGCAAGCTTCCTTCTCTTTCTGAGGTAGATAAAAAATAAAGAGTTATTATGAATGTAAATGAATGGTTGAACCCGTATCTGGGGACAACTATAAATACCGCTTTTGAACATCGTGTGTTTGTTGTGATCTCTGATCTACTGGTGATTTGAGGATGTCGTCGACCTCTCCTTATCTGATAGTTCCTGCAGACTACAAGAAAACTTGTCAGTTCTTAGGAAAACTCTGCCTCTTTCGGCCTCTTCCCATTGTTTTGCCTCCTTTTACCAATTTTGGGAATTTAGTCTCATCGCATTGCTTTGAATACACTGAATGATAAGGGATTTTTTTATCCCTGACACTTCTTAGGATATCCTGCATCAACAGAAAAATTATTAGTTTTTGGAAAAACTGATCTGTGTTGACCTCCTTCGGTTTCCTGCTTCTTGCTTTTTCATCTCTGGGTGCTTGCTATACTCAGGTGCTTGTCATCCTCGACTCCACGGGTCACAGTAGATGTAAGACAAAGTCAAGTTATAAAGGAATAAATTAATTTGTAAAGATTTTTTTGACCAAATTTTGAAAAATAGTGATCTTGAAGAAATGGTTTGAAAAAATCTCTGTCAATATTGTCATGTCATGTACTAGCCAATGAACGTCCTTCACTTGAGGTCTTGACATATCTTGACACATTACTGGCGAGCTCAGAAAAATGCTTCATCATCCTAGCTGGAAAGTTTGAAAATAGTCTTTTGAGAAATCTGTCATAGCTAGGGATTAGTCCACCTCGGACTTTGTTACAGCTGGGGATTTTTGAAGTAGACTCTAATCTCTTGGTGCTGGAAAATTTTTCAAAGTTTGTTTTTTGAACGCTCAGATGAATCTTGGTGGAAAATTTGAGGTCCACCTCAAAATTTCTACCCCAGTTAAAGGTTTCGTGATGAATCTCATCTCGTTGATAAGAGACTTGATACTCTGTGGAGATTATGAGATTCTTTCTCGAGATCCATTTCAGTTGCTCTTCGGCATAGTTTGCATTCTGACTTGTTGGAGTATGATCTTCACCTTCTGAATTTTTGAGATTTCTTTCTCAAAAATTCTGTCCCAGTTTCCATTTTTTGGGGTGGTATGACAGAGCCATTGTGTCTCCTATGTATCCCATTGAAGTAGGAATCACGTCAAATGTAGTTCCCACACTTATAGTGGGAGGACATTGGAAATTAATAAAGGAGTGACCGAAGCCGACATTCTTGAGAATTCAGGTAAAACGTAGTTCGTAGATAGCAAGATAAATGATAGATTTTTCAAAGAGATTGACCGAAGCTGACACAGGCTGCCTACGTATCTCATTCTTGAGAATTCAGGTCATCGCGTAGTTCATAGAGAAATAGGAGAAATATTGCTAAACTACTACAAAGGATAAGAAAATGTGATTACATGGAACGAACCTAAAGGAAAAACTATCTTCAAGCATAGTATCTCTTGATAGCTTCTGAGTCGATCAATTTCATCCACACCTTGGTCATCTTCCACTCACAGCACCTTTGGATAGTACTTTGTGGTTAACATGATGTCTTTGTCAATTTGGTGTGAATTTTACTTTGTTTTTATCTTGATGGGGGGAAGATCAACCGCTCATTTTTTGTACTTGAATTCCTTTGGTACTTTTATTAGGAGGACATCGGTTATGATTTCTTTGACTAGATTTCTCTTGATTCTCAAATTGTTCGAGGATCATAATCTTTTGTCATACTCTTCACATTCATCATCTACCTCAGTTGTTCATTCAGCTCATGACATGGCATAACATTGACAATTTTTAAATTATTTTACTGAAATCATACCTAAACAAAGTTAGATAATATCATTTTAAATATGAAAGGTAAATAAAATCAGATGATTTTTGAGATAGGTAAGGCCTTCATTGAATTTGAAAACATTCACAAATTTTGCCTATGACTCGCACATGTACGAGTCTATGCTTTTTTTTTTAAAAGCAGGAAAATAGTGCTGAGGAAAATAAAGAAATAAAGGGTGGGTCTCGGGCCTCATCCGGACCATCATTGATTTGCAAAAAAATTAAATTTGTCCTTTTATCTACCACAGTGACAGGAAAATTATGAGTGGAGTGGAGGTCCAATTCTGCAATTGCTCCTCCAGATTCAACTTTTTGATTCCTGATGCCTCAGGGAACTCCTCTAGGATATCATCACATTCTTTGAAGAGGTGTCTGATTCCATCCCCAGGATCATTGCTTGCGGGCTCTACACATATAGAAAGTGACTGGTAGAGGTGGCCGAGTGGCTTTGGCAGCTCCAGATCAATATTCTTCTTAACCTTGTCTTCAGACTGATTTTCTTTGACCTGGACATGGTCTATACCAATTTTGAGAGGCTTTTCAGGAAATGCTTGATAAGGTGTTGTCATAAACTTGGACTCCTTGTTTATGTTTAGAAAGGCCACAACTTTTTTCAATTTTTTCACTTTGTTCGGACTGATTTATATTATGGACTCGCTTGCACCCAACCCTTTATCAGTCTCTATCATGTTGATAGCAGCTCCATTTGTTGGTAATGTTTGAAGTGAGATAACCTTTTGATCAATCAAATCTTGAATCTTATAGTTTAGATTGATGCGATCTTCTGTAGCATTCCCAGTGCTTCCAGCATGGTATGCATAATGTCGATCGGCTTTAAAAAATTGAGAGTTGGTATTAACAGATCTTGGCACAATGGGTTGAATCAATTTGGCTTCTTTGAGTCTTTCAAAAAGTTGAGTCCGACTCTCAGCCAATTGTGTGAAGGTTCTGGGAGGTTTCTTTTCAAAGCTCGGAGATGGTGTTTGGAAACTTGATTGGTAGTTTTGATAATTTTGTGGAGGTGTTTGGTAATTTTGGGATGAGTTATTATAGATCGAAGGTGGAGTTTGATAATTTTGGTAACTAGCTTGAGCATAGAAAGTAGGGCAAGGGCTTCGTGGAGCTGAGAGGTATGTCTCTGATGATGAAAGCTTCTGAAAGCTAAACTTGGATGGCTTTCTAGACCTTGTGCTTGAACCAAAAGCTATGGAGGATATGTCTTCCTCTTTCTTCCTTAGAAATCCTGGAGACTTCAGCTCTGTAGAGATCCTGGTGATTTGCCCAGTCCTAAGGCCCTCTTCGACTGTTTCACCAATTTTGACTAAATTAGCAAATTTTGAATTGATTGCTGAAATCATCTTATCATAGACTTTTGATTCCTGGGCTCGCATAAATATGGCGACAATTTCTTTCTAAGTCATTGGAGGTCGGACCCTCGCTACTTCTTTTCTCCACCGATGGGCATAGTTACGGAAACACTCATCGATTTTCTTCTTGATGGGATCTAGCGAATACCTATATGGGACAATCTCCATATTGTAGGCAAATCTTCTAGAAAAATCTTTGGCCAAGGAATTTCATCCAGACCATTTCTTCAACTCTTGCAAAGTAAACCATTCTAGCGCTTCACCGCTTAGGCTTCGGCTAAAGAGCCTCATTAGTAGCGCTTCATTTTTATCAACTCCTATCATTCGATCTAAATAACTTCTCAAATGGACCATGGAATTTCCAGTGCCATCGAAAGTCTCGAATTTTGGGATTTTAAATCCTTCAAACAGCTGCAAATCTGGGTAGATGCAAAGATTATCATAGCTCAATCTTTCTTTATCAGGCAAACTGCGTAATTCCTTGATCTTGGAAATCTCTTCTTTCATGAACATCATGTCCTTATCATGCTTGTCTTCTATGACCTTCCATTCTTTCTCCTCCAACTCAGGATTTTCTGAAAAAGTGAGGTAGGGTTTAAGTGTAGCGGCATGGAGGGTGGCCGGTGGCATATTTTGGATAGGCAGTAGGTGCGGGATATTTAGAGTGGAGTTTTGGTATGTGGAGGTAATGTTTTGTGGATTGTTGAAATTTGAATTGTTATTCTGGTACGGAGAAGGAATATAGGCATTTGGAGGGACGTTTTGAGGATTGTAAGTTCTTGGATTGTCACTTCGATTAGCATGCTGGACAAGAGAAGAAGGAATTTGATGTGAGGTGTTAGCATAAAATAGATTTGAAGCGATCAAATCAATGGTGGGTGGTCTAGGAATTGAGGAAGCAGGTGCATTAGAGCGGGTAGGAAAACATTTGAATTCCGGAGAACTTAGAGAAGGAAGATGGAGCCGAGGCCTTATTTCGCTAGGCACATTTGCAGCATTGGTTATCCTTGTTAATTCTCTATTCTTTCTCATTTCTTCTTGCATCTCATCAATTTTTTGCATTAGCTGCACAATGAGCTCACTCTGGTCTGCTAGGATCGGCTCTTGCATAGACACATTGGTCAACCTGGTTTCCTTAGTATTATCAATCATTTTCCTTCCCTTTTTATCAAGCTACGATCAGGGGAGGATCCTTTTTCTTCTTTTTCTTGAAGTGAGGATGTTTTTCTACTTTTTCAACACAGATCAGTTTCTTAACTTTTACCTGTTACAGAAAAATAACTCAAGAGGCAACCATGTTAGATTTTGTTCATGGTAAATAAGACAAGATATTTGATAAAACGTAAACAAACAAAGTTGCTTTATTCAAGGCAAATTAATCCACGAGTGAGTATTGACAGACTCAAATGGACAGAAATTTATTCGTGAATGAGTGACTTGACAAAAAGGTTGACTCGTGATGAATCTTGATTTTTTTAGTCAAGAAAAAATCCTTTAATTTCCTTCGCCAAAGAGAGGGAAAATGAGAATTTTTTGATATAGGGGACGGACCATGTAGTTTGGATATGGTAAGTTCATTTTTTTCGAAGAGTTAGGAACAAGATTTGAAGAGAATTTTAAGGAGGCTTTGGATTATTTTTTTTGGAAAATTTGAAGAACTCCAAGAGCGATTTTAGTCGGACATTGCATGGTGGGCTTATATCATGCCTATGGGTTCTAAAATATTTAAATAGAAGTGGATCAATTCACCTTTGATTTGGGCACCACACATAAGCAAGTAAGACAGTTATATCACATAACAGTTCATAGCGCGTCATATACAGATATGTGACCTTTTTATGCCAAAAGTAGGCCTAACGAATTGAAGGATGAGTGTTGTTTGTAAATGTTCCATTGCCCCCAAAAATATTATATACAAACCAATTAAATAAAATGGGGATACAAAATGAGGGAAAAAGGAATGTACATCAAAATTCAGTCCCACACAGGGGTACAATCCTAAACTAGGTCACCGTGGCTGGTCCTCCATTCTCGAACTTCTTGGAATTCCAAACGCCATTTGGATGGCAACCTACCTTTGATAATAAAGAACTATCTAAAAATTCCCAACCCTGGGAACAATGGTTCGTACAACTCGATATCACATCCTTCAATTGAACACATAGGGGAGATTGTTCTTTTGGGACGTGGGCCTTTTCAAACATAAGGTGGTCTTACTAATGGATCTGATACCCCTTGGATATCGGATTAACTTAGGTCAATGCCTAAGCAAGGGATTTTGTTTTGCTCTATCCTGATTTACTAGAATAGGTTTCGAAATTGACCGGGAACCCGGGAGAACAACCATGGACAAAAATAACAAGTGACCTTTAACTGACCGCGGGTCAACTACTTCACTTGTCTATTTGGAAAATTCTATTTTAATTAAGAACGACTGCAAATACTTGCATAATTGGCTTTTTACCCCTAATGCAATCTAATGCTTTTGCCAAGAGGGGCGGAAGATGCTATGAACAGTTGTAATTGTGAAAGAATAAACAAGTAAGGAAAGCAATAAAGTTACTAATTATTACAATCCGAATAGTTAGTCAAATAAGTTAGTAGCAACAATATGGTTAGAACCTAGTTGAATAATCCCCAGCGGAGTTGCCATTTCTGTTTTCGGGAAATATTGTTTTGTGTTTCGACTATTTGAAAATTTCATTTTGAAAACCAAGTTAAAGTTTCAAAACGTTTTTCAATTTAAAGAAGAGTCGCCACTTAGTTTAATTAAAGAAAAACCAAGAAAGACTTGAAAATATCTTTAAAGACTCAATAGTAAAAGACTTTAAAAATTAAGAGAATATGGGTAAGAGGCTCCTATTAATATTTTGAGAAGGGTTTAAAGGCACTCAAAATATTTGTTAACTCGCGGTTATCCGAACTTGTTAAAACTAACTTATTTTTTGACTAACTTCTGAAAATCTTAGTTAATTTGAGGAAAAATATATTGTTTTGATTTAGAAAAGCATAATGAATATAACTTGATGAGAAAAAGACACATTTTAGAAATATTTTGAGAAAAATCCATGAAGAGTTTATTTAAAGGAAAAAAATGGCATGCTTGATTTAACGATTTAAAGTATAAGACATTTAATCATTTTTTACATAAAGAAAAATAAAAGTGATTTAAAAGAATTAACAAAAAATGCTCACTCTTTTGGGGATAACTCAACTAAGTTAAAATGAGTTAAAGTTCAAATTATACAAAATAATTCTATACTAAAAAGAAATAAGGAGAAGAGAGGAGAAATAATTAAGCTTTTGGGCTTAATCTGAATATTGGACTTCATCCAACTTAAAACCCTGTCCTAGAACTATTTTTCTCCCAATTATTTGGACTTTGGTCCAATCACTCCAAGTCTTTTACCCATTTAGACTTGATGCTGCATCTTTGCTATGGGCTTTAGCCCATCATCTTCAAATTCTCTATTCCATTTGGGTTGTTCCTTCTTGTCTTTGAATCAGTCCACTTTGGAACTCGGATAAGGCTGACTCGACGATATGCAGGAGGGCTCAAATCATGCAAGGGAGGAGAATGAGAGAGTCCGGATGGACTCGAGGAATCATCCCATGTCACAAAAATAAAATAAGTATCAGTGTATGCTAAAAGTAATTCCCAAATTTAGAGCAAAACAAATATTTCAAGATGGCAGCCTTAGGCTTGATTTCTATATAAAAAGCTTATAGAATTCATATAGCAACAGATCAATGTGTATACAAGAACTTAACCAATCACTATTCTATTTTACTCGATCTTAACAAGGAATTGAAATTTAAACCCTAATTTACAAATTCTCTCGGAACAGACTAACTCATTAAGTTGACAATAAAATCCATTTAAGACAAGGTTCAAACCATTGTTTTATCTTTCAAAGACAGGCGAGCTGCTCATTGACCTCCTAAGTTGTTTAAGCTAATTTCTTTTCAACGAATGACTTATCCAAATACACTTTTGGCAACCATGACAGTACATACATATTATGCAAATAAGGTATGAAAATTTAGCTAGTGAAAGATAACTTGTTCCAAGGGGGGTCATGACCACATCTAATTAGGATAATATACAAATCTAAATTGATGAAAAACATATTACATGAAAATAGTAGGAGATAAACATTTAGGTTTAAATGATCTTAATATATGTGGCAGAACTTGTCTCGAAATGAAAACAATAGCTGAACATGAATTTAGACCGATCTAAACACATATGAAGCATGAGATGGAGAGGGAAAAGAAAAGTGAAACATACGTATAGTTTTATCATGCTAATTCATGGAAACTGAAGCTAGGATTCCACAGGCCCAAAAACAAGACTACCAAACAATCATGAAACATGTTAAACAAATCGACACCACATTGACACCTTAGTACGGCTCCATGATCTGTTCGAAATCACCAAAGCGGGAGGAGGTTGCCTTTAGTCAAATATAAAATTTTTAGACGATGGTGATCAAATGAACTTCTTTGCAAATAAAGAAATATTTAAAACTTGCAAACCACTAAAACATATGCGAACACGTCGACACGATGAAACTAAGACAGAATAGAATACTTTCATGCTTACATATTCGATATAATCATAATGAGATCAAGCAGTCCACACAATCAAATTCACGAGATTCCAATACGCTGAGGCACCGAAGAATTGAATTTCTAACGGGTTTTCGAATCATTTTTAGAAATAAAATAGAGGAGAATTCATAAGACGGAGGATTCACAATCAAAACACAAGATAATTGAACAAAATAAACTCTTAAATCTCATCCACAATCACCACAACAATCACAAATCTTCATACAAGACTATCCCAAAGATTTTTGAATTCACAGTAACACTAATATTATGCTATTTCCAAATAATAAAACAAGTTAAAGGATGATGGATTTACCTTTTACCATATTAGATAGGGGTGTCGGGCTAGCCCAGCCTCTAATTAGATTTGTAGCTACCCCAATTCTTCAGGACACCATGGCTAGGACTATGGGTCCTCCGGTGGGTATTTCAGTACTCGGTTCTTCGAGCGGTGTTCCAGTTAGGGTTGAGCTTCCAGTTCTTTAGCAGGGTTGTTTGCCAGTGTTGGATTATGAGGCAAGGTTTCACGAGATGGTTAAGCGTACTGCTAGGACTATGCCTTTGGAGTTCTATAGGGTTTAGAGCTTCATGGGAGGTTTGATTTCAGCACTCCATTTGGTGATCAATCACTTG
Organism: Jaltomata sinuosa; assembly: GCA_003996215.1. Lineage (NCBI taxonomy): Eukaryota > Viridiplantae > Streptophyta > Magnoliopsida > Solanales > Solanaceae > Jaltomata > Jaltomata sinuosa. The sequence goes on along the minus strand of QJPP01000900.1, from coordinate 621,361 downwards.
GTTACAGTTGGGATGACCTTCCTTCAGGTAGTGGATCATGCTTGGGCTATCGAGGGTTTTTTTTGTGAGGCTTATGAGGGTAGTGCTAAGAGCCATCGTGGCCAAGATGGTTTGCGAGGTTCCTAGACTCAAGGTAGGAATTTCTCTACCACAGATAGGTTTCCTTGCTTCTTATCTAGCAGGCCAGTTTCAATTGCTCCACAGGTCCCAGGGGATAGTGGCATAGGGCATGTTAAGCTTTGTAGACATGGTATGAGCTAGATTCTTCAAGGTTTGCATTCTGAGTGTGTAGGCTGTGGTGGTCAGTCAGGTTCAGTGAGATCTCCTTGCCCGTCTGTATCCATTGGGATTTGCTTTCAGTGTAGTGTGCGTGAGCATTTTTCTAGGGATTGTCCCACGATTCCATCTTCCAGCCAATAGGGTTAGCAGGGTCAGCAGATGTTATCTTTTAGGGTTTTAGTACCACCGGCTAAAGGTGGAGTACGTGGTAGTAGAGGAGGTCCCCAGGTAGTTCAAGGTGGCTTTTGGGCTAGTGGTTCTGGTAAGGGTTGTCACCGATGTGGTGAGCGTGGGCACTCTATTAGGAAGTTCCCCACGATTGTGTATCCCGGTCAGCCTGGTTGTTATGATTGTAGAGTGCTTCGTCACTTTTCTAGAGATTGTCCCTAGCGAGGGATGGTTGAGCCTTCAACTTTGACTACTCAGTCCAGAGTTAGACCCTGTCAGTCCGATGCCTCTCTTGGTTGGACCGAGGTAGAGGTTCCTGATATTGTTGCTCCATGTAAGGCTTTTGTTACCTTCGGCTTGTGATAAGTCCTGCTCGTGTTGCGATTCTATCCCTTTTATCGTTATTTGCTTATATGCCTACCTGCTACTTGTTTAGTTGTTTGACTACCTAAGTTGTAGTGTTTATGCATTGTGTTATTGGTACTTTGTTCCTTAGTAGTGGATGGGGGTGAGTTATCCTTGTGAGGTGTTTTACCCAGAGTTACAGCTCGTGGGTAGTTCTTGTTAGTCTGTTTCTGGTTGGGTTTGTTTCCTATTTCACTATGGATCTAGACTTATGTTGAGTCTTTTCTTTTTGAGCGGTTGATGTGCCGCCATTTTACGGCACTTTCGACTCCTTTTAACTAAGAACAATCGTACATTTTCAAGCAACCGTCGTCGTTTTTGATGGTTTTATGTTATATTTGTAGGAAATGGAGACAAACACGGAAACGGAAGGAAATACGAGCAAAAGACATTCTGGATAAGAGTGACGGCCTGAGTGATGGTCCGTCACACATGTATCGCATGTGCATTTTCTGAAATCGTTTGTGAGTGTGAGCGCTTACCTAGTCCCAAATCTTGTGTGTGGGATTTCTTTGTGGTGAGGGCACCAAGATTTCTGTATTGTATATTGATTGTTAGGATAGCTGCGCGTGGGTATGTAGAATGTTCTATCATATCGGAATGACATGTTTGGATCCTTGCAAGTTAGTGTTTCATACATTTGTGTGCTACGAGGGAGCCTGATTGAAAATTGAAAAAGATGTTGAATGACCATGAGTTGCTAGAGACACGAGTTTGTTTTCTTAGTTGAGTCGTCTTATTGTTTTTATGTTATGTTGCTTGAGGACAAGCGAACGTCTAAGTTGAGGATGTTGATGTGCCGCCATTTTACGGCACTTTCGACTCCTTTTAACTAAGAACAATCGTACGTTTTCAAGCAACCGTCATCGTTTTTGATGGTTTTATGTTGTATTTGTAGGAAATGGAGACAAACACGGAAACGGAAGGAAATACGAGCAAAAGACATTCTGGATAAGAGTGACGGCCTGAGTGACGGTCCGTCACACATGTGACGGTCCGTCACAGTGACCGTCAAGTTGAGCAGTACCACTGTCTGTGGTGATGGCCAAGGCGACGGTCCGTCAAGCTTGTGACGGTCCGTCAGCCTGGCCGTCAAGTTAAGGCAGAAGCGTGACGCAGAATCCGAACGTTTTTGGGTTTACTTCCTGGACTCCTATAAATACCCTATGTTAGGTTTATTTTATTAATACACTTACCAATACATTACCCAATAGTTTTAGGAGTTTTTGAGCAATTTTGGAGAGAGGAAACACGCTACACACGTTTTCCTCCTCCTTGAATCTTGTTCTTGATTTGTTCTTGGGATCTTGGTTTTTCTTGTTCTTGGATATTTGAAGATTGTTTTCATTATATTGTAAGAATCTCTTCTCCTTATTATGAATATGACTTTCTTCTCTTTTTCTTCTAGCATGATTAACTAAACTCCCACAACTAGGGTTGTGGGAGCCATTGCTAAAGTAGCGATATAGATTCCGGGTAGCGACGGGTTCAATATATATGTTTTCACGTTGTTAATCATTCATTATTTAACATTTTCTAGTGGTTGCAAACATTAGAACATGCCTAGGTTTAATTTGCTTGAGTAAAGAGATTAAAACCGGAAAACTTGATTAATGACGAGGATTCGAGACTACCAACTCTCGTCTTATGATTAATGTTGTAACTAGATTAATCTACTTGATGTTTAGGATTGAAATCTAAAAGCACACCTTTTCAAGTTCGAGAGAATTGAAAAGTAAATTCGTCTATATGGTTGAGAAACGTTTAGACGATACCATTAATTCAATCACATCGTGACACGCATATAGAAAGAACCCAGTTAAGCCTAGAATCGACATTGTTACCAACGCCATGGTAAACACGTCCCTAGTTCTCTCTCCTATTGATTATCTCTCATACATTATTGTTTGTTTTTGTTACATTTTGATCACACAAAACCCCCCCTTTTTACCGGAAACTATTGACCATGAGTCAACTAATTCACTAAAGACTTAACTTTCACCATATTCTCTGTGGGATCGACCCCAACCTTTGTTGGGTTCTATATTTGACAAACGATCGCTTACGCTTCTTAATTGGAGTGGTACTTTGAGCGTTATCAAATTTTGGCGCCGTTGCCGGGGAATACGGTTGTTTATTAAGTCCGGTGTGTTTATTTGACTCTTAGTCATACTTTCCTGCTTTTACGTTTATTTGTTGTTTTTGTTTTTGACAGGGTACAGAGTTGTGCATGCCAAGTACCCAGCGCTTGGGTGAATCAACATTACCTTACGACCCCGAGCTTGCTAGAACGTTAAGGCAGAATATGGCCGCACAACAAGAGGCAACAAGGCTCGCTGCAGAACTGCAGGCCCAACAAAATCTGAATGCTGGTGGTCTGCAGGATGATGTTATGCTGAATGATGAGGATATCGACCTGGATGGAGTTGGCGCTACGGGCGTCATTGCTCTTCCACCGCTAGCGCCCGGAGCCAAGTTCAACATCACTAGCACGATGATCCAGCTGTTGAACTTGAGAGGAGTATTCCGTGGTGCCGCTGGGGACGATCCAAACCAGCACCTGATGAATTTTGTGGGCATCTGCAAGTCGTTTGAGTTGCCTGGAGTGAGTCAGACAGCGATCAGGCTCAGATTGTTTCCGTTGTCTCTGTCTGATGAGGCAGCATTGTGGTTGACAGAGCTGACCCCCGACTCTATCGCAACGTGGGGAGAGTTGAAAGGAGCTTTCCTAGAAAGGTTCTTTCCTCCCTCTAGGATGATACAGTTGAGGGATGAGATTAGCAATTTCAGACAGCAACCTCACGAAGCATTGCACGAGACTTGGTTGCGATTCAAAAAGAAGATAACACAATGCCCGAACCATCAGTTGACCGATAACTTTTTGATGCAGACGTTCTACCGGGCACTGAATTCGGCTACCAAACCGACGTTAGACAACGCAGCAGGTGGTGCATTCATGGGTCTCACTTTTGTTGAGGCCACAACTACTTTTGGACAGGCTCACCAAAACCAACAGGGCCTGGCATACACGGGATACAGAGGTAGCAGTCAGCACTTATGCAGTTGGTATGTCAGCTGAGCAGTGCAGAAAAGAGGAGGAGCGCGACCAAGACATGGCGCATCTGAAAACGCAGTTGGACCTACTGACAAAGCACTTGTTCTCAGGAGGTGTAGAGAAAGTGAAAGCGGTTGGTTCCCAAGGTAGAGCAGCAGAGTTGGAAACTGATGAGGAGGCGAACTACTTGGGGGGTTTCCAGGCCAATGGCCAAGGAAACCAAGGTCGGACCTATCAGAAGGACAACTACTATGAGAAAGTTGGCTACAATCGCGATCAAGGAAACTGGAGGAATAACACCGATAGAGGTGGGTTGTATGTACCACCTGGTAATCGGGACAAAGCTAGCAACGAGGCAGGGACTTCCAAGCTAGAGAACATGATGGCGAAGATGTTGCTGAAGGTAGAATCGACTGACTCTGGGGTGAAGGAGATAAGGACTGAGTTATCGGCCATGAGTCAAATAGTGGAGGCGCATTCCACTTCGATTAAAAAATTGGAGCAGCAAGTGGGCTTAATCTCGGTATCTCTAAACCAAAGGAAGCCAGGTACCTTGCTGAGTGACACGATTCACCCGAGGAATGACGCGAGCTGTATGGCGATCACTATAAAAAGCGGTAAAATATTACCGGAATCACATCCGATAATTCAGACTCAAGAGGGTGAGATCGCGAACGAAAAGGAAGTCGAAGCGGCTACTCTAAAGCCCGCGGAGAAAAGCAAGGAAGCTGAAAAGCTTCCAACTATGATGCCTCGACCACCACCTCCTTTCCCACAATGCCTGAAGAAGAAAGCGGAAGATGGTAAGTTCCTGAATTTCCTGACCATTCTCAAGCAAATATCAATAAACATCCCATTGGTGGAGGCGCTTGAACAAATGCCCGGTTATGCCAAGTTCATGAAGGACTTGATTACAAAGAAGAGATCGATAAGTTTTGAACCGGAAGACAACCTCCACCACTGCAGTGCTATCTCCTCAAGGTCGTTAGTAGACAAAAAGGAAGATCCAGGTGCATTTACTATTCTCTGTACTATTGGGAAACTCGGCTTCGGAAGAGCCTTGTGTGATCTTGGTGCTAGCATCAACCTGATGCCGCTAGCAGTCTATAAACAATTGGGTTTGGGAGCTCCTAAACCAATGTCCATGAGAGTGTTGATGGCCGACCGTTCGGTAAAGCGACCCGTGGGAATATTGTCTGATGTGCTAGTAAAGATCGGTAAGCTTATCTTCCCAGCTGACTTTGTAATCTTGGATTGCGAAGTGGATTTTGAAGTTCCCATAATCTTGGGACGACCATTACTAGCCACGGCAAGAGTGTTGGTTGACATGGAAAGAAACGAACTGACCTTCAGACTAAACAATGAAGTTGTCAAGTTCGATGTATCTAAATTGATGAAGCAACCAAGTGACATGAGGGTGGTCGCGATCGTCAATGTTATTGAGGAAGCTCCTACGGATGTGCATCTTGAGGAGAAGGGTTTGGTCGAGACTCTAGCTGTTGTGAGAAGGATGCTGCGAGAAGGGAAACATGTAGAGGAAGGCGGTGAAAATAGATCAAAGAAACGAAAATAACGCAAGAGAATCTGCAAAGAAAGAGCGAAGAAGTTGTCACGACTAGCTGTGGAGCCAATGAAAGAAGAAGCTGGAACGCAACATGAGGTTGTCGCGTGCACACACTCCATCGAGTCCTCCTATTTTGGAGACCCTGGCGGTCTCCAACATCATTCCAGAATCCCTATTTGAATCCCTATTTTGGCCCTAGTCCTTCCTTGGACATTGTGCACCTCAACCCAGGCAATCAGCCTAAGTTGAGGGTGGCTACTATAGAGGTGAATGATAAGAAAAATAGGATAGTGAAGATTGGTTGTGAATAGAATGAAAATTCGGGTGTGTGCCTAAGAAAAGAAAAAAAAGATGAAAAAGATCGAAAAAGTAATAAAAAAAATTGTCAAAATAAAGAGGTCGCACCTGTAGCTAGAAAGAAGGAAATAAAAAGGTTAAGAAGGATGGACAAAGTAAAGTTATGTGGTAATAAGACGTCGGTGGTTCCAAGGAGGGCTAGTCACTTACCCTTAAATGTATCCTACCTGCACCTGAAACTTCATTACAAGCCTAAACAAGTCCTGTAATGATCCTGAGCGGCTTTCTGAAGAACTTAAGTAGAATAGTAAGGGCAAGCCTATGGTATCGCATGTGCATTGTCTGAAACCGTTTGTGAGTGTGAGCGCTTACCTAGTCCCAAATCTTGTGTGTGGGATTTCTTTGTGGTGAGGGCACCAAGATTTCTGTATTGTATATTGATTGTTAGGATAGCTGCGCGTGGGTATGTAGAATGTTCTATCATATCGGAATGACATGTTTGGATCCTTGCAAGTTAGTGTTTCATACATTTGTGTGCTACGAGGGAGCCTGATTGAAAATTGAAAAAGATGTTGAATGACCATGAGTTGCTAGAGACACGAGTTTGTTTTCTTAGTTGAGTCGTCTTATTGTTTTTATGTTATGTTGCTTGAGGACAAGCGAACGTCTAAGTTGAGGATGTTGATGTGCCACCATTTTACGGCACTTTCGACTCCTTTTAACTAAGAACAATCGTACGTTTTCAAGCAACCGTCGTCGTGTTTGATGGTTTTATGTTGTTTTTGTAGGAAATGGAGACAAACACGGAAACGGGAGGAAATACGAGCAAAAGACATTCTGGATAAGAGCGACAGCCTGAGTGACGGTCCGTCACACATGTGACGGTCCGTCACAGTGACCGTCAAGTTGAGCAGTACCACTGTCTGTGGTGATGGCCAAGGCGACGATCCGTCAGGCTTGTGACGGTCCGTCAGCCTGGCCGTCAAGTTAAGGCAGAAGCGCGACGCAGAATCCGAACGTTTTTGGGTTTACTTCCTGGACTCCTATAAATACCCTATGTTAGGTTTATTTTATTAATACACTTACCAATACATTACCCAATGGTTTTAGGAGTTTTTGAGCAATTTTGGAGAGAGGAAACACGCTACACACGTTTTCCTCCTCCTTGAATCTTGTTCTTGATTTGTTCTTGGGATCTTGGTTTTTCTTGTTCTTGGATATTTGAAGATTGTTTTCATTATATTGTAAGAATCTCTTCTCCTTATTATGAATATGACTTTCTTCTCTTCTTCTTCTAGCATGATTAACTAAACTCCCACAACTAGGGTTGTGGGAGCCATGGCTAAAGTAGCGATATAGATTTCGGGTAGCGACGGGTTCAATATATATGTTGTCACGTTGTTAATCATTCATTATTTAACATTTTCTAGTGGTTGCAAACATTAGAACATGCCTAGGTTTAATTTGCTTGAATAAAGAGATTAAAACCGGGAAACTTGATTAACGACGAGGATTCGAGACTACCAACTCTCGTCTTATGATTAATGCTGTAATTAGATTAATCTACTTGATGTTTAGGATTGAAATCTAAAAGCACACCTTTTCAAGTTCGAGAGAATTGAAAAGTAAATTCGTCTATTTGGTTGAGAAACGTTTAGACGATACCATTAATTCAATCACATCGTGACACGCATATAGAAAGAACCCAGTTAAGCCTAGAATCGACATTGTTACCAACGCCATGGTGAACATGTCCCTAATTCTCTCTCCTATTGATTATCTCTCATACATTATTGATGCATTTTGTTTACACATTGTTCACACAAAACCCCTCCTTTATTTACCGGAAACTATTGACCATTAGTCAACTAATTCACTAAAGGCTTAACTTTCACCATATTCTCTGTGGGATCGACCCCAACCTTTGTTGGGTTCTATAGTAGCCACCCTCAACTTAGGCTGATTGCCTGAGTTGAGGTGCACGATGTCCAAGGAAGGACCAGGGCCAAAATAGGGATTCAAAGTTAAACAGGAACGGTGACAGGTTATTGAAAGAACAAGGTCAATTATGGCTCAAACAGGGTTCAAAGGGACTATTTGCATTTGGACGGTCTTATAGGTTAAGTGGACTGCACATAAAAAGGGCCTGTGATCCTTTCCTAAGCAACCAAACTTCAAACTTAACAAAATAGACCGGGCAAGTTCTAGATGCATGCACAGAGTAAGAATTTATAACAATAATCTCACACACACTTGGCACCAAGAAACTATATCACTACCAACTATCAAACAACCGCTCGGCTTAAGAATACTTATTCTAATCATAAACACACAATGACATTCAAGGATCCAAACAGTCAATCGTTTCAACCATAAGTACAAAACCAGAAAATTTTTAAAGGGGCCTCGTTTTAGTCAAGAAAATGCCATGATGCTTTGCCATAGACACAAGAAAACAACTAACAAAATTTAACATAACAACCTACACATGCCGGTTCAACTAGATAGCACACCGGAGGGAAAAGAAACACGGCAACAAAAACCCTCGGTGGTGACTCACAGGTTTCCCCATATACCCTCAACTTAGACTCATGCATTGTCCCCAATGCATCCATATGAAAGCTAAAAACTGTGAGAGAAAGGAATACCTATGAAGTCGATAGGACTCAGATTCTGGAATGATGTTGGAGACCGCCAGGGTCTCCAAAACAGGAGGACTCGATGGAGTGTGTGCACGCGACAACCTCATGTTGCGTTCCAGCTTCTTCTTTCATTGGCTCCACAGCTAGTCATGACAACTTCTTCGCTCTTTCTTTGCAGATTCTCTTGCGGTGTTTTTGTTTCTTTGATCTATTTTCACCGCCTTCCTCTACATGTTTCCCTTCTCGCAGCATCCTTCTCACAACAGCTAGAGTCTCGACCAAACCCTTCTCCTCAAGATGCACATTCGTAGGAGCTTCCTCAATAACATTGACGACCGCGACCACCCTCATGTCACTTGGTTGCTTCATCAATTTAGATACATCGAACTTGACAACTTCATTGTTTAGTCTGAAGGTCAGTTCGTTTCTTTCCATGTCAACCAACACTCTTGCCGTGGCTAGCAATGGTCGTCCCAAGATTATGGGAACTTCAAAATCCACTTCGCAATCCAAGTCCACAAAGTCAGCTGGAAAGATAAGCTTACTGATCTTTACTAGCACATCAGACAATATTCCCACGGGTCGCTTTACCAAACGGTCGGCCATCAACACTGTCATGGACGTTGGTTTAGGAGCTCCCAAACCCAATTGTTTATAGACTGCTAGCGGCATCAGGTTGATGCTAGCACCAAGATCACACAAGGCTCTTCCAAAGCCGAGTTTCCCAATAGTACAGGGAACAGTAAACGCACCTGGATCTTCCTTTTTATCTACTAACGACCTTGAGGAGATAGCACTGCAGTGGTGGAGGTTGTCTTCCGGTTCAAAACTTACCGATCTCTTCTTTGTAATCAAGATCTTCATGAACTTGGCATAACCGGGCATTTGTTCAAGCGCCTCCACCAATGGGATGTTTATTGATATTTGCTTGAGCATGATCAGGAAATTCAGGAACTTACCATCTTCCGCTTTCTTCTTCAGGCGTTGTGGGAAAGGAGGTGGTGGTCGAGGCATCATAGTTGGAAGCTTTTTAGCTTCCTTGCTTTTCTCCGCGGGCTTTAGAGTAGCCTCCTCGACTTCCTTTTCATTCGCGATCTCACCCTCTTGAGTCTGAATTACCGGATGTGATTCCGGTAATATTTTACCGATTCTTGTAGTGATCGCCATACAGCTCGCGTCATTCCTCGGGTGAATCGTGTCACTCGGCAAGGTACCTGGCTTTCTTTGGTTTAGAGATACCGAGATTAAGCCCACTTGTTGCTCCAATTTTTTAATCGAAGTGGAATGCGCCTCCACTATTTGACTCATGGCCGATAACTCAGTCCTTATCTCCTTCACCCCAGAGTCAGTCGATTCTACCTTCAGCTGCATCTTCGCCATCATGTTCTCTAGCTTGGAAGTCCCTGCCTCGTTGCTAGCTTTGTCCCGATTACTAGGTGGTACATACAACCCACCTCTATCGGTGTTATTCCTCCAGTTTCCTTGATCGCAATTGTAGCCAGCTTTCTCATAGTAGTTGTCCTTCTGATAGGTCCGACCTTGGTTTCCTTTGCCATTGGCCTGGAAACCCCCCAAGTAGTTCGCCTCCTCATCAGTTTCCAACTTTGCTGCTCTACCTTGGGAACCAACCGCTTTCACCTTCTCTACACCTCCTGAGAACAAGTGCTTTGTCAGTAGGTCCAACTGCGTTTTAAGATGCGCCATGTCTTGGTCGCGCTCCTCCTTTTTTCTGCGCTGCTCAGCTGACATACCAACTGCATAAGTGCTGGCTGCTACCTCTGTATCCCGTGTATGCCAGGCCCTGTTGGTTTTGGTGAGCCTGTCCAAAGTAGTTGTGGCCTCAACAAAAGTGAGACCCATGAATGCACCACCTGCTGAGTTGTCTAACGTCAGCTTGGTAGCCGAATTCAGTGCTCGGTAGAATGTCTGCATCAAAAAGTTATCGGTCAACTGATGGTTCGGGCATTGTGTTATCTTCTTTTGAATCGCAACCAGGTCTCGTGCAATGCTTCGTGAGGTTGCTGTCTGAAATTGCTAATCTCATCCCTCAATTGTATCATCCTAGAGGGAGGAAAGAACCTTTCTAGGAAAGCTCCTTTCAACTCTCCCCAAGTTGCGATAGAGTCGGGGGTCAGCTCTGTCAACCACAATGCTGCCTCATCAGACAGAGACAACGAAAACAATCTGATCCTGATCGCTGTCTGACTCACTCCAGGCAACTCAAACGACTTGCAGATGCCCACGAAATTCATCAGGTGCTGGTTTGGATCGTCCCCAGCGGCACCATGGAACACTCCTCTCAAGTTCAACAGCTGGTGCTAGTGATGTTGAACTTCGCTCCAGGCGCTAGCGGTGGAAGAGCAATGTCGCCCGTAGCGCCAACTCCATCCAGGTCGATATCCTCATCATTCAGCATAACATCGTCCTGCAGACCAATAGCATTCAGATTTTGTTGGGCCTGCAGTTCTGCAGCGAGCCTTGCTGCCTCTTGTTGGGGTCTATCCCACAGAGCCTTGCTAACATCGTTTGTCAAATATAGAACCCAACAAAGGTTGGGGTCTATCCCACAGAGAATATGGTGAAAGTTAAGTCTTTAGTGAATTAGTTGACTAATGGTCAATAGTTTCCGGTAAAAAGGGGGGGTTTTGTGTGATCAAAACGTAACAAAAACAAAAAATAATGTATGAGAGATAATCAATAGGAGAGAGAACTAGGGACGTGTTCACCATGGCGTTGGTAACAATGTCGATTCTAGGCTTAACTGGGTTCTTTCTATATGCGTGTCACGATGTGATTGAATTAATGGTATCGTCTAAAGGTTTCTCAACCAAATAGACGAATTTACTTTTCAATTTTCTCGAACTTGAAAAGGTGTGCTTTTAGATTTCAATCCTAAACATCAAGTAGATTAATCTAATTACAGCATTAATCATAAGACGAGAGTTGGTAGTCTCGAATCCTATTCGTTAATCAAGTTTCCCGATTTTAATCTCTTTACTCAAGCAAATTAAACCTAGGCATGTTCTAATATTTGCAACCACTAGAAAACGTTAAATAATGAATGATTAACAATGTGACAACATATATATTGAACCCGTCGCTACCCAGAATCTATATCGCTACTTTAGCCATGGCTCCCACAACTCTAGTTGTGGGAGTTTAGTTAATCATGCTAGAAGAAGAAGAGAAGAAAGTCATATTCATAATAAGGAGAAGAGATTCTTACAATATAATGAAAACAATCTTCAAATATCCAAGAACAAGAAAAACCAAGATCCCAAGAACAAATCAAGAACAAGATTCAAGGAGGAGGAAAACGTGTGTAGCGTGTTTCCTCTCTCCAAAATTGCTCAAAAACTCCTAAAACTATTGGGTAATGTATTGGTAAGTGTATTAATAAAATAAACCTAACATAGGGTATTTATAGGAGTCCAGGAAGTAAACCCAAAAACGTTCGAATTCCGCATCGCGCTTCTGCCTTAACTTGATGGCCAAGCTGACGGACCGTCACAAGCTTGACGGACCGTCGCCTTGGCCGTCACCACTAGACAGTGGTACTGCTCAACTTGACGGTCATTGAGACGGACCGTCACTCAGGCCATCACTCTTATCCAGAATGTCTTTTGCTCGTATTTCCTTCCGTTTCCATTTTTGTCTCCATTTCCTACAAATATAACATAAAACCATCAAAAATGACGATGGTTGCTTGAAAACATACGATTGTTCTTAGTTTAAAGGAGTCGAAAGTGCCGTAAAATGGCGGCACATCAGCGGTCCTAGATAGTTGATGCCCAGGCTATTTTCTAGTGTTGCTAGAAGTCCTTGTGTTGGTTTGGTATTACTGGTGGTTGTGCCAGAGTTTGAGCGTTGGTTTGGTATTACTGGTGGTTGTGCCAGAGTTTGAGCTTTGTCTTAAGTTAAGAGGTGTCAGTTATGCGAGTGTGCATAGATTGGTTTTGTTTTTCAGGTGATTAGAATTGACCCTCTTTATTTGGTTGATTTAGGGGGTTGGCAGGTATGTGGTTTGTACCCATGGTCTCCTTCAATTTCTTGTCTGGTTGGGTGGTTTTATTATTTCCCTAATTCCAGTTGGAATGAATTTTGATCGTAGTTCTCAGGTTGAGCTTTTGATTTGTGGCATCGTGGTTGAGTTTTAACTACATAATTATGGCTAAGTATTGCTAGTAAGAGTTGTAGGAGCTAAGGGAACAGCTCCAGAGTCTTTTGAGAAAGGTTTGTGGAATTTAGTGTATCCTTGGAAAGGGTTTCATTTGGTTTGCCAAAGGGGGTGATGACTTCTTGTGTGTATGTATGTGTTTTAGTAGCTGACTGAGGTGGCATCCGAGAGTTTGCTTTGGGCTTATATGTTGGTGATTTGTGTTGACCATATTCAGGTTGTGGTGTCATTCCATTGATAGATTCGAGGTCAGAATTCCTTCTAGTCTGAGATCTAGGTAGTGGTCATTCCAGTGCTACCTTTGGGAGCTTATTGCATCGACCTTGGCTCCCTTGTTACCTTCCTTGGGGGAAGTAAGTTTCAGTAGCATCTACAGATTGGGCAAATTGTGTATTCATGGCCTAGTAGCTCCAGTACCTGAGTGTTCATCGACAGCGTGTGGGTTTACTTATAGGTTTCGTCAGAGGAATTGGTTGGCAAATTGGAGTTAGGTTTTGGAATTTTGGGCTGTCAGGTTATATTAGGCAATTCGTGGAAGTTTCTCTTTAGTTGCAGCATCCTTGTACCGGGAGGCAGTAGGTGCGGGCAACCTAGCTTCTTTATTTCGGGTTTGGAATGGTTGTTGGCCTTGGACACCCAGTCCTTGGCTAACCTTTGAGTTAGGCTAGACATCCCAGATTTTTGCGATATTCATGATAGTTTTAGGTTCCTTCTATCTTGGTTGGACAGACTCAGAGGCGTAAGTTTGAGATTCAGCGATAGTGTATTATGTGTGATCAGATCGTGCGGGTTGAGACTAGCGAGGCTAATGTGGGTTCTAATGGTACTTTGAGACTGATGGTCGCCTTCGTTTGCCGAAAGTTTGAAAGCTTGCTTAGTTGATTCCTTAAGAGTTGTCTTTTATGCGGGGTTCCAGCATAGGTTAGACTTGGCCAAAAGGGACTAGAAGTTCAGTATGTTGTACGCTTTGAGATGGTCAGTTTGTGTGATGATTCAGTAGAGCGGTTGATTCGAGCCAAAGGGATGAGTTAAAGGTATATGCAAAGATTTTTATGGCTAGATGGCAACCTTCAGCCCCAAGCACCTTTTTCCTTTGCTTTTGGGGTGTTTGGACTTGGTATTCGTGGAATGGTGGACTTCTTCCTGAGGTGAGAGTTGTAAGGTGAATTCGAACCTGAGTGGTGTTTGAGTATTCTTACAATTTGGAGCTTAGCTGGTGATTTCGGACTTCGTGGTAGGCTTACCATACTTCTTCCAAGATCTTGGATCTAGTTTGGGTCTGTTGGGCAGATTTGCCTGGTGCCTTTGTATCAGTTGATTCAGATTGGGTTTGGTTCAGTGAGGTTGGTTTCGTTCTATAGTTTTGAAGTTTCTCCATCAACACAGGGTATTCATATATGTCTTTCCTAACTTGGATGTGCAAGCTTCAGTTATCGGGTTTGATGTTAGCAGAGGTATTTGTCCGTTGGTCGGTGGTCAGTTGGGGTAAAACTACTACAGTTTTCAAGTATGTGCTTTGGGTTAGTGTTTTGGATGTCAAAGGATAGTAGGTTATAGATTGGCTTGGAAGGAGTTTGAGTGAAAAGGATGGCTTCATTCATAGTGAAGTATAAGCGGGGAGTATGGATCTCCGGTGTGTCAGTTGATGCTTTGAGGGTGGGTTGAGTGTTTGACTTGAATGAAGCTTCCTGTTCGTGGTGAAAAAAGGTTCAGTTCAAAATAAAAGGGTTTTTGCGGATCAGCGGGTTCATGAGTTAGAGTTTTGGGTTGATGGCTTCTTGGTGAACTTGGTTGTGGTTTCAAGGATTTGAGTTCTGTGGGTTGACCATCTTAGTTCTTTAGTTTTGATATTGTGTCGATGCTTCCCGGTTGACACTCTCGAGGTTCAGTTTGGGTTGGCAGGTCTTTGGAGTTTTAGAGTTTGAGTTTAGAACCTAGCTTGGCTAGTATAAAGTTTAGGCTTGGTTGCCTTTTGTGGTTTCATTTTGTTGGGTGTCGTCCGATCAAGTAGGCTACCCAGGCTATCTTAGAGAGTGGTGCGGGCTTTGTATCCGTTGTTCTTAAGTACCTAGTCTTTCGTTCCTTCCTGACTTTTGGGGACGAAAGTCTTTTTAGTAGTGGATGATGTAATGACCCTTCCGGGCATTTATGCATTATCGCCTTTCTAGTATCATTAGAGCTTTCCGGTAGTGGCCCCAAGTCATTTATGACTTGTTAGGACTGGTAGTTCAGTGCCCGAGCCACTTGTTTGGTCATTTGGTCGTTCCTTGTTTTAGAGCTTTAGGCTTTCAAAATAGTTAATTTCAGTCAACATTCTTGGTGAACATGCTCGGAATCAAATTTTGACAATTCCATTAGCTCTGGAGTGTGGACTTTGGTCTAGAGGGACCTTTGGTCAGGATCCGAGAGCTTTTCAGCTTGGAATTCTCTTTCATTCTGTGTTTTCAGGCCAGTTGGGCTTGTTTGGTTGATTGTGGTCAACATTTGGAGAAGACATCCTCGAATGAAAATTATGTCAGGCTATTAACTCTGGAATATCGAGTTTGTGTTAGTTAGTTGGTTGGTTCGGGTCCCGAGTGAGTCGAGCTCAATTTGGATGTTTGGTTGGCGTTAGTTAGTGTTAACTTGGGTCAACATTCCTCTGAGACGACCTCATATGGAAGTTTTGTCGACTCCGTTGAGTCTGGAACGTTGTTTCCACTCTATTAGAATTATTAGTTTGTGAATATCTATTTCCGATTATGCCCGAAATGCCTTATTAAGTTTTTCAAAAGCTGCAGATTTTGCTGTTACAGGTGTAGGCCTCAGGCCTTAATCGCGATCACGATCCCTTTTCCTCGCGATTGCGATGAAGCGCCTGGTCCCTTTCTCTTCGCGATCGTGATGAAGCTTTCTCTCCATTGTTCTTCTCGACTGCGTGGCTAGTCCTCGCGATCACAATGGTCTAGCCAGCGTGGTCCTCGCAACCGTGAGGGGTCCCTTCGCGATCATGATGAAGGACCCCTGGGAAGTATATAAACCCCCAACTTTGTCCTCTTCACTCTAAAAACCAATTTCTCCATTGATAATGGCTCTAAGCTTGTCTAAGCACTGTTTTGATTCAATTCTTGGTGTTGGGGTGCAAATTTCTTGGCCTTGATCGTTCCTTCATCATTATTGGTGATTTTTATCCGCTTAAATCCGTTAAATTCATCCCCTTTGATTCTTAATTTGTTCTTGAAGTGGCTGGTATTTTTGAGCCATTTCCCCTGGTTAAATTTCTTCATATTCTGAGCATGAACACTTAGGAGTGTGGTGATCATGGTGCGCTCTTCTATTTTTGGTTTTGGGTTGCAGGGTCTACGAGCCCGTCGATAACCCAAAGTTTGACCCAGCTATTTCTATAGCATTATGGATATCGTTAGACTTGTTTTGATGTGTAGATTATTGTGTTGATAGTGCTTTTGCGAATTGGAGCTTCCCGGAGCAGTTTGAGCCTGGACAACACCGTTCCCGCAACTAGTCATTGGATGACAGGTAGGTTATGGTCTTTCTCTACCTAGACTCTGCGTATATAGGCTATAACTGCATTAATTAGTATCCATGGGTGGGTTGTATTAGGTTGGTACCCTCAGACCTTGTCTGCCTTTTCTGTCCATTTACTTCATACGTTGTTTGTAGTATCCGTGTAGTATTGTACATTACCCTTGTGGTTCTGTGTGGCCTCGTATTGACTCTGGAAATTAGATGGTGGGTTATTTGGGAATGTCCGCGAGTCCCGAACATAAAGCTCTTATTTTAGGCTGGTTATGTCTGTTGTAGAGCTGGTTGAGCCTGTGCAGGGCTGTATTTGTGAGCCATTGGGCTAAATTATATCTGTGTGCGAGCATATCATCCTTGAAAAAGGTTTTCCCTACATGTTTTATCACTATTTTGGCTTTGGGCCTACTATAAATGGTTTTCTAAATCTTGCATGGCCCTTGGGGCCCCTTTTTGGTATAAATGATGATAAAATGGGATTTGGATGATTTCATACTTGATTTTCTACTGATACTAGGCTCGGTAGGGCCGAAGCTCTAGACTTTATTTTATTACTAGTTTAGACCTGGATACGCTCTGGGCACCCTTTGAGAGGGTTATTAGGACTTTTACTGCTGATTTAGACCTGGATATACTCTAGGCACCCTTTAAAAGGGTTATTGAGGTTTGGCTACTGTTTTAGACCCGGTTCAATCCCAAGCACATACTTCGAGGTTCTGATTCTCTAAGATTTTGTGTTCGTTACTGTATGTGGTTGGGGACCTCCATGGGCCCTACTGTTCCAGGACCTGGCCAAGGAGCCAAGCGTGCCGGAGGAGGGGTATACGATGTCGGATGGTGTATAGCGGGTATGTCCCACAATGGGTCCTCCTGTCAGAGTGCCGGGGGAGGTGCATACAAAGTTACTATTACCAGTTCTATCGTTATCATCATCATGCATATTTCACTCGAATTCCACCCTTGGTTGCTATGTGTTCAGTGTACTCTCCGGTTGTATGGGCGGTCGGAGGGTTTGTTTTTACTTGATTGAGTTCCTAGGTTGTATGGGCGGCCATTGGGACTGTAGGTAGATTATATCTTTCCTGTCAGTTTATAGAGATGGTTATGGTCCTTGGTTCTTATGGATTGGGAAGTGTTAGCCTGTTGAGGCTTTGAGGTTTGGGCTTTAAGTATTGAGGGGCTAGTGAGTCCTATATTATTAAGGCACTACTGTGTGGCCTTCTGAGCAGATTGTGGGTTTTTGGTTCCTTTTCTCTATCTTGACTCTGAGTAGTAACTATCGGTTATGGTGGTTTAGTTATTCCATTCTAGATTTGTATTTGTGAGATTGATCTCGGTTTATGCTTATCTTTATAGTTGGTGTTTAAAGCATGTTTCTGTTAGTGTTTGTCTTCTAGTTTGATTATGTTGGATTGCCTTCCTTCCTCCTTTTACTTGAGGTTTCTGGTATATCACCATGTTTCTAAACTCTCCTTCTTATACTATTGTTGTAAGGATTCCAGGTGAATTCTTCTTTCTTTCACATGTGTTTCTGTGATTGTATATCTTTTGTGCTCGCATTGTATGCTTATAACTCTTGGTTAGCTATTCTCTGTGCTAGTTCCTTGTGCTTTCTCTATATTTTCGGTGACTATTTTCTTGGTATCTGCTATATTACTATCTTTATATCTTATATGCACTCAGTCGACCGATGATGCCTACTAGGTACCCGTTGCTTAGCAATTGGTGCTCATACTACACTTATGCATTTTTCTGGTGCAGTTATTAGTTAAGCTTTCACTGTTGATCTCCTTAGAGACTCGTGCAGCTTTTGAATATCTGAGACTAGGGTGAGCGCCTGACGGTTGGGGCTTTACCACATCTCATCTTTTGTACTGTTACTCTTTGTCTATTCGGAGACAGTTGTACTTATCATTTTGTTATTTCTAGCACTTGTATTCTATTAGAAGCTTCTGTACTATCGATAGCAAGTCTTGGGGTAGGTATAGTTTCATTATGTATATATTCAGGTTTTGCTTTTGCTTTGTCTATAATTATATTCTGCTTTCGCTTATTTCTGCTTATATTACTAACCGTTTCGAACTATTGGAATCGGTTCGCCTACTAGAGGAGTTGTAGGTGCCATCATGACCTGAGAAATCGTGTCGTGACAATAATAGTTGTGACATATCTAATACCAAAATTGTTCATAGCTTAGGTAGACATATCTAGATGTCAAACCTTTCATAAAGCATAAGGACATATCTATTGTCAAAACCACTTGTAAAGTGCATGGACATATATAATGTCATGTTATTCACAAACTCATAAGTCTGAAAAGCATAGCATAGCCATAGTTCAAAATATACATTTTACTAAAACTCATAATTTGAAGAACTAGGCATGTAATTTCATAAATACTTGAGGTCATGTTATCTAAACATGCTAATTTTACTTGAAACCATGCAATAGGAGACAAATCATGCTAGAAATAATTCTCAGTTCATGGGCTTTTGAAATACTTGAGGATTCTTATATAAAATCATTGGTAAGAGATTAGAAAGCATACTTTAATATAAATAAATTAATTTCATAAGAGAAATCATATTTGGGTAAGAACCCTAATTCCCAATATCATAACATCCAAGTGAAATTATAGTTTTTGGACATAAGAGTGAAAGAAATCCCTTATTGAATACCCACATACTTGAACTCAAAGCTTTTCTTAGCCAAAATCTGAGGTTGGGGACTTGAAAATAAAACCCTAGATCTTGGAGCTTGAGAGAAGAATCTTTTTCTTTTTTTGAAACTTGATTGAGAAAATGAAAGAGAACTTAGGCTAAATAGGAATAAAAATCTTCTACTTTTGCGCAAAATGACTTAGCTTAGGGGTTAAAAGAGTGAGAAATTATAAAAATACACCAAGAATTTAATTTTGAAAAACTATTTAAAAAAATCTTGGACCAGGCTCTAAGGACCCCATCTACTACCCATAGATAGAACCACAACTCGTGGTTTATGATCGTGGTTTCTGGCTAATATGAAAGGTTGCGGGTCTGATTTATACAAGTAGGGTTCACGGCTTGTGGAACCATCCACAGCTCGTGAAACCCTTTCCTGGAAATCAGGGAATCTGGCAACCCTTAGTCTAATTTCCACGGACTGCTTCCACAGCCCGTGGAACCATCCACTACTCGTAAGCCCCAGTCATGGTTCTCAGACCTGAAGATGCACCTGCTAAACTGGTTCCACGAGGCTCATCCACGGCTCATGGATTGTGCCCGTGGACCCTGAAAACTTCAGAAATCTAGAATTCCTAAGTCTAAAAGCTAGTTCTGATTTTGGGGTGTTACATAAATTACTGGAGTAAAAACTCTTTCGTATATTGTACCAGACTGCATACAATGAACTAAAATGAATATTGTTAAAGTAAAAAAAATAAATACATGTTATCTATACACTTCCATTCAAGGTTTGACTGCCACTTATATTATCAGTGTAGAGCCAAATCCTATAGTCTTAGGACTCTTTTGTCCTCTTGTTGATGTTGATTCCTCCCACCCCTTTTACCCCAAGGATGTTGATGGGATACCACTCATCTTCCTATGCCTCTTCCTCTTCCTCTTTATCTTCCTCTTCCTCTTCCTCTTCCTCTTCCTCTTCCTCTACCTATTCCTCTTCCTCTGCCTCTGCCTCTGCCTCTGCCTATTCCAACTTGTTGAACTCTTCTAACAGTTGAAGTATCATCACACATAGAAATTGATTGTTGGCTAGAGCTTCATGGATGGCTATATCTTGGTGGATGACTAGAGCTTTCAAGTTGGCTAGATCTTTCAGGTATTCCCATTCCATCCTATCAAGAGAGTAAACTTAATTATGTATCAGAAATTCTATTACATTGTTATTGAATTAGAAGAATATATTGCCATGATTTACAGACTTTTCTTGTGTGGCCTTTTTTATGACACTTGGAGCAAGTCATTTTTACTCCTTTTCTAGAGAACTTTTCATAATTTTTCTTAGGCCCATTTTTTTCCTTTTTTCTACACTTGATGGTCTGTCAGGCATTAGTTTAGGTTCAGGAGGCTCAATCACAATACCACTAGTCTAGGACCACATATTTATGTTAGGTATTAACTGGAGAAAGTATTTATAAGTCTTTAAGAAAATATCTTTCCTATGCTAATGTACCACATGATCTTCACGTTCTTTGCTGCATGCTAATATGCCATAACAACATGTTGACATGTTATGCCCCTCAACATGAATACAAGTATAGGTCATCCTTTTGATATCAACAATATGTTTATACTGACCATCTAAAATTTCACATTCAATCTCACCATTGAACCTAACTAGATAATTTATAGCAACGTCTTTGTTCTCTTCAAGCTAGCCTTGCCATGGAAGAAATGTATGATATCCAAGTGTCAGCAAATCTCCTCATAATATCCTCTAACATAGTCATAAATAAATTTATGTCTAACAGCTAATATTTATGAATCAATGATGCACCCAAATTACACCTCTAAAAGAAGCGCAAGCGGTCGCTGTTCAAGTATAGAACTCAACTAAAGGTTGGGGTCTATCCCACAGAGAATATGGTAGGACTAGAGTCAATTAGTATTTACTTAGTCTTTTAGTCATTTATTTCCCACAAGGAGGGGGGGTTAAAGTAACAAGTAAAGATCATAATGTGAATTAGTAACAAGTAACAGAGATCAATTTCAACAGTTGTTATCAATAAGAGAAGTGACTAGGGTCGTGTTCCCCATGAGATCTTAACTTACTAAGGCTTTTGTACTTGGTTATCTAGTTTAGTGCTTAGCATGCAGAATCGGTAAGTTAGGTTCACCTAATTTCTTGGTACGACAACTAGGTGAATTTCACCACACGCCTTGGTCCGGCTGCGGGTGTCGCTTTACTAACCCTTACCCTTGATTCCAGATTAGCTATTCTCGGACAAGGTCTACCTATTAGATAAGGGTTGATAGCCTCAAATCTCATTGTTAACAACCCTTTTCCCATCTGTTACCTCCTTGGTTCGGCAAGTAAGGATAAGGCGAGTTCTAATGTTGCGCACCGTTAAAAAGCAATCAAAATGAAGGGAAGAACAATACATGCCTAAACACCTCCATAGATTACCTAAGTACTTTTCCTACTACATTAATCCTTCATGGTTCCTACAACCCTAGTTGTGGATTTTAGATACTCATGTTCATAAGCATGCAATTAATGTTTGTTTGAGCAATCATCAAGAGATACTTACAAAGAAGAATAAAGAAAACTGGAATCTTGAAGAACAAACTCAAGAACACTTCAATATCAAGAACTTGTGTCCGAAATCAATACCAAAATTAAAGTAACAAAATATCTGAAAGTAACTTGAAATAATTCGTGAACAACCCAAAATAAAACCTAAGGGAAAGTATTTATAGACAAAAAGAAATTTTGTCCTAAAGATACTATGAAACTGGCTCGGCAGGCAAACACGGGTCAGATTGATGGACCATCATATGGAACGACAGTCTGTAGTCCTCTCAGGTCAACCGTGGTCATGCTGGTCAATGTCTTCTAGCAGGAAAACTTCGGGTGGAACCACGAGTCATTCTTCTGAATGACGGCTCGTCCTTGGACTTGTGGTTTCTTGGCCCACTTTGGTACCTTCCCTGCTTTAGTGATGATGAGTCATAAAGACAGACCGTCTTTTAGAAGTACAGTCCGTTCTCTAATCCGTAATTCCTGCTAGTGCTTTTCACCTCTGCGGAACCTCAGTTTACGTGTCAACAGGACAGGTCTGTCCTTCACAAGAATGGACCGTGGTTTGAGTAATCCTTTCCTCCATACTTAGCATATCTTCTGATCTTTGGAATACATGTCCACAGGATGGGCCCGTCCTTTGAAAGCACGGCCCGTCAACTGCCCCATCTTTACTAGTAATGTTCCAGCTTTTGCTTAGTTCCAACATTTTGTTCACGGATCCAATTTGTCTGCACACTTGACCAAAAGCATCAAATCCACAGATAAAATGCTAAATGACTTGCAAAAATCCTAAGTATTAAACGTCAAAAGTGACGTATTTCTACGGCACATCAACACCCTCAACATAAGACTGTTGCTTGTCCTCAAGAGACAAAAAAACTATTCTACAACGACGCTATAGCAAAAGAAAACTAGAAACTACGGCAGTCATATGATTTAGCAATTTAGCTCATAACAAGTATCCCCCCTCCCCTTTTCAATACAAAACCAGTGCATGTGTTCTAATTATCAAGACAACACAAGAGGATCCATGGATGACATTACACTATCAACAGACGACGTAGCATATATATGCGAGACTCACACTAACAGTTAGCAGTCAAAGTTGCTCTAGTGCCCTCACCACAAAGAAGTCCCAGTCATATAATATATAATCAAGAATTTGGGGACTGAACAAAGACACTCGCACTCATAATAGATATTCAAGCAATGCATGCACAATACCATAGGCTTGCCCTTATTTTCTATGCCTCGGCTTTCGGACAATTGGACTAGGATCACTATAGGACTTCTCTTGGCTTGTAACGTAGGCTTGGGGACGGGTATGGTAGATATGGAAATTAGTGACTAAGCCCTCCTTGACACTATGCTATTTTTTTTTCTCCACTTATCGGACCAACTCTATTCTTTTCCTCCTTTTTCCCTTTTTTTATTTTTCTACAAGTGACGGGTGCGGATTTTGGTTCAAATTCAACTATTTTTCACATTTTCTTTTTCTTTCTTTCTTTTCTTTTTCTTTGTTTTTCTCTTTCTTTTTCTTTTCTTTAACATGCCCGCCGCTCCCGTTATTTCCCTTTTTCATTACTAACCTTCTCTTTTCATACTCCTACTCCTCACTAACCTCTACAGTAGCCACTCTCAACTTAGGCGATTTTCCTGAGTTGAGGTACATGATGTCCAAGGAGGGACCAGGGACAAACTACAGATTTTGCAAAAAGACGGGGAACGTGATTAGGCTAAACAACAAAATGGGTCAATTAGGCTCAAAATCAGGGATCAAAGGGTATTTACATCATTTGGTCAGTCATTTGGATAAAGTGGACTAATTCAAAAATGGCCTATGATCCTTTCCTAAACAACCATCCTAAAACCTAAGCAAGACTAACCGGGCAAGTTCTAGATTGGCACACAAAGCAAGAATAAGTCAAAATAAGCTCACACACTTATGGCACAGAGTCAAACAATTGCATGCTAATTATCAGGTTCGTGCTCTAGCTTAAGCCATTCATCAAGTCGATTAAATCCTAATGTCATGCATGGATACATAGCGGTCAGTCTATCAAGAATAGATACAATCATGTCACACAAAAACTTGGAGGGGTATCCATTTTTCAATCTAAATTTCAGTTCCAAAAATCATATCACAGGCTGCGCTAAGTTCCTTTTCTTCTTTTACTATATACACCCTACACTACACGTGCCGGTTCAACAGAAAAATAAAAACCCTTAGGGAAAGAACATAGGAAAGAAAACCCTAAGGATTCGGGTACCTTATGGGTACCCTCATGGGTTGCCTCCAATGCATCGCTTGATTTAACGTCGCGTCACGATGCAGGTCTCTCGGCTACTCAGACTTCGCCAAGAAACCCATCAAAAATAGCAAATACCACATGCTTCCCCCACCCCACCAAAAGAGATGTGTATTGTCCTCAATGCACTGATGAAAATACAAAACATAGGGGGGCGAGAACATACCTGTGGTGCCTAAGCGTCGGTGTCTGGTGTCACATCCTTAGGGCCCTCAGGATCGGTGCCCGTAGTAGTTTCTCCAACAATTGAGGCTGCCTCTGCAGTCCTCTCATCAACGATAACAGCTGCCCGAGCAGCTCCTTCATCAACCACTCCTGCACTGGGGTCTAATGAAGTTACAGTACCACTCCCATAACCACCTCGGCCTCAACTATCCACCTCGATCTAGTGCTTCGCCAAGGATCCCTTTGTCGCTTTCCCCAACTCTTTTCTTGCCTTCTTCGCAGCCCTTTCTTCTTTCTTCTTCTGAGATTTAGGACTAACAGAGCATCATCACCCGCAACATTTTTGTCCTTTCTCTTCCTTTTCTTTTCAGGTGCGGGGTCTGCAACAGGCTCACGAGAGGGAGATGGTGCCAATAAATCAATCAACTCTTCTTCCACGGTCTCAACCGGCGATAACTGTATGTCTGGCACCTGCCTCTTCTGAATAACATCTACATCAGCCCAGACCTTTGCAAGCTCAGTGAGGATGGCGGTGAGGTCTGGAATAGTCAAGTTCCGTAGCCGATCATTAACCCGAATCTCAATGGTGTCCAGTCATACATACAAACTATTAATCAACTTTTGGACCGGCACCATGGCATCTGCTATCTCATGTCGAATCAGCAATTTCACCGAGGTTGAAAACCTCTTAATTTGTTCTTCTGCATGGAAGGCCGCTTTGGCGACCTTGTTAAATACCTCGCAAGTGAAGACGTGTGGCTGACCCTGGCTGCTGGATGGCTTGGACTGAGCCGATGAAGAAGGACCAGTTACTGATTATGGTCCAGAACCCGGTCTAGTCTGCTCATCAAATACTACCAAAGCATCCGGTGGCAAATCACCACTAGGCTCTGGAAATTTGGCTGTTGTGGCATAAGCTCTAGTCCGTGCCACCAGGTTGGTGGCGTCTCGAATCAAAGCTACATCCTGAAAACTGGAAGCATGAATGGTCTGGTCAATGCCCGGTATCTCGGGCACTTCCACAGCCTGGCAAAGCTGAGTGATAAGGCATGGAAAAGGCATGGTGGTGGACAGCCTCAATGAGCGCTCTCTGATCTCTTCCGTAATAACGCGGGCAATAATAATATCATAGCGGGCCATGAATACACCCGATCATGAGTAAGAGTGTTATCCACTGTCGTCAGTACTAACCAGTGTCTAACCACTGCCCACAAAAATTTTCCCGCTACATTCAGCGTTGCCTTGCCAATCTTTGGTATACTCGCTGTCAATCAAGGAGGATTGTCGTCTCTGATAAGTGAGGCAATATACTAATAAGGTATATTCTTCTATCTCACCTGCTCCGTATGAGCATCCAAGTCCGGCTGGGAAGCTGGAGCTACAAAGTTTGGGCCATAGAGAAAGCGCTTAATGGTGCACTCTGAGATGTCGACCTGTACCCCCCAAATTTGTGCTCTCTGAAGAGCTGTCTCTGACCTCAGATTTTTTCCTTTCTCGCACTGGTTCATCAATGAGCTGCGTAGACAGCATAGAACTCACGGACAATGATTGAGTTGTATGGGCCACCCAGCCGGCTACTCCACTGCAAGCCGTAGTGATCATACAAAGCCTTGACGTCTGCCATATCATCCAGACCTGCCGACCAGATCTCAACCTCCTCATGAATGCTCTGCCGGTTGTTCCCTTTGTCATTCAGTGCCCAACCCTCATGATAGAGCCTAGATGCACCCTCAATGGCCCAACAAACCTGATCCCGTACTCCGGTATTCTTGCATCTGAAGGTGGGTGGATCTACAGGAATAGCCTCATCAACATGTTGTTCTTCAGTGGTCAGAGCCTCTTCACCGGACTAACTAGCAGTCCCAAAATGGCTTGGGCTCGCACTTTCAGAGTCTGAGCCTGACCCATCTTCATGCTTGCTACCGGATCCTGAAGCTTCTCCAGATTCCGACCCTTCGGACCCACTTTCTTCTGGAGTTGCACTAGACTCACCCTCTCCCTCTTCAGACTGGGGAGGAGTGGTTTTTGATTGGACCTTAGCTTGCTACCTCGTGGTCCTAGGAATGGCCTCCGGGTCAGAATCAATCTCATAAACTTCTTTTGAGCCACTCTCCTCCGACTCAGTGACCTTATCTTGGATTTGTCTATGTTTTCGGATGAGAGCCTCTGAGTCTTTGGATTTGGTCTTCTTAGGTGTGTTTTTAGGAGGCATGGTACCTGCGGAGTAGACCTTATTAGTACAAAGCATGATCACAAAAAGAAACAGAAGAAAAATTATTTCAGCATTGCTGACAGTACAGGGATGACGGCTCGAAAGACGGTCCATCATTTGGAATGACGGATCTGTCCTGTGAGTCGTCTTCCAGTTTCAGACTTCATCAATTTCTTATTTTTCTTTTCAGTGACTACGAGTCCAACGATGGGTCGTAGTTCAGAACTATGGCCCGTCCTGTTGACTCGTCATTTGAATTCAGAGATTATAGGCTCAAGGTGATATTTATGAGTCAGTCGGCGGTCTGTAAAAGTGGATTATGGTCCGTAGGTTGACCCGTAAGTTCTGGGTAACCAAAATTTATGATCAAAAACTCTCTCATTGTTCACTTTCGCAGTATTAAATCAATTTTTTACAACCCCAAACTCCCAGATTGATTCAAAATTTAAGCCACCACTACACAGAGATCCTCCACACAGTTATTTAGGGTTTACAAATGAAATTTTCGAATCTAAATCACTACCCTACTGATGGTTTTGCTTGAATAACAAGAATAACACAAGAAGAACTTACCCTTGATGATTCTAGTCTTGTTCGTGTGTGAGGATTTCTGTGTGATAGACTTGATGCATGCAGGAGGTGTGCAAAATTTCTTGTGGGATTAATTATTATTTTTTCATTTATTTATTTTTTTAGGAATTTGAGTCGGATTAGGAGAAGGAGAGGGAGTATTTTGATCTTTTTTTCTTTTGAAAATGGTGGTTACCTATTTGGAAGGGGAGAAGTAGGTAGCAGCCGGGCCGGGTTCTAAAAATTTAACATTGGGCCGACCCGGCTATTGTTATTGTACCTGGGACCTACGAGTCCAAATGACGGTCCATCATTTGAAAGACGGTCCATTGTTGAACTCGTGGTCTGCTATTTTTGAACTCATCAACTGCCAGGGATGACGGCTTCATCGATCGACCGTGGTTCAAACTATGGGTCCGTCCTGATGACACGTCGTTCCTCATCTGAGACCTGGTTTCTTCCCAGTGACCACGACTTGGATGACGGTCTGTCGTTTGAGAACACGGACCATTTCTGTGACTAGTGGACTTTTTCCAGAGGCCTGTTCATTCTTCCTAGAAACCATGACTTTTATCGACGGTTCGTCCTTTCAAAGAACGATTCGTAAACCAAATCGTAATTTCTGGGAACTCCTGCAGTGTTGTACTTTTCCTCTTCATCTGCACAGACAACAAACTTTAGCCTTGGGTTGCCTCCCAAACAGTGCTTGATTTAACGTTGCGGCACGACGCAAGTGTTTTGGCTACTCAGACTTCGCCAAAACACTCTATAATCTTTACACTACAACTATCGTAGAGTAAATTACAACATCATGGGTTGCCTACCATGTAGCACCTGATTTAACGTCTCGGCATGACGCAGGCCGCTTGACTACTCGGACTTCATCAAGCTCCTTGGTTGGGATGAACTCATCTATGCTCCAAGCCTCAATAGTCTTGATCTCCTTTGCTGTGCCTAAATAAGCCTTGATTCACTGCCCGTTTGCTTTGAACCTTTTTTCCTCAAGGTTTTCAAGTTCAATCGCCCCATGAGGATAAACTTGCACCACCTTAAAGGGTCCAATCCACTTAGAGTTCAACTTGCCAGGAAACAAGCTAAGTCTAGAGTTGAATAGCAGGAGCAAGTCACCTGGCTGAAAATCTCTCTTCGCTATCTTCCGGTCATGATATAGCTTCATCCTCTCCTTTTACAGAGCTGAACTTTCATATGCGTTTAGACAAAATTCATCCAACTCATTCAGCTGCCCTAACCTCTGCAATGATGCTGCACCCTAATCCAAGTTCAGCTTATTTAAGGCCCACATGGCCTTGTGCTCTAGTTTAATCGGAAGATGGCACGCCTTACCAAACATAAGCTGATATGGAGACATGCCTATTGGAGTATTGTACGCAGTCCGGTATGCCCACAATGCATCCTCAAGCTTCCGCAACCAATCCTTTCTATTTGCATTAACAGTCTTGGACAGGATTGACTTGATTTCTCTATTGGAGAGCTCCACTTTCCCACTCGTCTGAGGATGATAATTGGTTGCAACTCTGTGTTTCACTCCGTATATCCCAAGCAATGCACGAAACAACTTGTAGCAAAAGTGAGAGCCTCCATCACTAATAATGGCCCTTGGCGTACCAAATCTGGAGAAGATATTCTTTTTCAAGAACGCTGTGACACATTTACCTTCATTACTTGGAAGCGCAACCGCCTCCACCCACTTAGACATATAGTCAACAGCCACCAATATATACCGGTTCCCATCAGACAGCACGAATGGACCCATGAAGTCAATGCCCCAAACATCAAAAAGCTCAATCACAAGGATAGGGTTCATAGGAAGCTCATGCCTCTTTGATATGCCTCCTTCCCTCTGACATCTGCTACAAGCCTTAGCCAACTCATGGGCATCTTTATGAATAGTCGGCCAATAATAGCCGCATTTCAAGATCTTATGGGCAGTCCGGATACCCCTATGATGACCTCCAATAGGGGAGGAATGGCATGCTTCCAATATCTCCATCATTTCAGCTTCCGGCACACATCTTCGGTTCATAGTGTCAGCACACACACGGAATAAGAATGGCTCTTCCCAATAAAAATTCTTCACATCAGACATGAACTTTCTCCTTTGGTGAACGGATATATCATCAGGCACTATATCACTTGCCAAGTAGTTGGCAATTTCCACGAACCATGGGATCAAGTCCTGAGAAGCAGCCAATACCTATTCATCAAGAAACCAATCATCAATCTTGAGCTCATCATTCAGCTTCAGCATATCTTCTTCTTCCAACCTAGAAAAATGATCTGCCACCTAATTTTCTATACCCTTGCGGTCCTTAACTTCAAAGTCAAATTCCTGCAGCAGAAGTACCCATCTAATCAACCTTGGTTTTGCATCCTTCTTCTCCATAAGGAATCGAAGAGCTGAATGGTCAGTATGCACCAACACCTTGGTGCCAAGCAAATAGGATCTGAATTTCTCGAAAGCAAAGACCACAGCAAGGAGTTCCTGTTCAGTCACAGTGTAATTTTTCTGAGCCGGATTAAGCACCTTGCTAGCGTAGTAAATAGGATGAAGAATCTTCTCACGCCTTTGGCCTAGGACTGCTCCTAGCGCCACCCCGCTAGCATCACACATAACCTCAAATGGCTGCGACCAATTAGGAGCAATAATGATAGGAGTTGTAACCAACTTCTCTTTGAGGCACTCGAATGCCTTGAGACAAGCATCATCAAATACAAATTTTACCTCTTTCTCTAACAACTTGCACAACGGATTTGCAATTTTGGAGAAGTCCTTGATAAATCACCGATAAAACCCTGCATGCCCCAAGAAAATCTGAATACCCTTCACAGAAACTGGTGGAGGCAATTTTTCAATCACCTCAATCTTCGCTCTATCAACTTCTTTGCCCTTTTTTGAAATTCGGTGACCAAGCACAATGCCCTCTTTGACCAGGAAGTGAAACTTCTCCCAATTCAGCACGAGGTTGCATTTCTCACACCGTTTTAACACACAGCCCAAATGATCTAGAAAATCTTCGAAAGAGTCACCTACCACCAAAAATTCATCCATAAAGACCTCTATAGTGTCCTCCACTATATCTGAAAATATAGATATCATACATCACTGAAAAGTTGCTGGCGCATTGCAAAGACCAAACGACATCCTCTTGAAGGCAAACGTCCCATATGGGCATGTGAATGTGGTTTTCTCTTGGTCTTCAAAGGCAATAGAGATCTGATTATACCCTGAATAACCATCAAGAAAACAGTACCAACCTCTACCTGCAAGACGGTCTAGCATCTGATCCATGAATGGCATTGGAAAATGGTCCTTGTCAGTGCACGCATTAAACTTTCTATAATCCATGCATATGCGCCAGCCTGTCACTGGCCTCATCAGAATCAGCTCATTCTTAGCATTAGGAACCACAGTAATCCTTCTTTTCTTTGGTATGCACTGAACCGGGCTCATGCACTTGCTGTCAGAAATTGGGTAAACCACACCTGCATCCAACCACTTTATGATCTCTTTCTTGATGACTTCTTGCATAGGCCAATTCAACCTACGCTGATGCTCAATAGATGGAACACAATCAAGCTCGAGATAGATTTTGTGAGTACAGATTCCAGGCAAAAATCCTAATAATGTCTGTGATAGTCCACCCGATAGCTCTCTTAAACTTCCTCAATACTGAAACCAGAGCTTCAACCTGCGTTTCGCTTAGATCTGCAGCAATGATAGCCGGTAGAGTCTCATGATCTCCTAATAATACGTACCGAAGATGAGCTGGCAGTGCTTTGAGCTCCAAGACTGCAGGCTTCTCAATAGATGGACCAGCCGGTGGTGTTGTCCTATTCTTCAAGTCCAAGTCCAGCTTCTTTGGTGCGTAAGTGTAAGAACCCAAGCCTGTAAGTGTTGTAACCATCTCATCATATTCATCAATGTCATCACCTTAAAAATTCATAATGACTGTTGCAAGGGCTTCGACACCAAGTCTCTCTTCAATCGGTGCAACCAGCTGGTCCTCATCAACCACATCTATCACTGACACCACTCTCATATCATCATGGTGCTTCATAGACTTGCACACATTAAAAGTCACCTCCTCATCGTTCAGCCTGAATTTCATCTGACCTATTTCCAAGTAAACCAAAGCACGCCCAGTAGCCAAGCATGGTCGCCCCAAGATAATGGGCACCTCAAAGTCAACCTCACAATCCAGAATGACAAAATTTGCAGGAAAGATGAAAGTGTCAACCTTTACCAATACATCATACAGAATTCCCACAGGCCTCTTCACCATGCGGTCAGCCATAAGTAGCCGCATTATAGTGGAAGAGGGGGCTCCCAAGCCCAATTGATTATAAACTGTGAGCGGCATCAGGTTGATACTAGAACCCAGATCACACAAAGCTTTTGCGAAGTAGAACGCTCCAATAGTGCAAGGAATGGTGAAGGCTTCAGGATCTTCCTTCTTTTGTACCATAGAACGAGATGCTATTGCACTACAGTGGTGAAAATTATTTACTGGCTCAAAACTGACCGTTCTCTTCCTCGTCACCAGATCCTTCATAAATTTTGCATAACCAGACATCTGTTCCAATGCTTCGACCAAAGGAATATTGACTGACAACTGCTTCAGCATGGAGATGAACTTGTGAAATTTGCCATCCTCGATGTTTTTCTTCAACCTCTGGGGGTAAGAAGGAGGAGGTAGTGGCATGGGTTTCAGGATTGGTGCAACTTCTTTGCTCTTCTCCTTCTTTTCAGAAGGCTATTTTTCAAATAACCCTTCACCACTATCTTTCTCCTCAGACTCGGCTACAATCTCAGCATCATCCTTTTTAGCTTCGGCTGGCTCATCAATGACAATAGGCATGGGAGGATCAATAATCTGCTTACCGCTCCGAGTAGTCACTACCATAACTTGTCAATCATTTTTCAGATTCTGAATGGTGTCACTTGGGAGAGTACCCTTTTGGCGAGGATTCATGTGACTGACAACTGATGCATCTGTGTCTCAAGATGCTTTATGAAGACAGCGTGGGACTCTACCTTCTGATTAATCATTGAAATTTCAGCTTTTATCTCCTTCATACTCGCATCTATGGAGTCAAACTTTTGGAACACTTTATTGATCAGCTCTCTCATGGTGGGTTGTCCAGCCCGCTCTTCACGAGTTGTAGGCAAAATGTACAGGTTACTCCTATCGTTCTTGTACCCATCCTTCTTCTTCCAGTCACCATCTGCTCTATCTCTGTAACCAAACTGATTGTAGTAGTCATCCCTATCTCGGTTCCGACCTTGATTTCCTTGGCCAGAGGCATCGAAACCCATCCCTTGATCATTCAGATAATTTACTTCTTCTTCACATGAGTAACCATATGACCTTGGTGCCTTACCTTGAGATCCTATGGCTTTAACTTTCTCAAATCCCTCAGCCAGAAATTTCTTTGCCAGCAACCCAAGTATCGTGTTCATCTCAGCCTGTGTCTGCTTAATGTCTTCTATCTCATTGGGATCCATAGACTTACCAACTTCATAAGTACCTACCGACATTTATGCATCTCTCGTATGCCATGCTCTATTTGTCTTTGCAACCCTATCCAAACTCTCTGCAGCTTCAAGGTATGTGTTTTTCATGAATGAACCTCCAGTCACAGTATCAGTTATAGCTTTAGTATTTGCATGCAGGGCCTTATAGAATATCTCCATTAGATGCCTGGGAGGGATTCTGTGCCTCATAACTTGCTTCATCTTCTTCTTGAACCTCAGCCATGATTCATATAGAGCTTCTGTAGGTAGCTGCCTAAAATTATATATCTCATGCTTCAGCTGCAACATCCTTGATGGAGGAAAAAACCTCTCCAAAAACTGAGTCTTCAGCTCATACCACGAGTATATGGAACTATCAGGCAGTTCTGAGAGCTATGCAGTTGCCTCATCAGTCAATGAAAATGGGAACAGACTCAGTCTGATAGCCTTTTGACCCACTCCTGCCATGTTATATGATTTGTTGATGCTCACAAAGTTATTCACATATAGAATTGCATCTTCAGTGGGCTTTCCTGAATAAAGTCCTTTCATGGTCAACAGTTGAATCATGGCATTAGTAATGTCAAATTTTGTCCCGTCAGCCAATGGTGGTAGTACTATGGGCCCAGTAGAGCCATATTCCTCCTCATCATAATCATCTACATCATAATACAGAGGAGCCTGCCTTTGCTGCTGCATCTGTCGACCCATATTATATGGTGCTGGATGAGGTACTGCCTCATCCTGGAGCGCTTGTTGCCTTCTATGTCTTGCTCGCTCAGCTGCAGCGTTTCAAGCTGCAAGATCTTGAGCAATTTTCTCATCTTCGGCAGCAAGGGCATCTTCGCCTTCCTTCTGGCATGTTGCTTCATCCTTTTTTTGTTGCTTGATTTCAGCAATTAACCGAGCTGTAATCTGCTCCTGAGTTTTGTGCTTTCCATCCTTAGCCATGTTTCTCAGTGTTTTGGAAAGCTCCAGATCGTAAGGGATCAAGGGGTTGCCTTGACTTCTTGTACTTGGCATGCACAAGTGTGCTACCTGTGATCAAAACAAAAACAACAAAAAAATTAAAATCAGGAAATAAGGACTAATAGTGAATTAAACACAATCTCACTTAATCTTAAACTGTATTCCCCGGCAACAGCGTTAAAATTTAATGCGCCCAAATTACACCTCTAAAAGAAGCGCAAGCGGTCGCTGTTCAAATATAGAATCCAACTAAAGGTTGGGGTCGATCCCACAGGGAATATGGTAGGACTAGGGTCAATTAGTGTTTACTCAGTCTTTTAGTCATTTATTTCCCGCAAAGAGGGAGTTTTAAAGTAACAAGTAAAGATCGTAATGTGAATTAGTAACAAGTAACAGAGATCAATTTCAATAGTTTTTATCAATAAGAGAAGTGACTAGGGTTGTGTTACCCATGAGCTCATAACTTAGTAAGGCTTTTGTACTTGGTTAACGAAATTAGTCCTTAGCATGCAGAATCGGTAAGTTAGGTTCACCTAATTTCTTGGTCCGACAACTAGGTGAATTTTACCACACGCCTTGGTCCGGCTGCGGATGTCGCTTTACTAACCCTTACCCTTGATTTCAGATTAGCTATTCTCGGACAAGGTGTAACTATTAGATGAGGATTGATAGCCTCAAATCTCATTGTTAACAATCCTTTTCCCATCCGTTACCTCCTTGGTCCGGCAAGTAAGGATAAGGCGAGTTCTAATGTTGCACACCGTTAAAAAGCAATCAAAACGAAGGGAAGAACAATACATGCCTAAACACCTCCCTAGATTACCTAAGTACTTTTCCTACTTCGTTAATCCTTCATGGTTCCTATAACCCTAGTTGTGGATTTTAGCTACTCATGTTCATAAGCATGCAATTAATGTTTGTTTGAGAAATCATCAAGAGATACTTACAAAGAAGAATAAAGAAAAATGGAATCTTGAAGAACAAACTCAAGAACACTTCAATATCAAGAACTTGTGTCTGAAATCAATACCAAAATTAAAGTAACAAAATATCTGAAAGTAACTTGAAATAATTTGTGAACAACAAAATAAAACCTAAGGGAAAGTATTTATAGACAAAAAGAAATTCTGTCCTAAACAAACTAGGAAATTGGCTCGGCAGGCAAACACGGGTCAGATTGATGGACCATCTTTTGGAACGAAGGTCTGTAGTCCTCTCAGGTCAACCTTGGTCCTGCTGGTCAATGTCTTCTAGCAGGAAAACTTCGGGTGGAACCACGAGTCATTCTTCTGAATGACGGCTCATCCTTGGACTCGTGGTTTCTTGGCCCACTTTGGTACCTTCCCTGCTTTAGTGATGATGAGTCATAAAGACGGACCGTGTTTTAGAAGTACAGTCCGTTCTCTAATCCGTAATTCCTGCTAGTGCTTTTCATCTCTGCGGAACCTCAGTTTACGTGTCAACAGGATGGGTCCGTCCTTCACAAGAATGAATCGTGGTTTGAGTCGTCCTTTCCTCCATACTTAGCATATCTTCTGATCTTTGGAATACGTGTCCACAGGACGGGCCCATCCTTTAAAGGCACGGGCCGTCAACTGCCCCATCTTCACTGTAATATTCTAGCTTCTGCTTAGTTTCGAACATTTTGCTCACGGATCCAATTTGTCTGCACACTTAACCAAAAGCATCAAATCCACAGATAAAATGCTAAAGAACTTGCGAAAATTCTAAGTATTAAGCGTCGAAAGTGACGTATTTCTATGGCACATCAATCAAACATCTCACACTTGTTATTTTTAACAATATCACATTTAGTATTCTCCTTAAAATATGTCCTACACCACAATTTTTTTAAATAATGCAATAAGTTCTCACAAATATTCTTACCAAGTTTATTAATATCATCTTGAAACTTCACTTTAAAACTTGATTTTGCATATCTTTTAAAATTATTTTTTTTCTTGCTTCTCCTCTTCATTTCTAATGCCAATTGAACCAAATGTGTCTAGCACACATTCTCTGCTCACAATATAGTAGCACAAGACCCTACAAAAATACAAAAATAAGAAACTAAAACTAAAATATTAGAAGATCAAAAAATAAAAACATAAGAAATCAAATTTGGTAAACAGAAATTAAACTAATCTTTTGCATATTTGACATCATAGTCAGTCCATGTCCAGTTCCTAAGCTCATATCTTGTATCAAGTATTAGATGAAGAAACTCCAACTATATTTTGTCTCTTAGTCAACAACAGCCCAGGCAATTGAAAATATTTGTTAATTTTTATTTCTACTAACTGCAACTAATAATTCACCTTCCAAACACCCTTCAGAACGAATCTATCAATAATTTTTTGACATCCTTTCAACCAACCTTTCTTTTATGCAGCAAAGTAAACAAACATATTTTTTTATGAGACTCTTTGTCTGTCCTCACCCAATATGAACTGTCAAGATTAGTATGTTTTATTTTATCTATTTAATCATACAATCTTGTAATTTTCATCTTTTAGTCACTCAGAAAGTCATTGATAATTCTCAATTTTGCCATATAACAAACAGTTCATCCAACATACCATCTTAATTTTAATCTCATGAACTCCAGGATTTCTCACAGCATCATATAAGGTTGAGAAGTAATTATGTTCTTGAACTTATTTGCGATAAACTTAGATGTACATAACTTGTTCTTGATTGATGTAGGGCATAGATGAACAGGATAATAATTTTTGACCATAAAGTCATCAGAATCTTTTTCTAGACTAGAAAATAACAATCATTTATATTTTTTACTTTTACATTTAACTCTGACTCTATAGTTCTCATAAGTCTTCAATTTTAATTGAAAATTGGACCTTATATTCAACAGCATACGCTGCCACAATTTTTTTAAATTTCTTGGCACGTTCAAATATCATACCAAGCTTCTTCTTTTTTTAATTTAAGGTGAGCATAAAGCCCATATATAAAATAAGAGGTCAATATTTATAATCATGGCCAGTTCAAAGAGTGACCCAGCCAAATTTAAAAAAAACAAAAATAAAAAAATGCAAAAGAAAAACAAGGGAAAAAATTATTTCTTAAAAGCATAAAGTTGCTTCAATCAAAAAAGATGCTTTCGTGAAGCTTCTTGATGCCATAGTCTTCAAATGCAGCTTTAAGATTTGTCGCAATTTCTTCTCTGCTCTAGACGCCCTATTGTATTCTCTTCTTCAGCTCAGCATCTCAGTATGAGTTGAACCAGAGCTTCTCTTCTAGTAATCTTTCACCTTCCCTCGAGTTTAACACACTCTGGGATTGAAGCTGTTTTGGTGCAGATCCAGCTTAAGTTTGAGCTTCGCATCTCAGATAACTAAAATTTCTACTAACCTCTAATCAATAAATTCATTTCCCCTTTACCTCATATAAATGGGATGAACCTTAAATGAAGTTGATACCACCATCAATCTGAGTTCAAAGGGAACCAAAATTGAGATTAGAGGTTTATGAGTTCGTTCAACTCTTTGCATGTTAGGTCAATTTCCAGATCTAGTTATTAATAGAATAGGTACTCAGGAGCACTCTTGTCTTGGTTTGGTACTAAAGGGACAACCAAAAATTCTCATAGGTGCAGATAAACAAACCTCATGAAATGACTTCATACTAGAGTAGCTATCTAAGTTCTTACACTATTTTTAGCCTAGATCCAGGTAATAATAGTTAACCTACTTAGAGATGGCATCCACATTGATGCGTATTCTTGATGTTGTTGTAGTGAACCTTCTTATTTTAGGAGTTTCAATTTTGTCTAAGTTGATTATCTTCTTGCCTGTGCTGGGAATGTCTTGAAACTAATTGATTTGAAAATCACTTGGAAAAAAGAACACAAGATTAGCAAAAATATCAGTAAGAGTATTTTCCTCCCGGAGGGAGTGTTGTACTCTTACTGATAATGAGTTCCTTATGGAGTTAATATAATTCACTTCAACAGATATGCTCCACGGGATCTTCTATTCCCCGGAAGGATCTGAACTAAGGCCGTTGAACCAGATTCTATAATGACATTATTGATATTGTTATCTCTGCAGTAGATCAAACCCTCTCTTATAGCCCTTGCTTATACCACTAGGTTAGTGGTGTCTTATAGCTTAACCCCTTTAGCTATCACAAAATCACCCTCAAAATTTTTAATTCAAAATGCAGCTGAACTAGGGCCATGATTGCCCCTAGAAACTCCATTTGTACGGCATTTATGCTAATGCACTGAAGGGGGTATCCATTTGACAATTTTGAAACTGTAAATTGGCCTGAATCTCTCCAGGATGTCAACTATTTGAGGCTAGTTTTTACCCTCATGGTGAGTTATGAACCTACTTTTCATAAACTTCTTGATAGTTTCTATTGCCTCCTAGATTATTTTACCCGTAGAGTACTTTCCGTCATGAACTATTGTGTTCCTTCTTTTTCATAGGAACCACAATATTACTATAGGAACCACTTGATAGACCCCTTTAAGTCTATAATTTTCTTCAAAGCTCTACCATTTCCTTATATTCTGCTTCAGATTACACAGGGGATTAAAACTTGTTGCTCTAGTAAAGTATTGTTCAGACAACTTGAGTAATTTCTCCTTTCAAGAAAAGATATTCTATTGTTTCCACTTCCTTCTCTGTACAACACCTACAAAATTGTGAAACATTAGAACTCCATGTATGCATTAACTGTGACACTGATATATGTCCTTTCCATATTCTCTAGACCAAGAAGGAAAACTTAAAAGGTAGATCTTTACACCATATTTTCTTCAGATCTTCACTGATGTCTTCTTTAAGTCTCAAAAGTTTCCAAGCACTTTTCACACTAAATTTGATTGTTCTTGTAGTTGTCCACCAAGGTTTATCTCTTGATTAACTAACTTTATCTGATTCATATTGCTTCTGATATGTGTTACTACATACTCAGGAACAAAATTCTCAATTTCTTCAAAATTCCATCCTTGGGCATTAAAAAATTCATCAATATCTCTCATTACATGACAAGTATAGATCTCTGATTGGTGTTTGAAAAAAGGACCTAAGTTAGTCCAGTTTTCAAACCAAATACTAGAAGTACCACTTTTTGGTTCCCACTATATAGCTTGTTCAACCCTATCTCTATTTTTCAGCATATGTTTTCACACCTGAGAGCCTCCTTTCCATTCCACAAGAGCTGTAATTTGTTTCTTGTAATATTTTTTCCAAAAGAAATTGGACCACATATTGTTTTGAGTGATGACTCTCCATAAAATTTTGGCATATAAAGCCTGAGATACTCCAAACATAAATTTGAAACTAAGCCCTCTTTCTTGCTTTGGTAGACATACTTTACTCCATGTTGACCAGTATTTGCTTCTTCCTGATTTTTTGTTACTCCAGAAAAACTTTACAAAACTTCTGTGAATATCTTTGATGACACAAATAGGGGGACAATGACTGATAAAACATAAATAAGAGTACTTTGTAAGACACTAAAGATAAGCACCTCTTTTTCTCCATATGAAAACATCTTACCTTTCCACACGTGCAATTTTTCTTTCACCTTCTCAATCAGTTCTGCATAATGTTCTTTTCTTTTTCTTGTATGTGTAATAGTACATCCCAGGTACTTCATGGGGAAGGATCCTCTATTCATGCTTAAATATTGCTCTTCCTTCTCTGCAGTATTTCTTGTTGAGTTCTGTGCATGTAAAAGAAGCTATTTTCAGTGTTCACTTTCTGTCTAGATTCTCTCTCATACTCTTGTAAAGTACCCATAATCTTTCTCAAAATCATTAGCAGAGAAGAAAATAATTGTGTCATCACATGCAAGGTGGTTCAAGTTGGGGATCCATTTAAGCATTCCATAGTCAACAAATTGATCATCCATGAATAGTGAGTTTAGGTCCCTAGAGAGGACCTCAACTGCTAAAATAAATAGAGCTGGGGATAGGGGGTCTCCTTACTTCAGACCCCTGGTAAAGTGAAAGAATCCATGAGATTGTCCATTAATTAGAATAGATTAGTAATTATTGAAAATCATTCTCCAACTCATATCAACAAATATGTTTGAAAATCTCATATGCCTTACAACCTTCATTAGGAAAAACCAAGAGACCCTGTCATAGGCTTTGATCATATCAAGTTTAATAATCACATTAGTAGGTTTTCGTCTCTTTCCAATATCAGTCACTAGTTCTTGGCCCAACAGTATATTTTCAATAATACTCCTACCTTTGACAAATCTGATTGGTTATTGGAAACAGTATGAGGCAACAAACTTTCCAGTCTATCATGGACAATTCTTGAGAGGATTTTATCAACAAAATTACTCAAACCAATTGGTCTCAGATCATAGAAAGTTTAGACAATGTCTTTCTTAGAAATAAGGACCAGACTAATATGAGTAATTGACTTGCGAAGGGAGTGTCACGACCCAACTACTGGGCCGTGTAGACACCTACTTTAAGCACCTAGATAGGAGAACCCTTACCACCCCATTTAAAACGGGCCATGAAAATAGCCTTAACATTCAATAAAAACCTGTTACCAAATCATTAGTATAGTGAAATCTTTTACAAGCTTAAATAAAAACCCTCCCTAGGAGTTAGTCTTAATAGGTATAAGAGATCTAAGAAGAAATACAAGTAAAATAAGTCACAGGTCCGTCTTCTTTACCTAGAAATATCGCTGATGCTACAACCAGACTATACCAAAGGTATAG
Organism: Jaltomata sinuosa; assembly: GCA_003996215.1. Lineage (NCBI taxonomy): Eukaryota > Viridiplantae > Streptophyta > Magnoliopsida > Solanales > Solanaceae > Jaltomata > Jaltomata sinuosa. The sequence goes on along the minus strand of QJPP01000900.1, from coordinate 581,533 downwards.
CAAGAGTAGTATCAGTACAAACCACACATAATGGTAGGCATCATCGGTAGATTCAAATCCACCATAAAATATCATGCAAATAATCAGGAGAAAAACATGCAACTTGAAGTTATAAAGTCCTGCCTTTCCTCCACAGCCATTTTTACCCCGATGTATACCTATGAACCTGTACATCCTAACTTAAGCCTCCCTAGATCATTTTTCGCTGCAAACTCCACCATTAGAAGCCATCCCACCCTTTTTTCCTGGTCATAGCCTACTCCTTTATAATACTAAGACTCTTTAGCCTACCCATCTTGGCGACCACTAGAAGTACCTTCTGGCTCCAACCTCAACAGTCAACTCTATTAACCATCCCTGCTAGCCAGTCCGTCACTCTCACTCAAGATCCTACGTCATCAACCTGATCATTAACCCTTAGCTAATTGAATGGACCACTTGTAGGCTCTCCCATAAGCAGCCTGACTCGACCATCATGTGCCTTTATCCCATCCCGTAATGTACTAAACCCTATAACCTCATAGAACATGAATTAATTAACCACTCTTGCACAGTTCCAACCCCACTGCCAATAACTCGGACCACCCAAGGATCCCTAAAACAACATCTACAGTGTTTAATATACAATCCTGGTCTATATAAAAACTAACTCAACATTTACACACAATACCCCGGCCTCCTATGGATTAATATGTAGTAATGACATCACAAGAAATAAACCAGTCCATTCATAGAACCAACACACAAAGCATAACCAAATATGTATCAGGCGTGGTACCCGAGCCAACCATATTAGAACTCATACCATGCGTGGTACCCGAGCCAATCAAATGATATCCCATACTAGGCGTGGTACCTAAGCCAACCAATGAATTATACCAGGCATGGTATCCGAGCCAATCGAATATCACAGACAACACAACAATCAATCACAATGAACATGCACCACACTTACAAAACCAACAAGTATTAAAGACAAGTTCATTTCACAAGATTGATAACCAGATATCAGTAACACTCATTATCTTATTCCCTAACACACGAATTGTACAGGCAACACTAATGTAGGAGTTAACATGCACACATATCATAAACGGGAAACAATCCTGGTTCATCCTCCTAACCTTGATGACCTATCTGAAGACCAACCCCCGGATTATTCAACTAAACCCATGAACTCATTTACTTTGAATCTAGACCTCTTTTAGAAGAGTACGCACATTGTAGGGAATTTATCCCTGGACATTAACGATTTTGGACCCTTCTTGTTCACCTTATTTCCCTTATTTAAACATTTTTGGAGATTTGCTATAACCTAGAAATTTCCCTTTTTGATAAATATTACTGGTTCCTCGAACCTACCCAACAATCTAGTCTCTCTAGAATTTAGAATCCACATATTAATGCTGAAACAAGAATCGAATCCCATTACCCATAACACCATCACTCCCCTTCAGTCAACCAGACAGGGAAAACATTATCCCTCCAGACTCCATACCCTAAGGCCTAGGCATGAATTTTCCCATCATTCTACAATAATAATATGAATTTGGAAATAGGTCTAAACTACTCAGTTAAGCCTAGCCTACTTGGACGCCAAGCAGTTGCTGTAGAAGTCTGAATACAAACTGTTGGCTCTGTGGAGGCGAATCTTGATGGAAAGTGGCCTAGAAACCATGGGTTTTACCCCATTCACGCAGAATCCTTCCTCCCTATTGCTACCAAGCTTTAGAGTAGTCTAGGAGGATTTTTGGAGCAACCCTCATCTTTTTTTGCAACTGAAGAAGAGAAGTCCAATATAAAATCTGCATTTTCTAGCTACGGATTTCATCAGCCCGCTATAGTGACCTGCCGGCCGCTACAGTGGCAGTGCTATAGTGGGAAAATTCCCACTATAGCGGGATGACATCAGCCCAACCAAATTCCAATTTCCAAAAATCTTTCATCGTGTCATCCTAAATTAATTTAATAGTGTATTTCAATAATTTATGCAACCCACAATAAAACGTCTTTTAATAACGACTGAGTAGGTCGTTACAGGGAGTTACCTGCAAAGAAATCATGCACCATCTTCACTATATCAGGCCCTACAATATCCCATCATTCTTGATAAAATATTTCTGATAAACCATCTAGCCCACAAAAACTATCTCCTTTGACGCTGAAGTCAACTTTTTTTACCTCATCTTGATCCAAAATTTCACTCAAGCCATCATTTTCCTCAGCACTGATCATTGTTGGTATGTGTGATAGAAGTAAAAAAGTGGTGGAGTCTCTTTCTTGTGTAAATTGCTTCTAATAGAAAATAATTGCAACATCAGCTATCTCCTCTTGATTTTCCATCCAATCTCCTTGATGGTCCTGTATTCTATTCACCTACAGCCTATGTCTTCTCCCTTTCACAACACTAAAGAAAAATCTTGTATTCTTGTCACCATTTTCAAAACACTCATACCCAGTCTTCTATTGCCAATAAGATTCCTTCAAAGCTAGATATTTATTGTACTCAGCCTTAGCTCTTTGCATTACTAGTCTATTCTCAGCAGAGTGATCTTTTTCAAATAGCTTTTCTTTGATTCCTTTTATGTCTTCCCTGCTAATCAATTGCTGAAAAATGTCCTTATAAGTCTCTCTACTCCATAAAGATAAGGCCTTTTGATCTTCTTTATCTTTTTCTTAAAATCCAAGAATAGATTAAAAGAGAAATCTGAGCGCCAATTCAGTCTAACCACTTCCTTAAAGGACTGATGCGAGGTCCAAAAATTAAGGAATTTAAAGGGTCTACTAAAATAAGGATGACATGATTGACAAGTGATAAGAAGAGGGGCATGGTCTGATGCAGTTCTAGGAAGATGATCCACCTTGTATGAGCAAAGATGCCCTGAAATTCAACATTAAATAGGACTCTGTCAAGCCTCTCAAAAATACAATCTTCCCTAGCTCTACCATCCACCAAGTAAAAGAACTCCCCTTAAAGGGCATTTGAGCAAGATCACTTGATTCAATGAAAGTTCTAAAGTCATCAGTAGTATGCAGACCTCTTATCTTTTCTTCCCCATTTAGCACTATATTGAAATCACCACCTATCATCCATGGATGAGTCAATCCTTGAGCTATGCTAAATAGATCATCCCATAGTTTCAGTCTGAGATTACTATCACATTTAGCATAGATCAAAGTAGTGTATACACTAGACCCTGAAGACAGGTTCATACCAAGCTTCAATATAACAACTACACAATTAGGATCAAATCTTACCTTCTTACTACTCCTTGCTAGTAAATCAATACCATTCACAGCTTCAGAATGTAATTCATTCCTATTGTCATCACTGTCCAATTTTAAACTATTTATGTATTGCTCATCACCCCTAATTTTTCAGTGTATCTAGCAATCTTATTCCTTTTAGTATCTTTAAATCCTCAATTAACACCAGTTGCTCCAAGTGTTATTTCCTCTATAGGAAGAGGTATTTTCCTCTGTACTTTGTTTCTCATTTTATTTCTAAGAGATCTCACCTCTTTATCTACTTCTGAGTCATCTTCTTTTGGCATAGCAAACTCTTATAAGTTAGCACTACTTTTCATAGTTGTTTTAGCACCTTCGAAATTTAAGACATCACCTTTACCAACTTTAACATTAACATTAGCATTTTCAGATTTGGTAGGTTCTTGTTGTAACCCTTCACTCCCATCCACATTAATATTATGTAAGTTTTCACTCTTACTCACATTAACAGTTTCCCCAACCACATTGACACCTTCACTAACAACATCAACACTTTCACCATCTATTGGCCCATAAAAAAAATCTATTGAAATCCTATCATCCATCACTTCTAGCTCATCCATAACATGCTTTACATACAAGTTCAAAAGTTACCATCACTCAGGTCTTTTATAAGATTTAGTATTGAAATCAAATTCTACTTCGACAAAGGCATTGGTTATAGAATTATTTAAATAGAGCTCACCCAAAATAACATACCCAATTTTTTTTGTATAATAAAATAACTCTTTTATTGAGAAGTGGTCTTTATCAATACTAATAAATTTCATGTTTTTTTCTCTATGTAAGTTGCATTAAATGTCTTTGATAAATTTACCATCATGATGTAAGTGAGTTATTATAATACTATCCATAAGATTTTCTAAAATTAAAATTAAAATTTTTCTGAAAGATAATTGACAGCAAAACCCCCAAATATACTAAGTGGGCACTATATTTAAAGGGCAAACTATCAAAAAAGTCATAGAAACTCGAGAATGAACTTACCTCACAAGATTGAGAGATAAAAATTGTGATTCTAAAGTTGTTGTTGATGAGCTACATTTCTCAAATCAGCCTAAAACACTATAACATTATAAGTGTAGGAAGAAAACATAAAGATATCATTTATTGAGTTAAAAATTGTTGAAATCTCAAAAAAAAGTCTAGAATTTTCTTTGTGAAGAGCACCTTCCACGAAGATGAGTGATGATCGAGAGTTTTTTTTGAGAAATGAATAAAAAGTCAATCTTTTTTATAACCCTTAAAAGATGATGTGTAGGACAAAAATGGGTATGGTATTTTGATTGATTGTAATTTTCACGTAGGATGTATTTTATTTTACGCATTCGATCCAGAATAAATATAAGCTCAAAATATGTGTCAAATTAGACGGATGTATTTGATAGATACACTTTATGGGTGGTTCAAGAGTTTAATAGGAACATGATCTTATTGAGGTGTCAATATTAAAAAACAAGTTCAAAACCGCTTATGTATTACTCACTTCATTCCTAAATAAGTGGTTGTTTTAGCTTAGACACACCTCTTAAGAAATTTACTCATTCCTAAAAAATAAAGAGTGTTTTTACTAACATACTCTTAATAAATGCCTTGAAAAAGATGCAAATCTTTAATAATTTCTTGGTTATGTAAAAATCTCATTATTTAAAGAAAGGTAAAGTAGGAAGAACATTATTAATGTTTTTTTGGTGATCTAAAACACCACTTATTTAGGAACAAAATGAAAAGGTTAAAGAACCACTTACAATCAATCATCTCTATAGTGGCGTCGTTTGTCCGAAATATTCATGGCTACTATAGAGAGGCGATGTTATACACGTATAGTGACATTTGATATTTATATCTTATTTAGTTGTTATAAATAAAAATATAAAAAAAATTTCTTTGTACTTTTTATGTTATAAAAGAAAATAAAATACTTGTTAAATTTAAAATGTCAATTGATTTTCATATTTCATTTTGAAAGGACTAATACATTATTAAAAAAATTATAACTAGATATATCATACCGATAAAAAATTAAAATCTAAGGAACATATGCATTTAAAATTAATAGAAAGTTTAAATATTTCAAGCTTGATGTAAGAATTCTATAATTGTAGGTTGTTTCGTAAATTCTAATCTCTTAGTGACAATATATCACTTGAATTGACAAAGATTTTTGTCCAAACTTTCAACAAAAGGATATTAAGTTGCTTTCTCTTGAAGGTTATTTAAGAGCTTAACAGTTAACTCTTTTATCTCACCCCAAGTAGCAGTATATTGAGGCTCTTCATCAACACTTTCGTATTTATCTTCTGTGTCGGATGTCTCTTGTTCTTCCACTCCAATGACTTGTGCAATAATCTCTTCATCAGTGTGAGTTCAAGTATTGAAAGTCATGCGTCAAACTCCATATAAGATGTAGCATTCATTGCTTGATTGATGTTATGAGATGGGATTTGGGCTATAAGTGATAACACACTATCAACATCTTCAACAAGTTTTAATTTTCATTAACAACATTGGGGTTGTCATTTGTGCTTCTACAAGTGTTAATTCTTTGTCGTACATTGAACTTGTTGTCATTAGATAATGGGTTGCTTCCATTGCTCTCATATTCATCAATCAAATGCTGGATAAAATGACTTTTATACTTGACTTTGAAATTTATAATTATGCCAACATCTGCATGTTGAAGATGTGATATCGTATTCGGTGGAGGATAATGAACCTGAATAAATGTATGTTAGCACAACATTATCATTAAATGAGTATGATTAAAGCTACATAATATACCTTAATATGTGTTAATCGATCTTCATTTTCTCAATGTCATGAGGAGTAGCGTTGTCCATCAACAACATAATCTTACAATTTTCATTTTCAAATTTAGCATTGAGGAAACCACACATATATTGTCTGAAAATATCACGAAATATTCATGCTTTCTTGTTAAAAAAATAATTGATGTGAGGGGTATATATCATATCGATATGCTTATAACAACGAGATTTAGCAATAGATTCAATAATCAAAGATTTTAATTTCTCCAATCCTATGAATAGAGTTGGCATAAAAATTTAGTTTAGTTTTTTCGGTAAACAAGAGCGCGCATTGCACGTTAACATCATCATGATTTTAGATTTGCCTTTTTTTTGTCCACTCTCTAACATTCGAGCAAGAGTCTTATTTGGAGACATACGAAAAAAGTTCAGTCTCATCACAATTAAAGACATCCCTAAGTGCATAATCCTTTATTACTTCTTGAAGTTTAGTGCGTAATGTAGAAAGATTTCGGATGAGAGCACTCTCAGCCTCACCATGAAAACGATAAGACTTGATGTCATATAGTTGTTTGAATCGTACAAGCCACCCGTTAGAGACAGATAAAAAAATTTCTCTAGCGTGTTTATACCTAGATATTCTGCAAAATTAAGAGCTTTGACGATGATAATTGCATCTATTAAGATGACATGATTTTCCCTTGCTTGACTAAACCAAATTTGTACTGCTTTGTCAATCTGATTAATCTTGAGTGGTTAGTTTTTGGATTGTAAAAATATTAAGAAAATTATTTTCTATACATACCTCTGAATGCGTATATTCAAGCAATTTCTTGCTTTTAGCGAAAGTTTTAACAACTTTAGCTTGTTTAGCCGACTCAACGTACTTGTTCTTCTTGCCAAGGATGTCCCCTATAGCTTGACGACTACCAATTGAATATTTTTTCTTCAGTTGTTCATGTGTGATTGTAGGATTGTCCTCTTTGTATAATCACAATGCTATTTTTGTTTCTAGAGAAATAACTTAACATTTAGACATATTGTATGAATAAAGAATATGCAATAAACAATATTATTTTATAGTGAATTAAAAAGATCTCATGCTACAATAGTTAATACTTAATTATGAAAATTATGTACGAACTTTGTGGTATAAGAATTGAATGACCACTAACAAAAAAAAGAATTTTATAATTTTATAATTAGTTTAATATCACATGCCTAGTTTAATAATTTTATGTACCCAAAAAAGGAATGTATTTATTAACCAATGTAACTAAAATGATAGTGTAACAAGGAGATTCCAAAGATTTTTCTAAAGTTCTTTTTTTTTTTACCTTGTGATTGTGTGAATCTCTACCTCCAAGTAATTTCTCATTAGATTAAGAAAACTTTAGGCATTAAAGTTATGTTATCCTAAAGTACAACAGTTGAAGAACCTTTAAAAACTTACAATTTGCTTAGTTTAATGATGATTACTATAAATATTTTAATATTATATGTTATATCGTATATAATATATTTTTATAGAGTATTAATAATACATAATATTTGAGTATGATGTTATAGAAATGTAATTCTACAAAAAGTGTATCACTATAATAAACGTTATTGCTATTATAGGTAGAATGTCATTATAGAGAAATAAAATATAACATGAAAAATTAATTTCGAAGAAAATCAAGCTACTATAGTGAAATATAATTATAACGAAGGATTGTTAAGGATAGATAGACAGATGCCTTCCTATCTTCCTTCTTTATTGGACCAATCGAAGTCTGAAAACACAAAGAGAGTTTCTTGTTCCGTTTCTAACAAGGATGATGAGCGATAATGACATGAATTCAATATTAATAAAAAAGGTAAGCCCGCGAGACTCCATCCAAATCCAGAAAATTACATGGAGTGTCCCTAAAAGTGAGTGGTCTTTAATTTTTGCCCCTCATAAGAAAAGTCTTTAAAGAATACGCTTCCTTCCTTTTTATGTATAGAACAAATACATTTTTACCCTTTACACCACAACTCTCCATGTTCATTTGTCTCACAACTTTTAATTTTCATTTTTTCCTTTTTCCTTTTTCTTTTATCTTTTAATTTTTTTTCTTTTTTCTTTTTTCTTTAATTCTCGTTTTCTTTTTTCTCAACCTTTATTTTTTTTCTTTTTTTTTTCTCAACCTTTATTTTTTTTTATTCTTTTTTTTCTCAACCTTTATTTTTTTTTATTCTTTTTTTTCTTTTCTTTCTTTTTTTCTCAACTTTTATTTTTTTTCTCTTTTTTCCTTTTATTTTAATCTTTATTTTTTCCTTTTCTCTTTTTTTCTTCTTTTTTTTTCTTTTTTCTTAATCTCTATTATTTTTTGCTAATGACCAAAAAGTTGGATAATCCACAAAGAGGATCTTCTTCATTTAAAATCGAAGTAAATTTAAGGACGTGCTTTGTTGTTTGGAAGTCCTTTGAAACAAGTCTTGCCTCTAAGGCAAATATTATAGAATATCTCATAAATCAAGACACAATGAGGTAGTGTCAAGTCTTGCGCATGGGGCATAACTTGTTGTTTGAAAATTTTTGAGCTAAGTCTTGCCTCTAAGGCAAGAGTTATAGAGTATCTCATAAATTAAGACACAATGAAGTAGTGTTAACTCTTGCCCATGGGGCATAACTTATTTTTTGGGAGGCCCTTGGGCTAAGTCTTGCCTCTAAGGCAAACGTTATAGAGCATCTCATGATCAAGACACAATGTGCTAGTGTCAACTCTTGCCCATGAGGCGTAACTTGTTGTTTGAAAGTCTTTGAGCTAAGTCTTGCCTCTAAGGCAAGAGTAACAGAGCATCGCATAAATCAAGACATAATGTGGTAGTGTCAACTCTTGCCCATGTGACGTAACTTGTTATTTGGAAGTCCTTGGGCTAAGTCTTGCCTTTTAGGCAAACGTTTAGAGCATCTCATAAATCAAGCACAATGTGGTAGTGTCAACTCTTGCCCATGGGGTGTAACTTATTGTTTGAAAGTCCTTGGGCTAAGTCTTGTCTCTAAGGCAAGAGTTATAGAATGTCTTATAAATCAAGACACAATGAGGTAGTGTCAAGTCTTGCTTGCTCGTGGGGCATAACTTGTTGTTTGAAAATTCTTGAGCTAAGTCTTGCCTATAAGACAAGAGTTATAGAGTATCTCATAAATCAAGACACAATGAAGTAGTGTGAACTCTTGCCCATGGGGTGTAACTTGTATTTTTTGAGAGGCACTTGGGCTAAGTCTTGCATCTGAGGCAAGTGTTATAAAATATCTCATAAATCAAGATACAATGTACTAGTGTTAAGTCTTGATCATGGGGCATAATTTGTTGTTTGGAAGTTCTTAGGCTAAGTCTTGCCTCTAACGCAAGAGTTATAGAAAATCTCACAAAACAAATAAAGGTCGAGAAAAATGATTAAAAAAAAGAGAAAATAAAAATTAAAAATCAAAGAAAAAATAAAAAAATAGAAGTTAAGAGAAAAAAAATAAAAATTGAGAAAAAAAGGAAAAAAAAACAAAAAAAAAACATAAAAAAAAAAAAATAAAAGGAGAAAAAAAAAATAGAATTGAAAGGAGAAAAGGAAAAAAATAAAGATTGAGAAAAAAGAAAAAAACGTAGAAGAAAGAATAAAACAAAAAATAAAGGTTGAGAAAAAAAGAAAAAAAAGATAAAAGAAAAATAAAAATAAAAAAAGAAAAAAAAGAAAAAAAGAAATATAAAAGTTGAGAGACAAATAAGCATGGAGAATTGTTTAAAAGTATTTGAGGTATAGAAGGACAAAAAGATAATTGTTCTATACATAAAAACAAGAAAGACTAGTCTTATAAGATTTTTTTTATGGGGAGCAAATATACAAAGCTACTCTTTTAAGAGACATTTGTGTAGTTATCCCATCCAAATCTGTCACTCCTTGAGCGAGACCTTCTGTTCTATTTTGACTTTATTTAAGGACCGAGGGAGTAAGCCGGAAAATATTTAATTTTCGGTAGAGAAATTGAACTTGTAAATTCAAATAGAACTTCATACAAACTTTAAAAAGTGGACTAGCAGCAGAAAAGAGTGTAGAGTAAAGATATTATTAAAAAAATAAAAAAGGAAAAAGAAGATGAGACGGCATCACCGGCGGCGATCATCTACGCCGTCAGTGGATTTCGGAGAAGAGGATGAAGAAGAAGAAACATCATCAGAAGCTCGAATGAAGTGCGTTTCATGCAAGGAGGATTACAGCTCACGTGATGCCGGCACGTGCAGGGAGTGTTACGAAGAAGCTAGCGAGACTGAGGAAGAGCTCAAGCGTGAGATCGAAGACCTTAAAGCCAAAGTCAACTTCCTCCGTTTCTGGGCCCCACCCGACCCTCTCCACCACCTTCACCTCCACCAACAACAACGAACTGTACCCTTCTTCTCCGATGTCGTTTTGGTCGCTTCCAATGATGAATCCGGCAAGTCTACCCTTCACCCTGTTCCCGTTCCTGCTAATCGCGCTGTTCTGGTAAGTCAGTACCCATTTTGCATAGTATTTGATGAATTTATACTTTGATTGAACAATTTTTGTTATGAATAGCATTCTGGTACATTGACCGATCAGTAGTCTAACAAGAGGATTCTTGATATATTGAGATTAGTTCCAGATGGAATCATCAGGTCCAACTCCGGATAAAGGATTTAGGGTTGCTAGGTTGATGACCTGTGCAAAAGTAGTCTAACTATGGAATTTGTAGAGTTGACCAGATTAATTTTTTGAATTGAGTAGTAGTTGATTGCTATGCTGAGATGAGCAAGAGAGGATACTATAGTATAAGTACTCATTTCATTAGGAAACGATTAGACGGAATCATCAATGTCTAGGAAAATCCGAGCCATACAGTGTATTTACAACTGTTACAACTACAATAGTACTCTCAATTGAGATCAGCAAAGCTGAATCTTTTCCATATTGTGGCCCCTTCTGAACTAAAAAGGCGAAATGCTGTGGAAGTTGTTGGGGTAGGACATTGCGTCGATCAAGTTCTTTTGAAAGGAAACGAAGTTCTGGTAGTTTAAGTTAGACCTGGGTTGCAACTTGGCTCTGTGTATTGGAACGTAAATTGCCCGCTTGGTTGCCACTTTTATGACTATTATTAGTAAATGGGAGGCTAAAGTTATCTGCGGTTGTTCTCTGTTAGGCGTTTCATCTTGAAGTTGCTCAAAATCTGCACGATCTCTAGTGCATTGGCTGTTGTAAGTTGAGCGAGTTTTGTGAAGAAATTGATACTACAACTTATAGCTTTACTGCTTAAAGGCCAGAACATACGAAAAGCTGCAGTTGATGGACTAAGTGTCTATCGTCTTCATCAGAGTTGTCTAAGGCAAAAACATAGAAAGACACTAAGGTCTGCTGGGGCATTAAGCGCAAAGCGCAGTTAAAAGCCTGGGCCAGAGTAAGGCGCTGATGCAATAAAAAATAACTATAAAGCCATACAATAGTATTCAGATAACTGAACTGAAAAAGCTACAATCAATCAAAATGTTTGGGCTCTATCAAGTTCAAGAACCATTTTAAATTTCCGATTTAGATAGAAAGATGTAGTTTTAATCTATTCCTAGTCTCGAACAAATTATTCATGATATTCTTCCTCAAAAAAAAAAATTATTCATGATATATTCTTATCAATTAGTATCACTTCCTCAACTATGTTTATTTTCTAGTGCTATCCTTCTAACTGTCATAGTACAAGAAAGACAAGGTGCAGGCCTTAGTGCCTTGGTATCTGCACAAAGTGCTACCTAAGCAAACCTGAGCTTCACCAAGCTTCAAGGTTTAAGTGCACTTCAAGAGAGCCTTTAACATCACTACTCTCCAGCTATACATCATTTCAATTTTCCAACTCAATCCATGTTAGATGTTCTTTCTGAAATGTTCTAATAGCTGATCTACAATGTGAATCATGCCGTAACATGTCATCTAGACTCATGCTGGTTAGTTTTGACTAGTGCTGGCAATTTAGAACCATTTTTCACTAAACTGCCCAGATTTGAACGGATTGGGTGAGTGGTATTGAGTAGGGGTAGGCATAAATACCGAAAAATCGAACCGAACCAAACTAATTCGGTTCTTCGATTTTGGCTTTCCGGTTCGGTTTCGGTTTTTTCCCTTCAAAAGTTCGGTTCTTCGGTTCGGTGTTCGGTGTTAGAGTAACGGTTCTTCGATGCATCGAAGAATCAAACTTTTATTAAAAAAATATTTTAAATTACATTTAATTTATATTTTGGCCCAAAACATTTTAAGACCCGAGCTCATTTGACCCAAGCCCCACTTGCCCTAATTCTAGAACCCCTATTTTGTATTCGCACTTCTCAGAATCTCGCAGTAGCTTTGCTCGACGGTGAGCTGAGAACTGGAATATCATATTTTACAATTGCTTGCAGTGTGCTAAACAATAAAGGAATATCATATTTTTACAATTGCTTGCAGTGTGATAATTCATTGACTTATTTCCTTGTTGAATGCAAATTATTTACGTAAAATATTCTAATATAATCTTCGCTAGAGAAAAAGGTGCAAATTTACCACCGATTATAATGCAAATTGAAAGACTACAACACACTTAAGAACCTGAATCTGTTATAACTTATAAGTATGCCTTTTCACATTTATTACACTTACAAAAATTTGAACTTGGCTTTTATGTATTTAATTGCACATATGATGTATTGCTTTAGGGTAAGTTGTGCTTCAAAAAAATAAGTACATTTGCACCCAAGGGTGTGGCCTAGTGGTCAATGAAGTGGGTTAAAGAACCATGACGTCTGAGGTCTTAGGTTCAAATTCCAGCGGAGACAAAAAAACACTACGTGATTCTTTTCATCTGTTCTAGCCTTGGTGGATAGAGTTACCTGGTACTTGTTGCTGGTGGGAGGTGGCAAGTATCCCGTGGATTTAGTCGACGTGCGCGAAAGCTGGCCCGGATGCCACAGTCATAAAAAAAGTACATTTTATTTCTCATTCACATAAAAAAACCGTTTTAGAAACACCGAATTAAACCGCACCGAAGTTGAAAAAAATTGAACCGAACCGAACCGAATTAGTTTGGTTCGTTGTTCGGTGCACACTTTTTCAAAATCGAAAATCGAAGAACCGAACCAAAATTTGATAAAACCAAACCGAAGAACCGAACGCTTACCCCTAGTATTGAGAGATGGGTGAATATGGGCTAGACCCATATTTAGCCCACTTAAAAGTAGGTAAATCACGGGTAAAACACAGGTAGAATATGGGTTACTCCCAAAGTGGGTAAGCTTCATTCTTGACAATTGTGGCTTGTGGGATGCATGTTCACTCCTTTGGTTCTTTTAACATTACTTTATGTTTTAACTTGTAAGCTACTGCATACTGCATACTGCATGATTGCTAGGTAATTTTTGTTTTTTTGAAACTGATAACGTTAGTCTATATATCCACAGGTATACTACAACCAAAAGTGTAGTTCCCCTTCAAAAGTATTACAATCTAACAAGAGCTCAACATTTGTTGCCTATAAACAACCTAGAACATCAAAGACGTCTTCTGTTTTAGTTAATAAGCTATGCTTACACCAATAATAAAATAGAGCTAAACAATTCAGTTTGACCTCCTGCAGATTGTTGTGCACATTCTCAAAACTCCTATTGTTTCTCTCTTTCCAGATTGACCACCAAATACAGGCCGGGACAATCTTCCATATCTCCTCCGTCTTTGTAACATTGCCATCCCTGTTCCAGCTACTGAGCACACCTTTAATGTTTCCTGGTTTCACCCCCTTGATCCCCCCTTTCATATCTCCTCCGTCTTTGTAACATTGCCATCCCTGTTCCAGCTACTGAGCACACCTTTAATTTTTCCTGGTTTCACCCCCTTGATCCCCCCTTTAGGCTAATGAACATTCTCCATAGCTGTTCTGTCTAATTACAGTGCAATAAGAGATGGTCAACTTGATCTCCACATAGATAGCACCTAGAGGCCAACTGGCAGCCTCTCTTGTTCAAGTTTTCATGTGTTAGAACAACTTCTTTTGCCAAAAGCCAAGTAAAACAGGTCACTTTGTAAGGCACCTTTGGTTTCCATGTCATTTTCCATGGCCAGTCACTCTCCTGTCCCACTGTCATGTTTAGAGCCTTGTAAGCAGACTTAAAAAAAACACTCCTTTGCTATTTTCCTGCCATATCAGCAGATCCTTTTCGTCATTCAGATTATTGTGGACTGCTAATGAACTGATTAATTCTGCCACTTTGTCAATCTCCCAATCATTCAGCTGTCTTCTTAGGCCAAAATTCCATCCCTATCCAGTCCACATGGAAGCTATTGTGGCTTGTTGCCTTTGACATAATGTAAACAGTTCAGGGTGAGCTTGTTTCAAGACCATTGTTCCATTTCATTTGTCTTCCCAAAAAGAAGTCTTCATGCCATTTTCCACCTTCACCCTGGTTCTTGCTTGTAGCATTGGCCAAAGGTTTCTAATGGCCCTCCATACAGTGCAACTATATGGAATGGTCACTAGTTTTATCATCCACTTGTCCTCCAACCCATATTTGACCATAATTACCTCTTTCCAGAGCATGCCATCTTCATTTGCAAACTTCCATAACCATTTCATCATTAGGCTTTGGTTTTGCTTCTTCAGATTCTTGACACCCAGGCCCCCTGTCTTCTTGCTCACTATGAGTTCCTCTCACTTCACTAAATGTAATTTTCTCTTATCTTCACTGCCTTGCCACAAAAACTTCCTCCTCATAGCATCAATGCACTTGGAGACACTAGCTGGCACAGGAAATACAAACAACATGTAGGAGGGTAGTGCATCTAGTACACTATTAACTAAGGTCAGTTTGCCTCCTAGTGTCAAATATTGACTTCTCCAGTTGGTAAGTCTCTTCTCACACTTCTCTAGAACCCCCCTTTTTGATTTGCTCTTGGCCCCAGAGGCATTCCCTAGTATGTTGTAGGGAACTCACCAAGCCTGCCTCCTAGTTTATTGGCTAGGACTTTAATTTCTGCAACTGTGTTGATGGGGTAAATGTAACTCTTCCCCCAATTAATATGCAGTCCTGACACAGCTTCAAATATAACAAAGATTATTCTCAGAATTTTGATTTGATCTTCTTCTGCCTCACAGATCACCAGAGTGTCATCTGCATATTGGAGGTGAGTTATCTCCATGTTGTTTAAATCTCCTGCCTGCAAGCCCCTGATCCACCCCTTCTCCTTTATTGTGTTGAGTAAGTTACTCATACCCTCCATAGCAATAATGAATAGAAATGGGGATAGGGGATCCCCCTGCCTAAGGCCTCCCTGGGAGGAGAAGAAGCCATTAGGTGATCTATTGATAAGGATAGAAAACTTCACAGTGCTGATGCAGTACTTAATCCTGTTGTTCCACCTACTCCCAAAACCCATTTTTCTAGCATCTTTAAGAGGAAATTCCAGTTTAGGTGATCATAGGCTTTTTGGATATCTAGCTTGCAGACAATCCCAGGTTTACAACTTCTCTGTCTGGACTCTACACATTCCTTTGCTATCAATACAACATGCATAATCTGCCTCCCTTTGATAAAAGCCATCTGTTGCCTATCCACTAGACCATGGATCATCTTTTTCGGTCTTTCTGCCTGTAACTTAGCTATGATTTTGTAAGTACCCCCAATCAGGCTTATGGGTCTGAAGTCAGTCAACTCCATTGCTCCCATTTTATTTGGAATCAAGGCCACAAATGTAGAGTTGAAGCTCTTCTCAAAAAAGCTTCTCTTATGGAAGTTCTGAATAGCTGCTACTAGTTCAACCTTGATGATATCCTAACATTGTTTAAAATATTCCATTGTGAAGCCATTTGGGCCTGGGGCCTTGTCTCTTGCACAGGCTTTGATGCTTTCTAGGATCTCCTGGGATTCAAAAGGGGCCTCCAGTATGATATTTTCCCATAGGTAATTCTGGAACAATTCATCATCTCTAGTTGTGGTCACCATTCCTCAGTCTCCGCATAAAGATCCTTACAGTAGGATACTATCTCTCTTTATCACCTCTGGATCCTCCACTACCACCCCTCCCACTTTTAGTTTGTCAATATTGTTTGCTCTTCTGTGTGCATTGGCAGTATTATGGAAAAAGCTAGTGTTCCTATCCCTCTCTTTTAACCAAATTGCCCTAGACCTCTGTCTCCAGGCAATCTCTTCTTTTCTGGCACTTTGTAAATAATATGAAAGATCAGATTTATCTTTACCAGTTTATCTTTTCTATGCGGGAAAAAGACATAAAAACACCCTCAAACTTGCTGCGAATTACCAATTACACACTTATTTTTTGCGGGGGTCCTATGACCCCCTTGAACTATTTTAAAGCAGAGTATTCACATCTTTAAAATGTCATCCCAGATCTTTATTGTGTGGTGAATACATGCGCCTAGTTAAAATCTTTTCCTGTTCTTCTTTCTTCCACCATCTCCTCCAAACCCCAAGACACCCTCTCAAACTAGAAACACAAATTTAATTGCTTGCAAACCAGAAAGAGGGAAAGCTAATTGCTTGTTGCTTGAACTTCTATAAATAGAAGAACACACAATGTTTTACACTGTTTGGTGCAATATGTTCAATCTATATCATGATAGCTAAAAGATATGCCACATTCGACAATTTTGGAAATTGCCAAAAGCTTATTCACATTTTAGGGACACATTTTGCATGATCATGTTGGTATTCTTCTGGCTTTGGGGAGTCTTTATCTTCCACTCAATCATCATGATGGAGCTCTGAAAGTTTGTGAACAATAGCATACCGAAGCTTACATTTGTAATCAGTATTCATGATAAATTTGTTATGTTCCCCACCACGTGAAATCTAAGTTTTCCTTATTTTTGTTTCTTTATTTTTCTTTTCTCGTTATTGTTGTGTCTATTTTTCTGCTTAGATATGATCTGAGCATTTGAAAAACATAGGAATCAGTCTCCTCTTTCTTTACATCTTTTATATGTGATTCCTTTACTGTTCTAATTGTTTTTTTTCGCTGAAGTGGTTTCGTGCCAATCTATCTGAAATAGTTTTTGCACTTCTAGTTTTTTCAAAATTTTGATATTCTCATGCAGGCCAGTCGTTCCCCGGTGTTCAGAGCAATGCTTGAAAATGTGATGGAAGAAAGCCTCAGCGGCACAATTAAAATCAGTGATGTGTCATATGATGCACTTCGTGCATTTGTGACCTATTTATACACCGCTGATGCATGCCTGGATGAGCTTATGGCTTGTGACCTTCTGGTTTTGGCAGAAAAATACCAAGTGAATCATCTGAAGACGTATTGTGAGAAATTTCTAATTTCCAAATTAAATTGGGAGAACTCACTTCCTAACTATGCATTTGCTCACCAGCACAATGCAAAGAAGTTGCTTGATGCAGCCATGTCATTGATCATGGAAAACATGGACAAGCTGAGCAAGCGAGAAGAATACAAAGAACTCGTAGACAAGGATCCCAGGCTAGTTGTAGAAATCTATGAAGCTTACCTTTCCAAACAGGTTAACACTGCTGTGCATAAAGATCCAGTTGCTAAACCATAGCCCATGGTCATATTAACTTCAGTGGTTAATATTATAATCCCCAAATGATGAATGTTAGCTGGAACCATTTGATTTGCATGATCAGTAAGTTCTGACATTGCTACAATCACAAAATTTCTAAAGCTGATGTTCTGTACAATACATTTAAGGTTGATTAATGCTTGCACAGCTGATTAAATTTAGTTTCATTTCTGAGCTCACTCACTAATCTTGAAAATTGCTTATTACTCCCTCCAATTTATATTATATGATGTTTTTAGCTTTTATATTTAATCCAAAATAGATAGTCTTTTATATAATCTAGAAGGTATTAATTTTTTTTTCACAGTTACTTTTATTTAAATAAGTGATTTTTACATAACTAAGTCATCATATTAAATTGGTACTATTTAATTAAGAGTAATTTAATAAAAACGTTCTTACTTCTTAAGGAGTATATCTATGCTAAAAACATCATATAATATGAATTGGAGGAAGTATTTATGGAAAATACCGAGATCACATTTCCAATAATGCTACGTGGCTAGCACGGGTTAAGAAAATAACGAAGATCCACAAAATGAACCAACCTACATTAGCCTAAAGAAAGTATAGTATATTTTTTCCTTGCAGTGCACTTGAAAATAAGTGCCCTCAAACGTTCAGCCATGAGTTGGATTATGCACTCTTGCTTCACCTTCAACTTTAGCTTTAAAGGGGAGAACCACACAAATGCCCATTTAAGGGAGTGACTTTGTATATTTGCCCCCATAAGAAAGGTCTTGTAATTTTTTTTTTTTTAATTCCTGATATATTTTCGGACAAAAATGTCCTTTCTTTTATAACGTATATACAACCTTTTTTGAAGCAGCTTTAACGCTGTCTTCTTCAAAGCAGCGACTCTTTTCAAAGCAAGGATTTCAGCTCCTCACCTACGATTTCAGTGATTCTACCTATGAATTAGAGTTGCGATTTCTTTTCTTTTCAAAGCAGTGATTTCAACTACAATTTAAGCAATTTCTGCTACGATTTCAGCTACAATTTAAGCGATTTCAGTGAGGATTTCAGCAAGGTGAAAATCACAGAAAATTTGTTCTAAACATATGTTGAAGCTTAAATTGTTGATGAGTTGCTTTTGTATGTTTATTTTCTGGAGAATTCGAGTTGATCAATTTCTGGAGAATTAGAGTTGATTATGTGTTAGGTGAATTGAGTATCTGATTTGTAGTATTGCCTCATGGACAAGGGTTGGTTTGTATTTAAACTCCTATCCCATAGGCAAATACTTCTTCTTTTTTTGTTTTGCCTGCCTCATGTGAAAAAATTAAGTTTGTAACTCTTGCCCCAGGGGCAACAAGTTATTCTTTGTTTGTTGTGCATATGTTATTAAAAGATATAAAGCTCCTGCCTCATGGGCAAGAGTTAGTTTATTTTTAAACTCCTGCACCATGGATAAAATAATTATTCTTTGTTTGTGTGCTTATGTTGTAAAAATATACACAGCTCCTACTGCCTCATGGGCAAGGGTTGGTTGGTATTTAAACTCCTGCCCCATAGGCAAATACTTCTTCTTTTTTTGTTGTGCCTGTCTCATGTGCAAAAATTTAGTTTGTAACTCCTGCCCCTGAGGCAACAAGTTATTCTTTGTTTGTTGTGCATATGTTATTAAAAGATATAAAGCTCCTGCCTCATTGGCAAGAGTTAGTTTATTTTTAAACTCCTGCACCATGGACAAAATAATTATTCTTTGTTTGTGTGCTTATGTTGTAAAAATATACACAGGTCCTACTGCCTCATGGGCAAGGGTTGGTTTGTATTTAAACTCCTGCCCCATAGGCAAATACTTCTTCTTTTTTATTGTGCCTGCCTCATGTGCATAAATTTAGTTTGTAACTCCTGCCCCATGGGCAACAAGTTATTCTTTGTTTGTTGGGCATATGTTATTAAAAGATATAAAGCTCCTGCCTCATGTACAAGAGTTAGTTTGTTTTTAAACTCCTGCACTATGGACAAAATAATTATTCTTTGTTTGTATTCTTATGTTGTAAAAATATACAGAGGTCCTATTGCCTCATGGGCAAGGGTTGGTTTGTATTTAAACTCCTGCCCCATAGGCAAATACTTTTTCTTTTTTTGTTGTGCCTGCCTCATGTGCAAAAATTTAGTTTGTAACTCCTGCCTCAGGGGCAACAAGTTATTCTTTGTTTATTGTGCATATGTTATTAAAATATATAAAGCTCCTGCCTCATGGGCAAGAGTTAGTTTGTTTTTAAATTCTTGCCCCATGGGCAAATACTTCTTCTTTTTTTGTTGTGCCTGCCTCATGTGCTGTTTGGTTTAAATAGTAAATTGACTTATAAAACTGTTAATAAGTATCTGCTGTTTTATTTTTTATTATCTCTGTCATATAAATGGCTACAACAATGGAGATTGAAATTTTCAGTACTCTTGTAGAAATAATTGAAGAAATAGGGCAACCATTAGAGATTTAGAGGGTATAGAAAAGAAAAAGGAAAGTAATGGATATTGAAACAGATATTCTAAGAGATAACGCATCTGTGGATGAGATAGAGGTGAAATCGATTTTTTTGGACAAAGAAAATTTAAAAAGATGTATGTCGAATGTTGCTATAACACGCAACATACAATTCAAAGTTGTTAAATCATGCAAAATGAGATATTGGCTGAGGTGTTTGGATAACAACTGTAGTTGGAGTTTTCATGCTTCAAAGATAAAAGGTTCTTCGCTTTTTCAAGTCAATAAATATGAAAAGAAACATACTTGCTCCATTGACTTCATACAATCCGACCAGAGGAACGCGACATCAAAGGTGATATGTGACTACATCCTAGAGCTTGTACGAGATTCTAGTAACGTAATCACACCAAAGTTTGTGGTAGATGAAATGAAAAGGAGATATGGAATAACTATATCCTACAACAAAGGATTTCGTGCAATACAACTTGCTTATGGGGTGATAAGAGGAACTCCTGAAGAGAACTACAATAAGCTGCCATCATATCTTCATATGATGAAAGAAAAAAATCCCGGCACGTGCACAAACATCAAGAGGGATGATGAGAACAGGTACACGCTATAACTGTTAAAAACATGTAACTCCTATCCCAGGGGAAACAAGTTATTCTTTGTTTGTTGTGCATATGTTATTAAAAGATATAAAGCTCCTGCCTCATGGGCAAGAGTTAGTTTGTTTTTAAACTCCTGAACCATGGACAAAATAATTATCCTTTCTTTGTGTGCTTATGTTGTAAAAATATACACAACTCCTACTGTCTCATGGGCAAGGGTTGGTTTGTATTTAAACTCCTGCCCCATAGGCAAATACTTCTTTTTTTGTTGTGCCTGCCTCATGTGCAAATATTTAGTTTGTTATTAAACCCCTGTCCCAGGGGCAAACATGTTATCTTCAATAGAAAAAGTCTTGCTAATTTTATATTCTTCAAAAGATAGTAGAATTTCAGTTATAGTTGCTAGTTTTGTTGAAACAAACATAGAATGTGTGTTATCCAAGATTTAAGTTTGTTTTTAAAATTCTGCCCCAGAGGCGAATACTTACTTTCTTTTTTATGCTTATGTTGGAAAACAATACACATATCCTGCCTCATGGGCAATATTTGGTTCAGGAAGTTATACTTATTATGAACATCAAATGCAAATATTGACACTAACATTCATCTCCTCAAACACAGGTTTAAGTACGCGTTTTTTACTGATGGTGCTTCAATCATTGGGTGGGTGAACTGTAGGCCGGTAATAATGATAGACGCAATATTTTGAAGTTAAAGTATCATGGTGTCCTCATGATAGCGGTGTCAAAGGACGAAAACAACAACATATTCCCTTTGGCTTTTGGTATTGCTGACTCTGAAAATAATGAGTCCTACCACTGGCTCTTCCATCAGTTGAGAAATGCAATTGGGGTACGTGAACAACTATCCATTCTTTCAGATCACCACCCCGCTATTGCTAATGCAATTGCTAATGTCTATACGGAGTGCCAACATGGGATATGCATTTATCACTTGGATAAAAATTTAAGACAGAGATACTTTTCAGATGTAGTTTTGTCACTGTTCTACAATGCAGCAACAACCTACAAGCGTAATGAATTTAATAGTTTCATGGATGAGATACAAAGAATTGACAAAGCTTCTGCAAACTACTTAAAAGAGGAGCCACCAGAAAGATGGGCGCGTTCATTTCATACCAACAGGAGGTACAACATGCTCACAACAAACAATGTGGAGTCCATGAATGCTGTGCTGAGAAAACCAAGGGAACTGCCAATAATGGGCCTAATTGATTACATTCAGAACAAGCTACAAAATTGATTTTATGAAAGAAAAATGGATGCACAAGGCACATTCCATGACATCACACGTTGGGCGGAACTGGAGGTGACTGACAAGATTCAAGCTGCCTTGAAATTGAAAGTAAGTAATTTTTTTAAAAGCTTTTTGTCTCACAGGCACAACTTTCCGTCAGAGGAATTATTTGCTCTAGTTGAACTGCTTGATATCCACATAAATAGAAACTTCATTTTAAATTATTGTATGTGTTCTGTGAGCATTTTGTTAAATTTCGTTCGTGATAGTAATTGTTCGAATTCGACCTAAGGATCAACCATTTCATTATGTATTTTCATCTTACTTTAATTTTTTTTTTGGGTAATTAAATGAGCAATGTAACAGTATATAAGAGCAACTATTTGAATTTTCTCCAGTGGAACTGCTTGTTATCGAGATGAAAAAATAGATTCTATTATACTTTAGACGAAAGGAGGAAATTCTGGAAAGATATAATTCATGTTCTTCTTTTTGAATT
This sequence comes from Jaltomata sinuosa, assembly GCA_003996215.1. NCBI lineage: Eukaryota > Viridiplantae > Streptophyta > Magnoliopsida > Solanales > Solanaceae > Jaltomata > Jaltomata sinuosa. Next base: position 559,080 of record QJPP01000900.1, on the reverse strand, counting down.
AAAAAATGTGATGTGACTGAGTTGCTAATTTGAGCGAGCTGTGAAAAGAGAAATTGACAATTTTTTTATACGATAAGGAGGAGCTAATTCAAACTGCTGCCTATCTTGTTATGCAAATAATCAAAATTTAGACTTTTGACTTTACTGTCATTTATTTGTCATTTTTATTTACAGGTAAATCCTATTGATGCAACACAATTTGTTGTAAAAGAAGGAGGAGATGAATATATTGTAGACTTGAAGACTAGGACTTGTCAATGCTTGGTGTTTCAAACGGATGAGCTACCATGCACCCACACCATTACAGCTATAGATAGCAGGAATATGAACAAGTCTAGCTATTGTTCAACTTGGTTCACAAGACAAGCTTGGTTAGCAAATTATCAGGGAGAAATTCTACCAGTAGAAATTACAACATCATGGATTATTCCAGATAGTATAAAGGAACTAATCACAAATCCCTCGGATGTGAAGGTTCTGCTAGGGAGAAGACAAACAACCAGATATCCTTCAAGGACAGATGGTTCAAGAAACAATTTCAGATGTTCGAGATGCAAAAGAACTGGACACAATAGAAAAAATTGTCATTACTCTCCGATTCTCCATCCATATTCAAGAAGATGGAGAAAGAAAAACAAAAAAAGCATAATCAATTTTAGCTTTTATTTGAGTACTTGGATTTAAGTAGCCGGTATACCAGGATTCTTCAGTACATTCCTTTAGTTAGTAACAAGTAGTTGTGAGTTTTAAGAAACAAGTTGCATGAATGTTTTCTTATTGGTTGTCAATTTTAACTTGTGCTGGAGTATTTAGCTCAATGTTTTCTTATTGATTGTCTGTGAAAGTTATTACCTGTTGAAGCAGTGTGTTTATCTTAAAGGGCATCATGGTATATGAAAACATTCTATATTAACTCTTGCCTTAAAGGCAAGAGATGTGATGTAAATAATACCACAAGATACTACTTAACTATTGCCTTAAAGGCAAGATTTGAAGGTACAAGACTGTCTTTATTTAATATATACTCTACATTTCTTGCCTTAGAGGCAAGAATTTTTTTAAAGAACAACTTATGCCCCATGGGCAAGAGTTGAAGGTACAAAACTCTGTCTTTATTTAATAAATACTCTACATCTCTTGCCTTAGAGGCAAGACTTAGCCCAAAAGAATAAGTTACATCCCATGGGCAAGACTTGTAGGTACAACACTCTGTCTTTATTTAATGAATACTCTAGGGCAAGACTTTTTTTAAAGAACAACTTACGCCCAATGGGCAAGAGTTGAAGGTACAAGACTCTGTCTTTATTTAATAGATACTCTACATCTCTTGCCTTAGAGACAAGAGTTTTTTTAAAGAACAACTTATGCCCCATGGGCAAGATTTGAAGGTACAAGACTCCGTCTTTATTTAATAGATACTCTACATCTCTTGTCTTAGAAGCAAGACACAACCCAAAAGAATAAGTTACGCCTCATGGGAAAGACTTGTAAGTACAAGACTCTGTCTTTACTTAATATATACTCTACATCTCTTGCCTTAGAGGCAAGACTTTTTTTAAAGAATAACTTACGCCCCATGGGCAAGAGTTGAAGGTACAAAACTCTGTCTTTATTTAATAAATACTCTACATCTCTTGTCTTAGAGGCAAGACTTAGCTCAAAAGAACAAGTTGCGCCCCATGGACAAGACTTGTAGGTACAAGACTCTGTCTTTATTTAATAGATACTCTACATCTCTTGCCCTAGAGGCAAGACTTTTGTTAAAGAACAAGTTATGCCTCATGGGCAAGAGTTGAAGGTACAAGACTCTATCTTTATTTAATAGATACTCTACATCTCTTGCCTTAGAGACAAGACTTAGCCCAAAATAACAAGTTACGCCCCATGGGCAAAACTTGATCCTACAAGATTGTTAATAGATATGATTTAATTAATCATGAGTTTTTTTAGATGACTCATAGGCAATATTTTACATCATTTTCAGTGAATCTTAAGTTATGAGGTACGTTATAACTGCTGCCTTAGAGGCAAAATTTAGTTCACAAGCTTTAAAAATTCAAACAAAAAAAACCCAACTATAAGAAGACATACCCCCGGATTAGTAACATCATTGTACTTCATATTATCGCATCAAAAATGGCCAATTCAGTTTCCAAAAACTATATGTACTTTACATTATCGCATCACTACAACAAAGTCAATCAAAAAACCTTGATAGGTGTAGTGATTCTACGTTAAAACTAAAAAAATTAAACTACTTTTCCTCACATCCCCTCTTCCTCTTCCCGAAGAATTTGTCAACCTTTTCTGTAGTCTCGATCATTGCACCAACTTCTTATTTTTTCCTTCTATAATCCCACAACAGAGCTCCATATCTCATGCGAACTACTCCAATGTCAAGTTCTTTTGGAATTTTTTTATCATGAACAAAGTATTCAGCAAAGGAGGCAACAAATGCTCCACAATCACTGTAAAAAAGAAAGGAGAAGAAGCATATTATACATGAGTTGAAATAAAAATCAGTAAAAAAAAAAGTGAAGCAAAATGAAGATTTAAAAAATATATAGAAAAAGATACTAATTGACTTGTTGTGGCAGGTAATCAACCAATTCAATCTTCAAATCACCACAATCAAATTTGTCAATGCCTTTCTCAACATAGAAATTGGCCCTTTCCGAAAAGTATGGTATCAATATTTTATAATGCAATACCATCTTCTTAATACTTTTTTCACGATGACGATTTACACGATTAGAGTCATAGACATAAATGCACCAGTCATTGAAGGTAAATATTCCCAAAATCCAGTGTCCCATTCCAGCACCTCCCCTCGAAACATAAATTGGAAATAACACATGGTCAACCTTGTGCCACGCTACATTTGCATCGCAAATAAAGCCTCTAATATACTCCTCGATTTGATGTTTTATGGGGATGACAGAAAAATCTTTCTGATTTGTCTCAAAGTCCTTATAGAAAGCGATAATTTTGTTATAAAAAACAAAGTCCGTTGTAGTGAACTTAATGAGACCAGGTTCATATTTGGCCTTCTTCCTCAAATAGTAGAAGATAACATCCAAGTGCTGAGACAAAAAAAAACTATTAAAATAAATATCATTTTCATCAATGGAAGCAGCCTAATATTTTGCGCATTTTTAACTCACACATCATCGAGCAAATTAGACGAGGTACGTACTAGTACAAACTAAACTGTCCTCTTAAATCTTGGACTTTCCTCACTTTAGACAAGAAGATAGGCCCCATGGGCAAGAGTTGATGCTACCAGATTGTGTTTTTATTCATTAGATGCTCTACAACTCTTGGCTTAAAGGAAAGGTTAGCCAAAGGACTTAAGAGAAGAAGTTAGGCTCCATGAGCAAGAGTTGATGCTACCAAATTGTCTTTTTATCTATTGTATGCTCTACAACTCTTGCCTTAAAGTCAAGCTTAGCCAAAGGAAGAAACATAACAAGTTAGGACCCACGGGCAAGAGTTGAAGCTACCTGATTAAGTCTAATTTAATATATAATCTACAACTTTTGCATTAAAAGGAAAATTTGGCCAAAGAACTTAAGAGAACAAGTTAGGCCCCATGGGCAAGAATTGATGCTACCAGATTATATTTTTATTTATTAGATTCTCTACGACAAGCTTAGCCAAAGGACAAAAGTGAACAAGTTAGGACCCATGGGCAAGAATTAAAGCTACCAGATTAAGTCTTATTTAATATATACTGTATAATTCTTGCCTTAGAGGAAAAATTAGCCCAAGGACATCCAAACAACAAGTTATGTCCCATAGGCAAGAACTGACACTACCAGATTATGTTTTTATTTGTTCGATTGTGTACAACATTTGTCTTAAAGGCAAGACTGATCGATGTTGGAATTCATATTTAAAAAAAGCAAGAATGATAAATATATATATAGAGTAGAGTAATAAATAACCAAATAAGCTTTAGAAAAAAAGAACAATTGGAAAAAAACAAAAGAATATTAGAATAAAGACAAGTCAAATATTGCATTATTTTGTGTTCAAGTGATGGGACATACACAGAATTATATCTTAGGATAGAATGTGATCATACCATATCACCGAAAGGTTGATTACAAGTTGCAAGCGACCAGAACCAGTCCTTTGTATCCACAACACACGAGCCAAAAAGAAAGCATTTGGATAGCTCATTTTTGTCCCCTTTATACAGAGTTTTCGCACTTGTAAAATATGGAAAAAGAACGCGGTAAGAATATTAACATAAGTAAAAGAATCAAAACATTAAAAGCTAAAAGTGAGTAAAGCTACCATTTTGAACCATTCAGCCCTTCCTCGATGAATTTCCAAAATGCACAGCTCAAAGGTGACATGACATCAAATGCATCATTATTGCTAACGAAAGGATGGTTCATATGAAAAGTACTGGATGACCCTGAATCAAAATCGACTACATATGGAGATTTAGCTAATTGTCCGAGAAATTTCTTTCGAATTAATTTTTCGGGAGTGGTGTCTTTTACTTTTACTACCATGGAAGATGGTTCAGTTATGGGTGCGGTAGTCTTTGCTCTTCTAGTGTATGTTTTTTTCTTCGATGGAGAGGGTTTTTTTTCAATGGAGAGGGTTGGAGATCAGTACTTGGCTGGTCATCATGCTGAAAAATGTAAAAAGGGATTAAACTTGGAAAAAGATGCAACCATAAAGTAATAAAGAAAATAAAAAATATAAATAATCCTCAAACCAAAATAAGAACTACACTCATTTCTGCAACACTTACAGGATGCTCAGGTTGCGTGTGTTTGACAGCAGGATGAATTGTAGCAAGGGGTACAGAGTAAGAAAAAACAACATCCAAGATTAATGCATCAATATCATCTCCATTGACAGCAACAGAAACAACCTGTTATTGAACAACATAAACACATTATATTATAGGCATCAGTTCAATAATAACTTAATGTGTTCCCTATAATTTGTGATATTTAATTAAAATTACTTATGCCTCATTTGCAACACTTCACACTACTCTCACTATGTCTAACAAAGAAATAAAACTTAGCTTAGGGACTTTAAACTAGAGTCATTGTGTCTAAGTTATGACTTATAAGTCTATAAATGTTGCCTTAGAGGCAAAACTTAGTTCATGAACTTCAGAAAACATATCTTATGCCCCATAGGCAAAACTTTACACTACCTCATTGTGTATGGTTGTTTAAATTATTCTGTAACTATTGCCTGTGAGGCAAAACCTTAATTGACAGACCCAAAAAAAAGGATCACTGTCCATGTGCAATATTTTCAGCTAGCTCATTGAGTCTGATATATGAAATAATCTATAATGCTTGCCTAAAAGATGTATGGATATAAACAAACAATTCTTTTTTTTTAAGAAACAAGAATAAATATTGATCCAACACATCAATCATTTTAAAATTTATTTTGTTTGAAAACAGGTTGCATGAATGACTTGATAGTATTAAGAAAGATGCAAAAATAAATAACTAGACCAAGTGTGCTACACTTACAGATTTCTCATCCTTTGTAGATTCCTCAGCATCGTCACATTGTTCATGCACCATTGCATCACAATCTTCTTCAGTTGGTACATCACCAACTTGTTCATATGGTGCAATATTACCAATATTCAACTCTAATCCAACATCTCCACAAGGAATCACATTGTCGGACGAAGGACATGTAGATGTAGGGACATAATTATCAGTAGTGTATGTTTGTTTTTTTGATGGAGAGGGTTTTCTTTTGGATGGAGAGTTTTTTTTTTCAATGAAGAGGATTTTTTTTCAATGGAGAGGGTTGAAGATGAGTACTTGGTTGGTCATCATGCTGAAAAATGTAAAAATGGATTAAACTTGGCAAAAAATACAACCATAAAGTAATATAGAAAATGAAATATAAATAATTCTCAAACAAAAACTAAAACTACACTCATTTGTAAAGCACTTACAGGCTGCTCATGTTCAGTATGTTTGACAGCAGCAGGCGTTATAGCAAGCGGTGGAGAGTAAGCAAAATTAACATCCAAGATTAATGCATCTTTGAAAGCAGCAGAAGCAAGCTGCTATTGAACATCATAAACACATTATATTATAGGCATTAGTGTAATAATAACTTAATCTGTTCCCTATAATTTGTGATATTTAATTAAAACAACTTATGCCTCATTGGCAACACTTCACACTACTCTCACTATGCCTAACATAGAAGCAAAACTTAGCTTAGGGACTTTAGAAGTATAACTTTTACTTTAGAGGAAATACTTAGTTCATGGACTTATATAACTTATTCCCCATAGGCAACACTTTACACTGCCCCATGGTGTTGGACCAGCTAGAGTTAGGAGCTTATTTCAGGAGGCAAGACAATCTGCACCTAGCTAGTATAGTTTTCATTGATGAGAATGATACTATTGGTCGAGCAAGAGGGCTGGGAGGCTTTGCTGGAGGAAATGATGAACGTGAAAGTACTTTAAATCAACTACTTATAGAAATAGATGGATTTGCAACCACAAAAAAGAATAACTAAACCAAGTGTGCAATACTTACAGATTCCTCATATTCTGTAGATTTATCAGCATCATCACATTCTTCGTGAACCATAGCATCACCATCTTCATCAGCTAGTACAGTATTATCAGCACCCAAATCTACATGAACATCTCCACGAGGAGGAACATTGTCAGACGGAGGACATGTAGAATTAGGCACATAACTATCACTAGCTAGGTTCGTTCCTTTCACATCTCCTTTTGGTTTAAGATTCCCTAAGAGCAATTGTTTAATTTCAGCCAGTTCTGATTTCAAAAATTTGTGCTCATCTAGAATCTTTTTGAATTTGTTTGAAGATGATTACTAAAGTTTCTGCACGTAGAAGAGATGAAACTGTTAAAATTATATTTTTGAACAAATAAATTACAAGAGTGATCACAGAATACGAAGCAATGCATACATCAATTTTCTGATTTATAGCTTCAAATCGCTCATCATCGCTGTCTTCTTCATTTGGCAGCTCATCCTCAAGTGTGAAGGCCTTAATCGAACCTTTCTATTAACCAAAAAAAAGAAAAAACACAAAACTAAGAATTACAATAAACAAACACTGATTAAACAAATACACTAAAAATAAATAATAAAAGATGGATAGTTATAGCTAATTACCGAAGATTTTGATTTAACGGGTGCAAAAAACTTTAACACCGTGTGGTATTATGGAGATTTATATCCCTCATAATGTAGAATAAGAGGATGCATTTCAGGAGAAACTATCTGCACATTATGCTCTCTATACTTGGGGAAAATATCCCACATCCATACCATAAAGACATATGGAAAACCAACAAGGTTGTACGATGATGGATGAGACTCTGTTTCAAAGACCTAAAATTTATTTTCAAATGAAAAATTGAAAAATTACCTGATGTCAGGAAGTAAATAGTGAAGCAGAGTATCCGAAAAGTGTGATTTAGGATGAGATTTTTCTCCTTAACCCAATAATTTTACGCTCAAGAGAGGCGGAAACTTCGAATAGAATGGGTAGAACTAATTGGGTGAGGGGGGTGAACATATGGAAACTTTGATTTTGAGTGGATCAGTAGTACTCCCTTTCTTTGAAAAACTTAATTTACTCAAATGCCCTTATCTCTTTAGACGATAATTTATGCCCCTTGGGCAATAGTTGATGCTAAAATATTGTTTTCTTTATTTAATATATGATCCTACAACTCGTTTAAAAGAATAAGTTACGCCACATGGGCAGGAGTTAACGCTATCAGAATGTATCTTTATTAAATCGATGCTCATTAAATATTACCTAAGAGGCAAGACGTAGCTCAACGACTTTGTAATAAGAAGTTAGGCCTCGTGGGTAGGGTGTCAATAGTTCGTTAGGTTATTTTTAAAAGACGATATCATACTAATATTTTGATTACTCTATGATGTATAACCAAAAGTACTTTTCAAAACTGTTCCAAACGTTGTAGTTTCGATACGATTTGATTAATTGTGGGTTTTTTAAAAACATCTAAGGACTCACAATTGATAAAATTTAATAGAATTAAATATATGACCAAATATTACAATAACATAAGTTTAACAAAAGAATATACTCATTATGTTTATCATAATCACGTGATGCACCACTCTGATTACAAAGGGTCATATGAATTTTTTTATTGGATTTAAATTGAAAGTAATAATTAATATTGTTGAACAATTTAATTTGTTTAATTTATTAGATTAAATTTAGAATCTATAACTCATGTTCTAAATATAAGACTAAGCTCATGGAAGTCCAAACAAGAAATTACGCCTCATGGGCAAGAACTAAAACTACCAGATTATGTCTTAATTTAATAGAAACTCTATAAATCCTGTCTTAGAGACAAGACATCGCCCAAGGAACTAGTTACACCGCATGGTCAAGAGTTGACGCAACCATAATATGTCTTTATTTAATAGAAACTCTATAAATCTTATCTTAGAGGAAAGACTTAGTATAAGAGAACAAGTTAGGACCCATGGGCAAGCTTTAAGGATACAAGATTATGTCTTATTTAATATGTACTCTACAATTCTTTCCTTAGAGACAAGAGTTAGCTCAAAGACTTACGAGAACAAGTTAATCCCTATGGGCAAGAGCTGACGCTACCAGCTTATGTTTTTATTTAATAGATGCACTACAACTCTTGCCTCGGAGGCAAGATTAGCCCAAGGACTTGCAAAAAAAAAAGTTGTCCCATGGGCAAGAGTTGATGCTTCCAGATTGTGTTTTTACCTATAAGTTGCTTTACAAATCTTGCCTTCAAGGCAAGCTTAACCAAAGGACTTAATAGAACAAGCTAGGACCCATGGGCAAGAGTTGATGCTTCCAGTTTGTGTTTTTACCTATAAGATGCTCTACAAATCATGCCTTCAAGGCAAGCTTAGCCAAAGGACTTAATAGAACAAGCTAGGTCCAATGGGCAAGATTTCATGCTACCATGATTGTGTTCTTACCTATAAGATGCTCTACAAATCTTGCCTTCAAGGCAAGCTTAGCCCAAAAACTTTTTAAGAGAACAAGCTATGCCCCATGGGAAAGAGTTGGTACTTCCAGATTGTGTTTTTACCTATAAGATACTCTACAACTCTTGCCTTCAAGGCAAGAATAGTCAAAGGACTTAATAGAACAACCTAGGTCCAATGGGCAAGAGTTGATGCTACCATGATTGTGTTTTTACCTATAAGATGCTCTACAAATTTTGCCTTCAAGGCAAGCTTAGCCAAAAAGACTTTTTAAGAGAACAAGCTATGCCCCATGGGCAAGAGTTGATGCTACCATAATTGTGTTTTTACCTATAACATACTCTACAACTCTTGCCTTCAAGGCAAGATTAGCCAAAGGACTTTTTAAGAGAACAAGCTAGGCCCCATGTTCAAGAGTTGATGCTTCCAGTTTGTGTTTTTACCTATAACATGCTCTACAAATCATGCCTTCAAGGCAAGCTTAGCCAAAGGACTTAATAGAATAAGCTAGGTCCAATGGGCAAGAGTTGATGCTACCATGATTGTGTTTTTACCTATAACATACTCTACAAAATAGAGGCAGGATCCATGGAAGGAATTCTCCTGAGTACCTCTACTCTACCTTACACCCTCTTCCCCCCTCCGGTCACCCTTGGCTAGTATCACTTAGTCCGGAATGATAGGGGTCGATGGAGGTCTACTCGTAGACCACATACTAAAACTGCAAAATCTCAAAAAATTGGAATCTCAAAGTACGTGCTCGAAATTGAACCGGGTCTAAAATAGTAGTAGTGATCTCAACAACCCTAATAAAGGATGCCCGGAGCATATCCATATCTAAATTAATAATCAAGTCTCAAAATCCCTAGACAGGGTGCCCGACACGTATCCAGGTCTAAATATATAGAAAACCATGTATAGCACTATGGCATAGCTGAGCCTAGTATCAGTATGAAAATCAGTGATAAAACCATCGTAATATCCCCTCTACTCCAAGAGGTTTCATAAAAGTCAGTATCAAAACCCTTTTGCATAATCATTTTCCAAAAATGGGCCCTCGGGGCCATCCAAAGTTTTAGAAAGCCGTTATAGTAGGCCCGAAGTCAAAATAGTAGTAAAACATGCAGGGAAATCCTTTTTACATGCATTTATGCTAGCAAACAATAGATTAGCCCAAAATGGCTCACAAACATTCCTACCGGCTCTGCATAGGCACAATCAGTCCTATAACACAGATAACTAGCCTATAGTAAGGTCACGATGTTCGGGACTCGCGGACATCTCAAATATCCCACCGCCTATGGTCCAGAGGCATATACAAGGCCACACAGGGACACAAGGGTAATATTGCAATACTACACAAATACTATAATGAATGTAAGAAATAAATGGACAGAAAAGGCGGCAAGGTCTGAGGGTACTAACCTAGAAAACAAAACCAGGAAAGATAATTAATGCATTTATAGCCTATATACGCAGAGTTTAGGTAGGCAAATCCATAACCTACCTGTTATCCGATAACTAGTTGCGGGAACAACATCTCCCAAGCTCGAACTACTCTAAGAAGCTCCAAATTGTGAAAATACTAACAACACAATAATGTTGGCATCAAACAAACCCAACGATACTCATAATGCTATTGATGTGCCGCCATTTTACGGCACTTTCGACTCCTTTAAACTAAGAACAATCGTACGTTTTCAAGCAACCGTTGTCGTTTTTGATATTTTTATGTTGTATTTTCAGGAAATGGAGACAAACATGGAAACCGAAGGAAATACGCGAAAAAGAGCATTCTGGATAAGAGTGATGGTCCGTCACACATGTGATGGCCCATCACAGAGACCGTCAAGTGGTGGCAGGCCACTGCCTAGGAGTGACGGCCGCCGTGACGGTCCGTCAAGGTGGTGACGGTCCGTCACAGTGACCGTCAGGTTGAGCTACACCACTGCCTAGTGGTGACGGCCAAGGCGACGGTCCGTCAAGCCAGTGACGGTCCGTCAGCCTGGCCATCACACCTGGGCAGTCCGCGACGTGGAATCCGAGCATTTTTGAGATTTGTTTCCTAGACTCCTATAAATACCCTATGTTAGGTTTATTTTACGAACCAAGCTTTTTAATATAGTTCTCCCAATAGTTTTAGGAGTTAATTTGAGAGCAAGAAACACGTTTTCCTTGTCTTGAAAACGTGTTCTTGAATCGTTCTTGGGATCTTGGTTTTTCTTGTTCTTGGAATAATTGAAGATTGTTTTCACTACATTGTAAGGATCTCTTTTCTTTATTATGAATATGACTTTCTTCTATTCTTCTACAAGCATGAGTAACTAAACCTCCCAGAACTAGGGTTGTGGGAGCCATGGCTAAAGTAGCGATATAGATTCCGGGTAGCGACGGGTTCAATATATATGTTGTCACGTTGTTAATCATTCATTATTTAATGTTTTCTAGTGGTTGCAAACATTAGAACATGCCTAGGTTTAATTTGCTTGAGTAAAGAGATTAAAACGGGGAAACTTGATTAACAACGAGGATTCGAGACTACCAACTCTCGTCTTATGATTAATGCTGTAACTAGATTGATCTACTTGATGTTTAGGATTGGAATCTAAAAGCACACCTTTTCAAGTTCGAGGGAATTGAAAAGTAAATTTGTCTACTTGGTTGAGAAACGTTTAGACGATACAATTAATTCAATCACATCGTGACACGCATATAGAAAGAACCCGGTTAAGCTTAGAATCGACATCGTTACCAATGCCATGGTAAACACTTCCCTAGTTCGCTCTCCTACTGATTATTATCATACATTATTGTTTTTTTTGTTTACAATTTGTTCACACAAAACCCCCCCCTTTATTTACCGAAAATTATTGACCATTAGTCACATATTTCACTAAAGACTTAACTTTCACCATATTCTCTGTGGGATCGACCCCAACCTTTGTTGGGTTCTGTATTTGACAAACAATCGCTTACGCTTCTTAATTGGAGTGGTACTTTGAGCGTTATCAAATTTTGGCGCCGTTGCCGGGAATACGGTTGTTTGTTAAGTCCGGTGTGTTTATTTGACTCTTAGTCATACTTTCCTGCTTTTACGTTTATTTGTTGTTTTTGTTTTGTGATAGGGTACAGAGTTGTGCATGCCAAGTACCCGGCGCTCGGGTGAATCAACATTACCTTACGACCCCGAGCTTGCTAGAACATTAAGGCGGAATATGGCCGCACAACAAGAGGCAGCAAGGCTCGCTGCGGAACTGCAGGCCCAACAAAATCTGAATGCTGGTGGTCTGCAGGACGATATTATGCTGAACGATGAGGATATCGACTTGGATGGAGTTGGCGCTACGGGCGCAATTGCTCTTCCACCGCTAGCGCCCGGAGCTAAGTTTAACATCACTAGCACGATGATCCAGCTGTTGAACTTGAGAGGAGTGTTCCGTGGTGCCGCTGAGGATGATCTAAACCAGCACCTAATGAATTTCGTGGGCATATGCAAGTCGTTCGAACTGCCGGGCGTGAGTCAGACAGCGATCAGGCTCAGGTTGTTTCCGTTGTCTCTGTCTGATGAGGCAGCGTTGTGGTTGACAGAGCTGACCCCCTACTCTATCGCAACTTGGGGAGAGTTGAGAGGAGCTTTCCTAGAAAGGTTCTTTCCTCCCTCTCGGATGATACAGTTGAGGGACGAAATTAGCAACTTCATGCAGCAACCTCACGAAGCATTGCACGAGACTTGGTTGCGATTCAAAAAGAAGATAACACAATGCCCGAACCATCAGTTGACCAATAACTTTTTGATGCAGACGTTCTACCGGGCACTGAATTCGGCTACCAAGCCGACGTTAGACAACGCAGCAGGTGGTGCATTCATGGGTCTCACTTTTGTTGAGGCCACAACTACTTTGGATAGGCTCACCAAAACCAACAGGGCCTGGCATACACGGGATTCAGAGGTAGCAGCTAGCACTTATGCAGTTGGCATGTCAGCTGAGCAGCGCAAAAAAGACGAGGAGCGCGACCAAGACATGGCGCATCTGAAAACGCAGTTGGACCTACTGACCAAGCACTTGTTCTCAGGAAGTATGGAGAAGGTAAAAGCTGTGGGTTCCCAAGGTAGAGCAGCAGAGTTGGAGACCGAGGAGGCGAATTACTTGGGGGTTTCCAGGCCAATGGCCAAGGAAACCAAGGTCGGACCTATCAGAAGGACAACTACTACGAGAAAGCTGGCTACAATCGCGATCAAGGTAGCTGGAGGAATAACACCGATAGAGGTGGGTTGTATGTACCACCTGGTAATCGGGACAAAGCTAGCAATGAGGCAGGGACTTCCAAGCTAGAGAACATGATGGCGAAGATGCTGCTGAAGGTAGAATCGACTGACTCTGGGGTAAAGGAGATAAGGACTGAGTTATCGGCCATGAGTCAAATAGTGGAGTCACATTCCATCGCGATCAAGCAATTAGAGCAGCAAGTGGGTCATATCTCGGCTTCTCTAAACCCAAGGAAGAGAGGTACCTTGCCGAGCGACACTATTCATCTGAGGAATGACGCGAGCTGTATGGCGATCACAACAAGAAGTGGAAAAATATTACCGAAATCACATCCGGTAATTCAGACTCAAGTTGAGGGTGATGACGCCAACGATAAGGAGGTTGAGGAGGCTACTCAAAAGCCCACGGAGAAAAGCAAGGAAGCTGAAAAGCTTCCAACTATGATGCCTCGACCACCACCTCCTTTCCCACAACGCCTCAAGAAGAAAGCGGAAGATGGTAAGTTCCTGAACTTCCTGACCATGCTCAAGCAAGTATCAATAAACATCCCATTGGTGGAAACGCTTGAACAAATGCCCGGATATGCCAAGTTCATGAAGGACTTGATCACCAAGAAGAGGTCAGTAAGCTTTGAACCAGAAGATAACCTTCACCACTGCAGCGCTATTTCTTCAAGATCATTAGTGGAAAAGAAGGAAGACCCAGGCGCGTTTACTGTCCCCTGCACTATCGGGAAGCTCAACTTCGGAAGAGCATTGTGTGATCTTGGCGCTAGCATCAACCTGATGCCGCTAGCAGTCTATAAACAATTGGGTTTGGGAGCTCCTAAACCAACGTCCATGAGAGTGATGATGGCTGACCGTTCAGTAAAGCGACCGGTGGGAATATTATCTGATGTGCTGGTCAAGATAGGTAAGATTATATTCCCGGCCGACTTTGTGATCTTGGATTACGAAGTGGATTTCGAAGTTCCCATAATCTTGGGACGACCATTGCTAGCCACGGCAAGAGCATTGGTTGACATGGAAAGAAATGAACTGACCTTCAGGCTAAACAATGAAGTTGTCAAGTTCGATGTGTCCAAATTGATGAAGCAACCAAGTGACATGAGGGTGGTCGCGGTCATCAATGCTATTGAGGAAGTCCCTGTGGATGTGTATCTTGAGGAGAAGGGTTGTGTTGAAACCCGAGCTGTTATGAGAGTAAGGTCGCGATCGCAAGAGGACGAGCAGGTAAAGGAAAGCGGTGAAAGATAAAGAAAACAAAAACACCGCAAGAGAATCTGCAAAGAAAGAGCGAAGAAGTTGTCGCGACTAGCTGCGGAGCCGATGAAAGAAGAAGCTGGAACGCAACAGAAGTGGGTCGCGTGCACATACTCCATCGAGTTCTCCTGTTTTGGAGACCCTGGCGGTCTCCAACATCATTCCAGAATCTGAGTCATATCGACTTCACAGGTATTCCTTTCTCTCACAGTTTTAGCTTTCATATGGATGCATTGGGGACAATGCATGAGTCTAAGTTGAGGGTGTGGGGAAACCTGTGAGTCACCACCGAGGGTTTTTGTTGCCGTGTTTCTTTTCCCTCCGGTGTGCTATCTAGTAGAACCGGCATGTTTAGGTTATTATTTTAAATTTTGTTAGTTGTTTTCTTGTGTCTAGAGCAAAGCATCATGGCGTTTTCTTGACTAAAACAAGGCCCCTTTAAAAATTTTCTGGTTTTGCACTTATGTTGAAACGATTGACTGTCTGGATCTTTGAATGTCATTGTGTGATTATGATTAGAATGAGTATGCTTAAGCCGAGCGATTGTTTGATAGTTGGTAGCGATATAGTTTCTTGGTGCCAAGAGTGTGTGAGATTATTGTTATAAATTCCTACTCTGTGCATGCATCTAGAACTTGCCCGGTCTATTTTGTTAAGTTTGAAGTTTGGTTGCTTAGGAAAGGATCACAGACCCTTTTTGTGTGCAGTCCACTTAACCTAAAAGACCATCCAAATATAAATAATCCCTTTGATCCCTGTTTGAGCCATAATTGACCTTGTTCTTTCAATAACCTGTCACCGTTCCTGTTTAGCTTTGAATCCCTATTTTGGCCCTGGTCCGTCCTTGGACATTGTGCACCTCTACTCAGGCAATCACCTTAAGTTGAGGGTGGCTACTATAGAGATAAACCCTGTTTTGGCCCTGGTCCTTCCATGGACATTGTGCACATCAACCCAGGCAATCAACCTAAGTTGAGTGTGGCTACTATAGAGGTGAATGATAAGAAAAAGAGGATAGTGAAGATTGGTTGTGAATAGAATAAAAATTCGGGTGAAAATTCGGGTGTGTGCCTAAGAAAAGAAAAAAAAAAGAGATGAAAAAGATCAAAAAAGTAATAAAAAGAAGTGTCAAAATAAAGAGGCCGCACCTGTAGCTAGAAAGAAGGAAATAAAAAGGTGAATAAGGATGGACAAAGAAAAGTATGTGGTAATAAGACGTCGATGGTTCCAAGGAGGGCTTAGTCACTAACCCCTAAATGTATCCTACCTGCACCTGAAGCCTCATTACAAGCCTAAACAAGTCCTGTAGTGATCCTGAGCGGCTTTCTGAAGAACTGAAATAGAATAGTAAGGGCAAGCCTATGGTATCACATGTGCATTGTTTGAAATCGTTTGTGAGCGTGAGCGCTTACCTAGTCCAAAATCTTGTGTGAGGGATTTCTTTGTGGTGAGGGCACCAAGATTTCTGTATTGTCTATTAATTGTTAGGATAGCTGCGCGTATGTATGTAAAGTGTTCTATCATATCGGAATGACATGTTTGGATCCTTGCAAGTTAGTGTTTCATACATCTGTGTGCTACGAGGGAGCTTGATTTAAAATTGAATAAGATGTTGAATAACCATGAGTTGCTAGAGACACGAGTTTGTTTTCTTAGTTGAGTCATATTATTGTTGTGTGTCATGTTGCTTGAGGACATGCGAACGTCTTAAGTTGAGGGTGTTGATGTGCCGCCATTTTACGGCACTTTTGACTCCTTTAAACTAAGAACAATCGTACGTTTTCAAGCAACCGTTGTCGTTTTTGATGTTTTTATGTTGTATTTTCAGGAAATGGAGACAAACATGGAAACCGAAGGAAATACGTGAAAAAGAGCATTCTGGATAAGAGTGATGGTCCGTCACACATGTGACGGCCCATCACAGAGACCGTCAAGTGGTGGCAGGCCACTGCCTAGGAGTGACGGCCGCCGTGACGGTCCGTCAAGGTGGTGACGGTCCATCACAGTGACCGTCAGGTTGAGCTACACCACTGCCTAGTGGTGACGGCCAAGGCGACGGTCCGTCAAGCCAGTGACGGTCCGTCAGCCTGGCCGTCACACCTGGGCTGTCCGCGACGCGGAATCCGAGCATTTTTGGGATTTGTTTCCTAGACTCCTATAAATACCCTATGTTAGGTTTATTTTACGAACCAAGCTTTTTAATATAGTTCTCCCAATAGTTTTAGGAGTTAATTTGAGAGCAAGAAAAACGTTTTCCTTGTCTTGAAAACGTGTTCTTGAATCGTTCTTGGGATCTTGGTTTTTCTTGTTCTTGGGATAATTGAAGATTGTTTTCACTACATTGTAAGGATCTCTTTTCTTTATTATGAATATGACTTTCTTCTATTCTTCTACAAGCATGAGTAACTAAACCTCCCAGAACTAGGGTTGTGGGAGCCATGGCTAAAGTAGCGATATAGATTCCGGGTAGCGACGGGTTCAATATATATGTTGTCACGTTGTTAATCATTCATTATTTAATGTTTTCTAGTGGTTGCAAACATTAGAACATGCCTAGGTTTAATTTGCTTGAGTAAAGAGATTAAAACCGGGAAACTTGATTAACAACGAGGATTCGAGACTACCAACTCTCGTCTTATGATTAATGCTGTAACTAGATTGATCTACTTGATGTTTAGGATTGGAATCTAAAAGCACACCTTTTCAAGTTCGAGAGAATTGAAAAGTAAATTTGTCTTCTTGGTTGAGAAACGTTTAGACGATACAATTAATTCAATCACATCGTGACACGCATATAGAAAGAACTCGGTTAAGCTTAGAATCAACATCGTTACCAATGCCATGGTAAACACTTCCCTAGTTCGCTCTCCTACTGATTATTATCATAAATTATTATTTGTTTTGTTTACAATTTGTTCACACAAAACCCCCCCTTTATTTACCGGAAATTATTGACCATTAGTCACATATTTCACTAAAGACTTAACTTTCACCATATTCTCTGTGGGATCGACCCCAACCTTTGTTGGGTTCTGTATTTGACAAACGATCGCTTACTCTTCTTAATTGGAGTGGTACTTTGAGCGTTATCAGCTATGTATATAACCAGGTCAAAAATCGGGTCACCGGCAGGCCCGTGGTCCCTGCAACCCAAAGCTGGAAATGAAAAATACTCATGTGTTCTCTATCATCTTGGGAGAACATGCTCAAAATTTGAATGGAAATGGACATCAATTCGGGCTCAAAATAGCCCACAAATCAAGAAATTACAAAGGGGAATTAATGGAGAAAAATGGAATTAAAGAGAGGATTTACCGCTTAAGAATCCACTAAACATGCAAGGATCATCAAAATATTACCCTCCAATAAATTGGGATGAACAATGGTGTAAAATAGAGGTTTTAAGAGTTTTAGTAATGGAGAAATCGCCCAAGTGAAGTTGGAAAATGAATTGGAGAAGGGGGGTTTTATAAATACTGCCAGCCGATGCCATGCCTATGCTGTCAAGGCACTGCCTATGTGGCCATGCGTATGTAGATGACACAGGCGTAAACATAGGCCAGGTGCTAGCTAGGCTAGGCATTGGGTAGCGTGCACATGGCCAAGCCACTTCGTACGCAGCAGCGCGCACGCGGCCAGGCGATGCCTAGGCGATGGCCATGAAATGGGGCGGCTGGTTGATGACGCTCAAACTACACCTCAAATTAATGAAGCGTAAGCGATCGTTGTCAAGTAAAGAACCCAACAAGGTTGGGGTCGAATCCCACAGAGAATATGGTGAAGATCAAGCCTTTAGTGAGTTAAGTAACTCGTAGTCAATTGTTTCCGATAAATAAAAAGGGGGTTTTTGTGAACAAATCGTAAACAAAAGCAACAATAATGTAAGAGAATAATCAGTAAGAGAGAATGAACTAGGGACGTGTTCACCATGGCTTTTGTAACAATGTCGATTCTAGGCTTAACCGGGTTCTTTCTATATGCTTGTCACGATGTGATTGCGTCAATTGTATCGTCTAAACGTCTCTCGACCAAATAAACAAATTTCCTTTTATCTTCTTTCGATCTCAAAAAGATGTGCTTTTTAGCTCTTAATCCTAACATCAAGCAGACTAATCCAGTTACGGCATTAATCTTTAAGACGAGAGTTGGTAGTCTCGAATCCTTGTCGTTAATCAAGTTTTCCCGATTTTAACTTCTTTACTCAAGCAAATTAAACCTAGGCATGTTCTAATGTTTGCAACCACTAGAAAACATGACATAAAGTATGATTAACAACGTGACAATACATATATCGAACCCAATGCTACCCAGAATCTATCTTGCTACGTTTGCCATGGCTCCCACAACCCTAGTTGCGAGAGTTTTAGCTACTCATGCTCGAAGAAAAAGAGAAAATAGTTGTATTCATAATAAAGGGAAGAAAAGTCTTACAATATAATGAAATAATCAATCTTCCAATATCCAAGAGCAAGAAATACCAAGAACTCACGAAAGAATCAAGAACACGAGTTCAATACAAATGAACCGTGTTGTTTGCTCTCAAAAATATTTAAAACGTGTTTTAGAACTAATGAGTGAATAATAATAACATAAACCTAACATAGGGTATTTATAGGAGCCAAAGAAACCAAATCCAAAACGGGCTAGGAATCCCCAAAACGTGGGTCGCCGCTTGAAGCTACTGCCTAAGCGTGACGGCCAGGCTTGACGGACCGTCAGGGCAGTGACGGACCGTCGCCTGGGCCGTCACTGCTTGGCAGCAACACTGCCTCAAGTTGACGGTCCCAGTGACGGACCGTCACACTTGTGACGGGCCGTCACTCAGGCCGTCACTCTTAGGCAGAATGTTGTTTTTCGCGTATTTTCTTCCGTTTCCGTATTTGTTTCCATTTCCTACAAATACAACATAAAAACATCAAAAACAACAATGGTTGCTTGAAAACGTACGATTGTTCTTAGTAAAAAGGAGTCGAAAGTGACGTAAATTAGCGTCACATCAACACCCTCAACTTAAAACGTTCACTTGTCCTCAAGCAACATAACATAAAACAATAATACGACTCAACTAAGAACACAAACTCATGTCTATAGCACTTCATGGTCATTCTAAACTTATTCAATTAAATCAGGCTCCCTCGTAGCACACGTATGTATGAAACACTAACTTGCAAGGATCCAAACATGTCATTCCGATATGATAGAATATTATGCATACACATACGCAGCTATCCTAACAATCAATAGACAATATAGACATCTTGGTGCCCTCACCACAAAGAAATCCCACACACAAGATTTGGGACTAGGTAAGCGCTCACACTCACAAACGATTTCAAACAATGCACATGCGATACCATAGGCTTGCCCTTACTATTCTATTTTGGTTCTTCAGAAAGCTACTCAGGATCACTACAGGACTTGTTTAGGCTTGTAATGAGGCTTCGGGTGCAGGTAGGATACATTTAGGGGTTAGTGACTAAGCCCTCCTTGGAACCATTTACATCTTATCACCACATAACTTCACTTTATCCATCCTTATTCACCTTTTTATTTCCTTGATTCTAGATACAGGTGCGGCCTCTTTATTGACAATTCTTTTTGTTTCTTTTTCGATCTTTTTCATCTTTCTTTATTTTTCTTTTCTTTTCTTAGGCGCACACCCGGATTTTCATTCTATTCAAAAACCAATCTTCTCCATCATCTTTTTCTTATCATTCACCTCTGTAGTAGCCACCCCCAACTTAGGCTGATTGCCTGAGTTGAGGTGCACGATGTCCAAGGAAGGACCAGGGCCAAAATAGGGATTCAAAGTTAAACAGGAATGGTGACAGGTTATTGAAAGAACAAGATCAATTATGGCTCAAACAGGGATCAAGGGATTATTTATATTTGGACGGTCTTTTAGGTTAAGTGGACTGCACACAAAAAGAGCCTGTGATCCTTTCCTAAGCAACAAACTTCAAACTTAACAAAATAGACCGGGCAAGTTCTAGATGCATGCACAAAGTAAGAATTTATAACACTTAATCTCACACACTCTTAGCACCAAGAAACTATATCGCTACCAACCATCAACCAACCGCTCGGCTTAAGCATACTCATTCTAACCATATTCACACAATGACATATAAGGATCCAGACAGTCAATTGTTTCAACATAAGCTTAAAACCAGAAAATTTTTAAGGGGCGCTACTTTGATAAGAAATCGCATGTTTTGCTATAGACACTAAAAAAAATTTAAACTAACAACCTAAACATGCCGGTTCTACTAGATAGCACACCGGAGGGAAAAGAAATCGGCAACAAAAACCCTCGGTGGTGACTCACAGGTTTCCCAACACCCTCAACTTAGACTCATGCATTGTCCCCAATACATCCATATGAACTAAAAACGGTGAGAATAAAGGAATACCTGTGAAGTTGATATGATTCAAATTCCGGAATGATGTTGGAGACCGCCAGGGTCTCCAAAACAAGAGAACTCGATGGAGTGTGGCGTTCCAGCTTCCTCTTTCGGCTCCATCGCTAGTCGCGACAACTTCTTCGCTCTTTCTTTGCAGATTCTCTTGCGGTGTTTTCGTTTTCTAGATTGAATTTCACCGCCTTCCTCTACATGTTTACGCTCTCGCGCCATACTTCTTACAACAGCTAGAGTCTCGACCAAACCCTTCTCCTCAAGGTGCACATCCGCAGGAGGTTCCTCAATGGCATTGATGACCGCGACCACCCTCATGTCACTTGGTTGCTTCATCAATTTAGACACATCGAACTTGACCACTTCATTGTTCAATCGGAAGGTCAGTTCATTTTTCTCCATGTCAACCAATGCTCTTACTGTGGCTAGCAATGGTCGTCCCAAGATTATGGGAACTTCGAAGTGCACTTCGCAATCCAAGATCACAAAGTCGGCCGGGAATATAAGCTTACCAATCTTGACCAGCACATCAGACAATATCCCTACGGGTCGCTTTACCGAACGGTCCGCCATCATCACTCTCATGGACGTTGGTTTAGGAGCTCCCAAACCCAATTTGTCATACACTGCTAGCGGCATCAAATTGATGCTAGCACCAATATCACACATAGCTCTTCCGAAGTTGAGCTTCCCGATGGTATATGGAACAGTGAACGCACCTGGATCTCCTTTCTTTTCCACTAACGATCTAGAGGAAATAGCGCTGCAGTGATGGAGGTTGTCTTCCGGCTCAAAACTTACCGTCCGCTTCTTTGTAATCAAGTCCTTCATGAACTTGGCATAACCGGGCATTTGTTCCAGCGCTTCTACCAATGGTATGTTTATTGAGATTTGTTTCAGCATGGTCATGAAATTCAGGAACTTACCATCGTCAGCTTTCTTTTTCAACCTCTGGAGGAAGGGGGGTGGGTGTCGAAACATCATAGTTGGAAGCTTTTCAGCTTCCTTGCGTTTCTCCGCGGGCTTTGGAGTTTCCTTCTCTACCGCCTCTTCATCATCCGCAATATCACCTTGAGCATGAATTACTGGATGTGATTCCGGTAATATTTTTCCGCTCCTTGTGGTGATCGCCATACAGCTTGCATCATTCTTCGGATGAGTGGTGTCGCTCGGCAAAGTACCTATTTTCCTTGGGTTTAGAGATGCCGAGATGTGACCCACTTGCTGCTCTAGTTGCTTGATAGCGGTTGAGTGTGACTCCACTACCAGACTCAATGTTGATAGCTCATTCCGCATTGCCTTTACCCCAGAGTCAGTCGATTCCACCTTAAGCAACATCTTTGCCATCATGTTCTCAAGTTTGGACGTCTCAGCCTCGCTGCCAGCTTTATCCCGATTACCAGGTGGTATATACAACCCACCTCTATCGGTGTTGTTCCTCCAGTTTCCTTGGTCACGCTCTTTGTAACCACTTTTCTCATAGTGGTTGTCTCGCTGATAATTCCGACCTTGGTTTCCCTGGCCATTGGCCTGGAAACCCCCCAAGTAATTCGCTTCCTCAGTCTCTATACCTTGGGAACCCACAGCTTGTACCTTCTCTATACTTCCTGACGTCAAGTGCCTTGTCAGGAGATCCAACTGTGTTTTCAGGTGCGCCATGTCTTGGTCGCGCTCCTCCTCTTTCCTTCGCTGCTCTGCTGACATGCCAACTGTATAGGTGCTAGCTGCAACCTATGAATCCCGTGTGTGCCAGGCTCTGTTGGTCTTGGTGAGCCTGTCCAAAATAGCTGTGGCGTCGGCAAAAGTGCAACCCATAAACGCTCCACCTGCTGCGTTGTCCAATGTTGGCTTGGTAGACGAATTTAGTGCCCTGTAGAATGTCTGCATCAAGAATTCGTTGTTCAGCTGATGGTTGGGGCACTGTGTCAGCTTCTTCTTAAATCGCAACCAAGTCTCGTGCAGTGCTTCGTGAGGTTGCTGCCTGAAATTACTAATCTCATCCCTCAACTGTATCATCCGAAAGGGAGGAAAGAACCTTTCTAGGAAAGCTCCTCTCAACTCGCCCCACGTTGCGATAGAGTCGGGGGTCAGCTCCGTCAACCACAATGCTGCCTCATCAGACAGAGACAACGGAAACAATCTGAGCCTGATCGCTGTCTGACTCACGCCCGGCAGCTCAAACGATTTGCAGATCCCCACGAAATTCATCAAGTGCTAGTTTGGATCGTCACCAGCAACACCGCGGAACACTCCTCTCAAGTTCAACAGTTGGATCATCGTGCTAGTGATGTTGAACTTGGCTCCGGGCGGTAGCGGTGGAACAATAATGGCGCCCGTAGCGCCAGCTCCATCTAAATCGAGATCCTCATCATTCCGTACCACATCATCCTGCAGACCACCAGCATTCAAATTTTGTTGGGCCTGCAGTTCTGCAGCGATCCTTGCTGCGTCTAATTGTGCGGCCATATTCTGCCTCAGTGTTCTCGCAAGTTCGGGGTCGTAAGGTACAATTTGTTCCCCCGAACCTCGGGTACTTGGCATGCACAACCTGTACCCTGTTCAAAAACAAAAACAACAAACAAAAAATAAAAGCAGGAAATTATGACTAAAAGTCAACTAAACACACCAGACTTAATCAAAAACCGTATTCCCCGGCAACGGCGCCACTTTTTGATAACGCTCAAACTACACCTCAAATTAATGAAGCGTAAGCGATCGTTGTCAAGTAAAGAACCCAACAAGGTTGGGGTCGAATCCCACAGAGAATATGGTGAAGATCAAGCCTTTAGTGAGTTAAGTAACTCGTAGTCAATTGTTTCCGATAAATAAAAAGGGGGTTTTTGTGAACAAATCGTAAACAAAAGCAACAATAATGTAAGAGAATAATCAGTAAGAGAGAATGAACTAGGGACGTGTTCACCATGGCTTTTGTAACAATGTCGATTCTAGGCTTAACCGGGTTCTTTCTATATGCTTGTCACGATGTGATTGCGTCAATTGTATCGTCTAAACGTCTCTCGACCAAATAAACAAATTTCCTTTTATCTTCTTTCGATCTCAAAAAGATGTGCTTTTTAGCTCTCAATCCTAACATCAAGCAGACTAATCCAGTTACGGCATTAATCTTTAAGACGAGAGTTGGTAGTCTCGAATTCTTGTCGTTAATCAAGTTTTCCCGGTTTTAACTTCTTTACTCAAGCAAATTAAACCTAGGCATGTTCTAATGTTTGCAACCACTAGAAAACGTGACATAAAGTATGATTAACAACGTGACAATACATATATCGAACCCAACGCTACCCGGAATCTATCTTGCTACGTTTGCCATGGCTCCACAACCCTAGTTGCGGGAGTTTTAGCTACTCATGCTCGAAGAAAAAGAGAAAATAGTTGTATTCATAATAAAGGGAAGAAAAGTCTTACAATATAATGAAACAATCAATCTTCCAATATCCAAGAGCAAGAAATACCAAGAACTCACGAAAGAATCAAGAACACGAGTTCAATACAAATGAACCGTGTTGTTTGCTCTCAAAAATATTTAAAACGTATTTTAGAACTAATGAGTGAATAATAATAACATAAACCTAACATAGGGTATTTATAGGAGCCAAAGAAACCAAATCCAAAACGGGCTAGGAATCCCCAAAACGCGGGTCGCCGCTTGAAGCCACTGCCTAAGCGTGACGTCCAGGCTTGACGGACCGTCAGGGCAGTGACGGACCGTCGCCTGGGCCGTCACTGCTTGGCAGCAACACTGCCTCAAGTTGACGGTCCCAGTGACGGACCGTCACACCTCTGACGGGCCGTCACTCAGGCCGTCACTCTTAGGCAGAATGTTGTTTTTCGCGTCTTTTCTTCCATTTCCGTGTTTGTTTCCATTTCCTACAAATACAACATAAAAACATCAAAAACAACAATGGTTGCTTGAAAACGTACGATTGTTCTTAGTAAAAAGGAGTCGAAAGTGACGTAAATTAGCGTCACATCACTGGTCATGCTTCTATGAATAGGTGGCCATGTACACACGTAAGCATAGGATTTCTAGTTCCATGACAACAACTAGCTGCCAACATCCATGCCAACTTAGAATATAACTCCGACAAACCCTCGGGAACGCATCTAGGGTCCCGCGAACACTAATGACCTGATCTATTCAACTAGAAATAGCATTCTGGATCAAACAGAATCAAGGAAAATCTTGTCGAAGGTTGATTTATCAAAAAGTAGGCCCCGCGCCCAAAATCAACCTTTAAGCCAACAATTCCTAAAATGGAATCCAAGGGCCGAAATTAAGATCAGAAGCCTTGGGACCCGAACCAATGGTCCCTCTAGACTAAAATCAACATTTTGGTGCTAACAACACTGATGGAATTTTTATCCGATGATTTCTTCTCCAAATATTGACTAAAGTCAACCAAACAAGACCAACTGGCCTGAAAAAACACAGAATAAGAGAGAAATCCAAGCTGAATAGCTCCTGGATCACAACTAAATGTCCACCTAGACCAAAGTCCATGCTCTGGATCTAATGGAACTGTCAGAATTTGATTCCGAGTACAATAGCTAAGAATGTTTACTGAAGTCAACAATTTCCAAAGTTAAAGCTCTAAAACAGGGAAACGTCCATAAAGACCACGGCTCGGGCATCGAACTATCGATCCCATCAAGCCATAAATGACTCAGGGCCGCTATAGGCAAGCTATAATAGTACAAAGAAGGCAAAAATGTGTAAATTACCATGTAGCACCTCGGAATATGATCCAACTTTCAAACTTAGAAAATCTGAAATTTTGAGCTTTCTAGGAATTACGAGTCCGAACCATGGACCATGGTTTTGAACCATGGGTCATGGAATAGACTCGTGGTTTGTAAATTTTGGTTCATTCTCTGGTCTGAGAACTATGAGTTGGTTCTATGGACCGTGGTTCAGTCTATGACCCATCCTGTCCACTCGTGGATTCAGATCAGAGGGTTGACAAATTTTCCCATGAAACCACAAATTGGTCTATGGACCATAGTTTGAAGTATGGTCTATCCTGTTGAATCGTAGAACATCTTCTGTAGCATGAATTTTAGGCCACGAACAATGAGTGGAAACCACGAGTCGCAGTTCATTCTATCGCTCGTAGAATGCACCCGTGATCCCTGAAACCCAACTTTTTACAGCTTTTTCCTAATTAAATCCCAGGGGTATTTTTTTTTAATTACCCACCCTTTTAACTCTTAAGTGAGGTCATTTTGACAATTTTTAGTAGGGTTTTATTCCCTAATAGCCTAAACTCTTCTCATTCTAAATAATTCTATTCGAAAAGAAGAAAGAACTCCTTCAAGCTCAAAGTTCAAGCCTCTATTTCTTTTCATCTTAGATCAATCAAGCTTTAATATGGTATGTAGGTATTCAATAAGGGAATCTTTTCACCTTATGACAAAAGCCCCATGTTTTTACTTTGATTTATGAATTATGAAATTAGGGTTCTTACCCAAATTGGGGAAAAGTTATGGGTTTTATTTTAAAGTATCAATTCATGGTTTCTCATTAGTTATTTATAATTTATTTGAGGTTTCTTAATTGATTTTAAAAGACCAGGCATTAAAGTTTATTTCTAGTATGAATCCATTGTATTGCATGATTTCAAGTGAAAATTGGCATGGTTAGATAACATGGCCTTATGTATTTATGAAAGTGCATGCCTAATTACTCAAATTATAAATTTAGAAAGAAAGTATGTTTTGAATTATGGCTATGATAAGTTTTCAAGGATTTTGAAGCATGAATTGCATGACATCAGATAGGTCCTTATGTTTTATGAAAGGTTTGGTATTTAGATATGTCTACCTAAGCTATGTGAATTGTATGGTATTAGATATACCCTTATGCTTTTCAAACAGAATTGGCATTAGATATGTCACAAGTATATGTGATTTATATGTATATGTTTTGGAAGTAGTATTTTGCACCAGTTAGACAGGGTGAGATTACCCCTAGTCCCAAAACTATGTGCCACCATAGGTGCCCTCTGTGGTTTATGACAGGATCCCGATATGATAAGGTTATAACCTTGTCCGGTTAGGATAACCTAGACTCCATGTAGCTCATCATGGTTTATGTCAGTTAAGAGAAACTCTCGTATGAAGATTTAAGACTTATGCTTTTGTATTTCATACTTTAAGCTTTAAACTATGAGATTTACTTATGATACTTCTTTTATGTATGAACTCAGTTTTATTTATGTTTTAAGTATGTTTTTCACCATATTTATGCATGTCTCACATATTCAATAAATCCTATAGTACTGACACATATTTTCGCGTTGTATCCTTTGATGATGCAAAGACAGGCTCCTTCCCTTAGACTCGTGGCTAGAAATCGCTGGAGATCCTATTTCCATTGGTGAGTATTCATTATTCGAGGGCTAGTGTTAGACCTCATGTTCCTTCTTTAGATTTCTGAGTTAGTTAGGGTATCATCCCATCAACCCTTTATGATAGTTTAGAGGTTTTCCAGACATAGATTGTATTCAAGTCTCTCTTTCGGATTATGTTTCATCTTGACTTTAGTTTTTATGGATTGGGTTACCTAGATTTCTATTTATGCTTCCGCTATGTTTTCCTATGAATAACAGAGTATGCTATGACCAAGGGTTAACTTGGGGCACTTATGGTCCCGGGTCTCGTGTTACGTCTAGGGGGTAGCCTCATGCATGACAAACTTGGTATCAGAGCCTCAAGTTCAAGAGTCCTAGGGTATCTGAAAGCCGCATCTAGTAGAGTCTCTTTCATATGTGTGAAGCGTGCCACATTTATGAGAGAGAAGCTATAAGGTGTTTTAGGAAAAACTTCACTTCTTTCTTAATCAATATCATGCGATAGAGTTTAACTCTCTTACCCTTCTAATCCATTCTTTATGCATTTCAGATTATATCTCCTCGCCATGCTATGCCTCACCGATCCAATGCCCAAAATGTTAATCCTCTTATTCCAGACCCCGAGTTCATAAATGCAGAGTTCTGAAATGCTATTCATATGCTAGCTCAGACTATGGCCGCTCAGGCCAATCAGAAGGCTCCTATCCCCATCCCTCTTTAAGGTGGAGTTGTGTCTTGAGTTTGAGACTTTATTCGCATGAACCAACCTGAGTTCTGGGGTTCAGAAGTTAGTAAGGATCCATAAAATTTCTTGGATGAGGTAAAGAAGATCTTTGGGGTAATGCAAGTTGTTGGTGTAGAGGGTGCTGAGCTAGCCTCCTATCAACTCAAGGACATGGCTCATATTTAATTTACTCAATGGAAAGATGCTAGAGCTAGGGACGTGGTCCTTATGACTTGGGAGTGTTTTGAGAAGTCTTTTATTGACCGGTTCTTCCCAAGGGAATTGAGGCAAGCTAAGGCTGAAGAATTCGTGAATTTGAGGCAAGGTTCCATGACTGTTCAGGAGTATGGATTGAGGTTCACCAAGATTTATAGGTATGTTCCTTCCATGGTGGCTGACCTGTAGGATGAGATGAGTAAGTATGTTTATGAAGTATCAGATTTGGTAAAGAAAGAGTGTAGGTTCACAATGCTTTTGGGTGACATGGATATTTCTCGACTTATGACTCATGCCTAATAGATCAAAGGAGACAAGTTGAGGGAGATGGAAAGGGAGAACAAGAGGGTTAGATCAGAGAGTTCAAGTTTTTGCCATCATTGGTCCAGAGGCGGACATCACTCTTTGTTTCAGAAGAAATCATCAGGACCTGTTCATTCTTCAGCTAGTGCTCCTACCCAGGCCCCCACGCCTTGTCATGATCAAACTAGTAGAGGATTTGTTTACTATTCATAGGGGAGTGTTGCAAATGGGACACCTTACCCTTATTGCAACAAGTGTGGTAAAAGTCATCCTAGTGAGTTTTTAGATGGTTCAGGTAGATGCTTTGGGTGTGGTCAAGTTGTACACAAGATTAAGCATTGCCCTTCAGCTAAGAAGGGACAGGGAGGTAGCAAGACTCAGTCTGCCCCAGCAGCCCAGGAGGTCTACCGGCCAAGCAGGGTGTTGCTTCTAGTTCTGGTGGTCAGCGCCAGAACTGCCTTTATGCCATGTTCTCCCTCCAGGAATAGGATAGTTCACCAGATATTATTACTAGTATGTTGAAAGTCTTCTCTCTCGATGTTTATACTTTGTTGGACCCTGGTGCCTCCTTATCTTTTATGACTCCTTATGTTGCTTTCAAGTTTGAAATTAGTACTGATCAGCTCTTAGAACCCTTCTGTTTCTACTCATATTGGTGAGTCAGTCCTAGCCAAAAGAATCTACCAAAATTGCCCTATCTCAGTCCTTCATAGAGTTACTTCAGTAGATCTAGTAGAGTTGAAGATGACTGATTTTGATGTTATTCCTGGTATGGATTGGTTGTGTGCTTGTTATGCCTCGGTTGATTGTCATACTCGAGTCATCAGTTTCAAGTTTCCAAATGAACCTGTCTTAGAGTGGCAAGGTGGTCCTCCATTCTTGAAGGGTCATTTCATGTCTTATCTTAGGCTAGGAAGATAATTCCTAAGGGTTATGTTTATCATATAGTTTGGGTTATGGACATAGAGTCCAAAACCCCATCTTTCCAGTCTGTTCCTATTATGAATGAATTTCCATAAGTGTTTTATGATGATTTGCCCAGAGTCCCTCCCGAGCAGGAGATTGACTTTGGAATAAATCTTTTCCCTGATATGAATCCTATCTCTATTCATCCTTATAGGATGGCTCCTGCGGAGCTTAAGGAATTGAAGGAATAGTTGCAGGACCTCCTCGATAAGGGTTTTATTCGACCCATCATCTCTCCATGGGGTGCTCCAGGCTTATTCGTGCAAAATAAAGATAGTTCCATCATAATGTGTATCGACTACTGTCAGTTGAACAAGGTCACAATTAAATATAAGTATCCCATTCCTAGGATTGATGACTTGTTCGATCAGCTTTAGGGTGCTAGTTACTTCTCTAAGATCGACCTTAGATATGGTTATCATCAGCTTCGTGTTAGAGAGTGTGACATTCCGAAGACAGCCTTCAAAACTTGGTATGGTCATTATGAATTTGTGGTTATGTCTTTTGGACTAACAAATGCTCCTACAACCTTTATGGATTTGATAAATCGTGTGTTCAAATAGTATTTGAAATTTTTTGTGATTGTTTTCATTGATGATATTCTTATCTATTCTTAGAGTACGGAGGAGCATGCAGACCATTTGAGAGTGGTGTTGCAAACACTTAAGGATCGACAGTTATTTGCTAAGTTTAGCAAGTGTGAGTTTTGGATGTAGTCTGTTGCTTTTCTGGGTCATATTGTGACTAGAGATGGTATTCGAGTTGATTCTCAAAAGATTGAGGCAGTAAACAACTGGACTAGACCAACTTCCCCATCTGATATTAGGAGGTTTTTAGGTTTGGCTGGTTACTACAGGAGATTTGTGGAGGGGTTTTCTTCCATTTCCGCCCCTTTGACTCGGTTGACTCAGAAGAAGGTTAAATTTCAGTAGTCTGATCTATGTGAGAAGAACTTTTAGGAATTACAGACTAGATTGACCACAGCTCTAGTGTTGTCTCTACCCAAGGGCCTAGATGACTTTGTTATATATTGTGATGCTTTTAGGATTGGTTTGGGTTGTGTATTAATGCAGCGTGGTAAGGGGATTGCTTATGCTTTGAGACAACTTAAGATTCATGAAAAGAACTACCCTACTCATGATCTTGAGTTAGCGGCCGTGGTTTTTGCTTTGAAGATTTGGAGACATTACTTGTATGGTGTAAATGTGTATGTATTCACCGATTATAAGAGTCTTCAGTATGTGTTCACTCAAAAGGAATTGAATCTTCATCAAAGGAGATGGCTTGAGCTTCTTAAGGATTATGATATGAGTGTGCTTTACCATCCATGTAAGGCAAATGTCATGGCGGATGCACTTAGTAGGTTGTCCATGGGTAGTGTGTCTTCGGTTTAGGACAGAAATAAGTAATTAGCTAAGGATGTTTATCAACTCGCTCGACTAGGAGATTGCCTTATAGATTCGACAGAAGGTAGTGTTATTGTTCAGAATGGTTTCAAATCATCTTTGGTAGCTGAAGCAAAAGAAAAGAAAGACAATTATCCTATTTTGTACCAGTTGAAGGGTGAAATCCATCAAAAAAGGGTAGAGGTTTTCTCCCAAGGGGGATATGATGTGCTTCGATATTAGGGTCGATTGTGTATTCCTGACATAGATAGGTTGAGACACTAGATTTTGATAGAGGCTCATAGCTCCAGGTATTCTATTCACCCCGATTCCACCAAGATGTACCATGACCTATGGGAAGTTTATTGGTGGAATGGCATGAAGAGGGACATAGCAAGTTTTGTGGCTAAGTGTCCCAACTTTCAACAAGTGAAAGTAGAGCATCAGTGACCGAATGGTATGACTCAGGATATTGATCTTCCTACTTGGAAATGGGAAGCGATTAATATGGATTTCATTACTGGTTTGCCTCGTACCTGAAGGCAACATGATTCTATTTGGGTGATTGTCGATCGGATGACTAAGTCATCCCACTTCTTGGCTGTTAAGACTACAGATTCAGCAAATAATTATGCCAGACTCTACATTTGAGAGATAGTCAGATTGCATGGTGTTCCATTGTCTATCATTTATGATAGGGGTACTCAGTTTACATCCCAATTTTTGGAAGTCATTTTAGAGAGGTCTTGGTACTCACGTTAAGCTAAGCACAACTTCTCACCCACAGACAGATGGCTAGGCAGAGCATACTATTCAAACTTTGGAGGATATGTTGAGAGCTTGTGTGATTGATTTCAAGGGTAATTTGGATGATCACTTACTTTATATCGAGTTTTCCTAAAACAACAACTTTCATTCTAGCATCCAGATGTCTCCTTATGAGGCACTTTATGGGCGGAGGTGTAGATCTCCTATTGGTTGGTTTGAGGTAGGTGAGGCAGCCTTGATTTGTCCAGATTCAGTTCATGAGACTATGGAGAAGGTTCAGATCATTAAAGATAGGTTGAAGACCGCTTAGTGTCGACAAAAATCATATGCAGATGTGATCAGAAGAGAGTTGGAGTTTGATGTTAATGATTGGGTATTTCTGAAAGTGTCACCCATTAAGGGTATGATGAGATTTGGCAAGAAAGGAAAACATAGTCCCCACTATGTAGGTCCTTATCGAATTTTGAGAAAAGTTGGAAGTGTTGCTTATGAGTTTGATTTGCCAACAAATTTAGAAGCAGTTCATCCGGTTTTCCATGATTCTTTATTGAAGAAGTGTGTTGGTGATTCAGCCTTGATTATTCCTTTGGAGGATGTGAGTGTGTAAGATAGCCTTACTTACGAGGAAGATCCTGTGGAGATTCTTGATCGTCAGATTTGGAGGTTGAGAAACAAAAAAGTTGCTTCAGTGAAATTCCTTTGGAGCAATCAGCTAGTTGAGGGAGCTACTTGGGAAGCAGAAGCAGCCATGAAAGCCAAGTACCCTCATCTCTTTCCTTCCGATCCAGTTTTAGCTTGATGTATTAGTTTACTCCTTAGTATGTCCCTCCGATTCTATTCCATCAATTTCTCTCATGATCCTAGCATGCATCCATGTTTTCCGAAGTTAGTTATATCATCTTTTAAGTTGAAAAGCTCAATTTTCATGTTTATTCTTCTTTTTCCTAGTTTGTTGCTTTGTTGGGATGTTTTCTCTCCAGTTTTCCTTGCTTAGTCTTTATTCGAGGAAGAATGATCCCAAATGGAAGATATTATAACACCCCAGAATTCAATCCAGCTTTCAAACTTAGAAAATCTAAAATTTTGAGCTTTCCATGAATTACGGGTCCAAACCACGAACCGTTGTTTAAACCACAGGCCGTGGAATGGAGTCATGGTTTGTATCTGTTGGTTCAGCCTCTGGTTTGAGAACCACGAGTTTGTTTTATAGACCATGGTTCAGTCTACAGGCCATTATATTATCACAACCCGATTTCTCAAGTCATATGGCACCTACAATCCCCAGTAGGCGAACCAATTCCCGTAGCCCAGAACGGTTAGTAATGGGCTACTATCTAACCAAAACGCACCAGTAAGCAGAAATAAGCGAAAGCAAAACTCGAATATAAATACATAAGGAAACTACACCAACCCCAAGACTTGGTATCAATAGTACAAAAGCTTCTAATAGGATACAAGTGCTAGTAGTAACAAAATACAACATAAATTGCCTCCGAAAGTACAAGGAGCAACAGTACAACAGATGAGATGTAGACAAGCCCCAACCGTCAGGCGCTCACCCTAGTCTCAAAGATCCAAAAGTTACATGAGTCTCCAACGTGATCAACGGTGAAAGCTCAGCTAATATCTGCACAAAAAAATGCAGAAGTGTAGTATGAGCACCAAAACGACGGGCACTCAGTAGGTATCATAGGCCGACTGAGCGCATATAAGATATAAAAACAGTAAGTAACAGATAGCAAGAAAGCAGTCACTGAGGAAATAAGCAAGGCACAAGGAGCTAGCACAGATAATCCATAACCAAGAGCTTCAAGTAACACATGCTAGCACAGAGATACAATTACACAGAATCACAGGTGAAGGAAAGGAGAACACACCTGGAGTCCTTGCACAATAATATAAGTAAGTAGAGAGAGAGTTGAGAAAATAGCGGTATACCGGTAACCTCAAGTGGAAGGAAAAGACGGAGAGTAGTCTAACATACTCAAAATGGAATCAACCAGTATAAGGAAATCATAACACCAATACAATCATATGATGGCATAACCAGGGAATCACCTCAGCAGTACAACCCTAGGATGAAATAACTAGGCCACAATAACCGAGAGATACCACTTAGGTTCCCACAGGAATAGAACCAGAGTCTCACACTTTGCTCAGAAGGCCACACAAAAGTGTCTCAATAAGATAGGACTCTAAAGCCCTCTCAATAATAAAAAAATCACTAATCTTCCAAGAATCGGGTGCCAAGACAAGCTCTAAGTAAAAACAGGAGTAAATATAGTCTACCTACAGTCCTAACGGCCGCCCATACAACCGAGGAACACAATCAAGTGAAAACAAACCCTCCGGCATCCCATACTACTGAAGCGTACACTGAACACACAACAAACAAG
Organism: Jaltomata sinuosa; assembly: GCA_003996215.1. Classification (NCBI taxonomy): domain Eukaryota; kingdom Viridiplantae; phylum Streptophyta; class Magnoliopsida; order Solanales; family Solanaceae; genus Jaltomata; species Jaltomata sinuosa. Next base: position 524,994 of record QJPP01000900.1, on the reverse strand, counting down.
GGTGGAATCCAATGCATGATATGATATGATATGATATGATGTGTGAAATAGAACCTCTGTATGTACCTCCTTTGGTGCCAACCAGGCCCAGCAGGCAAGTTCCATGGAAGGACTCAGCCTGTATACCTCTACTCTACTGTATACCCTTCCGTCCGGTGCAGGCAGCCCGAAGCCCCAGGCCCAGAGCGGCAAGGTCCATGGAGGTCCCCGACCCCAAACTAAAACTCAGTATCAAGACATGTCATCCGGAAGAAAGTACGGGATCAAGATAGAGACCCAGTCTCAAATATGCATGCCCAGACCCTGTCCAGGACTAAAGTAGTAGAAAATGCCTCAAAAACCCCTCCAAGGGTGCTCGGGCGTAACCGGGTCTAAAATTATAGTAAATCAAGTCTAGTGCTCTACCCCGCAGAGACTAGTATCAGTAATAAAATCAAGTCTGCTGCTCTGCCCCGCAGAGACTAGTATCAGTAATAAAATCAGTGCGAAAACATCCAAAAATCCCCTTTTCTATCAACAACAGTACCAAATAATGGCCCCCCAGGGCAATGCAAATTTAAGAAAACTGTCATTAGTGGCTCACAGCCAAAACTGTAGTAAAACCTGCAGGGGAAAATCTTTTTCATGGATGATATGCTCGCACACAAATATAAAGGTAGCCCAACGGCTCACAACAATTCCTATCAGCCCTGCACAGGCCCAATAGCTACTCAACAGACATTACCAGCCTAAAAGGGTAATCTCTATGTCCGGGACTCGCAAACATTCCCAAATAGCCCACCATCTATGTTCCAGAGTCAATACAAGGCCACACAGGACCACAAAGGTAATATACATTACTACGCGAATACTACAAACAACGTATGAAATAGACGAACGAAAGGCGGACAAGGTCTGGGGTACCAACCTATAACAATCCATCCAAGGATGCTAATTAATGCAGTTATAGCCTATATACGCAGAGTCTAGATAGGGGAAAACCATAACCTACCTGTCATCCGATGACTAGCTGCGGGAACGACATCATCCAGACTCGAACAGCTCCGGGAAGCTTTGAATCACATAAAACAAATACTTTCAACTAAATCCCCAAAGGCGTCTCTATGAAGCCTGACCAACCAAGGTAATGGAACAATTGCTAGAATCGACAAAGCTGCAAGAACGAGCCATAGCCATTTGATAAGGTGTTAATGTCACACTCACGACCAGCCAACTCCAAAGAATAAAAATGAGGCCAATAACAATAACAAATGGCAGCTAAATCCAACAACAATACGTTAACCACATCTCCAAGGAGCGTCGAGCTCCCGAGGCACTATTTCAAGGCATACTTCACGTTTGTCCAATACAATCACTATCGTATGTGATCCCAAAAAGAATCGCACAATTTCCCAATCCCTCCAGCACCTTACCATAAGTAGAACACCACAACAATAACCAAATATAACAAGATAAAGGGGCTGTCCAAAGCCACAAATCCAAAATACCACTTCGGGGCTCAGAAATCCATAAAACAATACTAGAACATATAATAATGAAGGAGGGTCATAGGAGGAAGGTTACCTAGACAAAAAGCTTTGAAATACCAAGCTAAACATGCTGTTATAGGACCCACCATGAGCTGTAACAATATACGGCAAGAAAACATGACAAACATGCCGATAACAATAAGTTCTCCTCGGAATTGATTCTAAAGCTCAAATTAAGAATGTGTCGAGGATTTAGAACCCTTACCTTATGATAATCAAATAATAATACCATAAAAATATCAGTTCCATGAGCTGCCTCCTTGCAGTAGCAACAAATGGAGCCAAAACGATGAGAAAACTATACCACGACGATGAGCTCGCGACGTAGAGCAACTTCCGTTAAACTTCCGAATTGAAAGGATCAAGGTCCATGGATTATTTCTAAGGTTTATATCTGATTTTATAAGGTTTTGGTCTATTTTTGTGAGTTTAAAACGAAGGAGAAGCTGATTTATAAAGGCAAACCGACTTAGGATGCGGGCCCCACCTTGATGTGTCTGCTTGCGCGGTCTTACGAAAATGTGAATATCTCTCTATTCTGAAGTCGTATGAATGAACGGTTTAGTGCGTTGGAAATTATACTCGTAGACCTTTGATTTGTTATATTGGGGGCCCACTAACTCTTTATATATAGGGAGAAACACCCCAAGATATTTAACTCTTTTGCCAGTTTATAGTTCTTATAGTTCTGTGAGGTTAACTTAGATCTATATTCGGGAGATAGTCCATTTGCATGGGGTATCTGTTTCAATTATTTCTGACCATGGAACTTAGCTTACATCATGTTTCTTGAGGTTGATTTTGAGATAGTTAGGTACCTGAGTTGAGCTTAGGACTGGCTTTAACCCAAAGATTGATGCTAAGTTTGATCAGACTATTTAGGTTCTAAAGGACATGTTTTGGTCATGTGTAATTGATTTCAGAGGTCAGTGGGACCATTGGCAGAGTTTAGATATAATAATAAGTGCCATTCTAGTATTCAGATGGCTCTATTCAAGGTGTTGTATGGTAGAAAGTGCAGGTCTTTGGTGGGTTAGTTCGATGCTTTTGAGGTTAGGCCTTGGGGTACTGACTTGTTGTGGGACTCTATAGATAGAGTGTGGGTGATTCAAGAGATACTCTTTACAACTCAGAGCAGGCAGAAGAGCTTTGTCGATCGGAGAGTTCGAGAAAAGGAGTTTATGGTTTGGGATAGAGTATTCCTTTGAGTGTCTCACATGAAGGGCATGATGAAGTTCAGGATGAATGGAAAGCTTAGGCCTAGGTTCATCGGTACTTTTGAGATATTGCAGTGTGTTGGGGAGGTAGCTTATAAGTTAGCTTTTTCTGAAGCCCTTTTGGGTGTTCACCTTATGTTTCATGTGTCTACGTTGAGACGGTATATTTCAGATGAGTCTCACATGATTCAGTGGGATTCAGTTATGTTAGATTAGACTTTGGCTTCCAAGAAGGGGCATGTTACTATTCTAGATAGGCAGGTCAGAAAGTTGAGGTCTAAGGAGATTTAATTGGTTAAAGTTTAGTGGGGGCATCATCCGGTCAAAGAGGCTACATGCGGACTAGATATACTCACATTATTAATCTTTAAGGTACTTTTCGTTCTTTGACTTTTGAGGATGAAAGTTCTTTTTAGTAGTGGATGATATAATGATCCTCCTGGTCATTTTCACATTTTCGTACTTTTTTTACAATTTTGACCCTTCCCATAGCTTTTATACTACATTTGTGACCTGCGAGGATAGGTGGCGCGGTTCTCAAAGTGTTCAGTTGGGTTTAGAAAGGTTTTCCTATTTTGGAGCTTTTAAAGTTGAGAAATTCGACTTTGGTAAAAATTCATAGTAAATAGACTCGGATGAAAATTTTGTCAGTTTTTTCAGCTTTGGAACATGGATTTTGGGATAGTAGGACCTTTGGTTTAAGTCTCAGGACTTTTGAACTAATTTTGTGAACTTGAGTAGAGTTTTAGTTGAACCGGAAACGTGTTGACTTTGGCCAATATTTCAGCAAGACAACCTCCATTATTTATTTCAATGATTTTTTTAGTGCAGAATACCATTACCAGTTGGATAGCATGTTTGGTTTGTGTTCAAAAGGTTCCAAACAAATCACGAGGGTATATTTAAAGTCATTTTGGAAATTACTTATTTTCAGTTGCTGGTGTAGCATACTATTCTTCTTTAGATTCGCAAGGAGTCCTTCACGTTCATAAAGGTATAAAAAGTTTACCTTTGTATTAACGATGGGTCTGTTGCATTCACGAAAAAGGGTGTGCTAGGACTTTGTCTAGGTGCTTCTTCGCATTCGTGAAGGTATCGTTGTGCTAACAATGGTACAGCCTGGTGCTATCTTGCATTCTTAATGGTGTCCCCGAGTTTGCAAAGAAAGGACTCTTGGGGAGTATATATACTCCAACTTCAAATTTTCAGACCATTTTCTCACAATATTTATTATTGAGTGCTTGGGAAAGCTTACTTCTTGAGAGTTTTCATCATAATTCACTTTGGTAAGTTCTGTATACCTTCTATAGTGTTATTCTAGGTATTGCTTTAATCCATCCTTAATTCCGTCAAATTCAAGTTTTTAATTCTTGATTTTCTCTTAAGCTCAATGGACTTTTCGGTCTGTTTTGATCCCTGAATTGGTTTATGTCTTCACCCAACTTTTGACAATGATATTATTACCCTATGGGGAAGATAATTGCAAAATGAATTTCCAATTTTGTCGACAGGCCCCGATGGTCAATTTTTTACCCAATTTTTGACTCGGTTTGTAAAATATCAATATGAGTATCATTAGTTCAATTTACTGTATATATTATATATTTTATAGAGTGGTAGCTATATGAGGATTTGTAGAAGGGGAAGGCTTCCGTGTGATGGTTCGAGATTGTTGTTACGACGCGAGGTAGGTTATTGTCATTCCCAGAGGTTACCTCCTAGACGTAACATGGGACTTAGAACCACAAGGATCCCAAGCTAACCCTTGGTCATAGCATTCTCAAGCATAACAAAGATAAACAAAAACATAGTAGATAAAGTCAAAATAGCATAAATGGATAATCAAGTCAATATGAATACAAGATCCATAAGAAGACTCGAATACTGCCTGTGTCTTAAAAGTCTCTACACAAGACATAAAGAGTTGCTGGGACAAGCCCCCAGCTAACTCTAAGTGCAAAGGGGAAAGTACTGAACTAGACTCTACTAGCCCTCGGAAAATGAGGACTCACCAACCCTCGCTGAATGGCCCACAAACTCTAGCCACATGTCTGCGAATGGAAACCTGGATCTGCATCGTCAATAAGATGCAGCGTAAATATGCGTCAGTACTATAGGATGTACTAAATATGTGAGATATGCGTAAGTAATACAGAAAGCATGCTTAACACATAACTGAGAACGGAGTGGGTGCATAATAAGGGTATCATGAGTAAATATCATAACCCTGAGTAATAAAACATGAGCTTAGAAGTCGAAGCCTCGATTTAAGATATCAGAAGGTTTAGAAAACTTGGGAACGTTCATAACGGAGTTTTTATTACCAGCATTAGACCAAAGGAGCTACATGGAGTTTTTACTTTCATAAATAACCGAGGAGACACTCTCAACTAACGAGGACTCCCTTTCATAAAAGATATGACACTATCGACTAACGAGGTCCTTATTTAAAAACATGAGGTGACACTCTCCACTAACGAGGTCCTTAGATGACACTCTTCACTAATGAGGTCCGTAGGTGACACTCTCTACTAATGAGGCTCGTAGGTGACACTCTCTACTAATGAGGCCCATACGTGACACTCTCTACTAACAAGGCCCGTAGGTGACACTCTCTACTAATGAGGTCTTTAGGTGACGCTCTCTACTAACGAGGTCCTTAGGTGATGCTCTCTACTAATGAGGTCCCTTTTTCCCGACCTAGGTAACTAGCTTAGATCTTGGGTTACTCAGACCCTTATCTCTTTATACTAAAATGATACTTCTACAAACATGCTTATAACTCATATAATATCCGAGACATAACAAGCGTCAAAACAATTTGAAAGTATAAAGACATGTCTAATGTCTAGCAAGGTCAACCATAAATTCTCTAGACTTAGCATAATCATAGATCAAACCGCACTTTTCCTTCTACATCATACTTGACGAGTTAGGCATGCAATTTCCATAAGGTACTTGAGATCATAATATTTATGCATAAATTCGAACATGAAATTCATGGGGGAATCATGAGAAAGCACATAATAGAAAAGCCCAAGAAGATTGAGTAAAAACCCCAACTTAGAAATTCATAACTTGAAAGGAATCATACAAAAATCAACTTTGTTGCACGGGCTTTTGAACCCAAAGAAGGAATCATGATCAAATAATACTTAAGCAATAAGAAACCGTGAATTTAAACATAGGAACTGATTTCATAAACTTTCCCCAAAGTTTAGATCAAAATACTAATTTCATAAGTTCATAATTCAACATAAGAATTGGGAATTTTGGGCACAAGGGTGAAAGGAACCCATTGTTAAAGACCCACATACCTTGGTGGAAGATTACCCACTTGATTTGGAAAAGATTAGGAGGCTTGACTTGGAGCTTGTAGACTTGAAGCTTGAGAGGAACCTTTCCCTTTTTGATGAAGAATGAGGAACTTAGGAGAGACTTAGGATAATATGGGTGAAAACCCTTCTAAAAGTAGTCAAAACGACTTCACTTAGTAGTTTAAAGGTTGGGAAATAACCAAAAAGCCCCTGGGAATTAATTAGAAGAAAGCAAGAAAAATAGTCGACCTCAGTGACCACGAGTGGAGTCTACGACCCGTAGAACTTTCCACGACTCGTGGACTCCTATCGTGGAAACTACTCAAGATTTCAACCTGCAGAAGGTTTTCTATGGTTCAACAGTACGACTCGTGGAAGCTTCCACGAGTAGTAGGACCTAGTCATGGAAGTCAGGGAAATTGACTAACCTCTAATCAACTTCTACGAGTCAACAGTACGACACGTAGAAACTTCTATGAGTCGTGGAAGTGACTCGTGGTTGTCAATACTGAGGTCGGTCTGCAGGACTGGGATCACGAGTCACTCCCATGACTCGTGGAACCATCCATGACTCATGGACTTGACCCGTGGTACCTGGAAGTCCAATATTTTCGATAAGTCTGAGTTTCAAAGCTGGATACATTTCTGGGGTGTTACAATATCTCCCCCTTGGGATCATTCATCCTTGAATGAAAGCTAAACAAGGGAAAGTGAAGGGAAAACAGCCCAACCAAACATAAAAACATAGAAATCAAGGGAAAATCATGAAAATTAAACTTCTCAACTTGAAAACATGATAAACTAACTTCATAAAACATGGATGCATGCTAGGATCATAAGAGAAATTGGTGAAGTAAGATCGGAGGAACATACTAAGGATAAACTACTACTCCAAACTGAGACCGGATGAACCACCTTTAAACCTGGTGATACTCCCAACTTGCAAGCAACACTACCAACTCTCCTCAACCACAAACTCTGACAAATCAATATCAAGAGTAACATCAAATCAATCATTCAACCCTACTAGACCCACTGAAGTGATTCTGGGAAGGACTGAGATAGGAAAATTTCCAACAAATTCTTTTGGCTAAGACTGAATCACCAACAGTAATGAAACACGATAGGGTTCTAAAAGCCGCTAAGGACTAAGTTCAAACTTGCAGGCAATGAAGGAAGTCATACAAGAGTAAAAAGGCATCGGGGGGTGGTCAATAAAACATACACATCTATAGGTAAGACTTTCAATGTACCAGTAACAACGTCCGTGGAACCCTCCTGATCCTAGTGGGATGACATAGAATAAAGGCGGTTCTTGTGCTGACCGCTACCAGAACCAGAAACTGTACCCTGCTGGGCCGGTCGACCTCCTGAGGCTGCTGGAGAAAACTGAGTACTACCACCTCTCTGTCCCTTCTTAGCTGAAGGGAAATCCCTAAGCTTGTGCCCAACCTGATCACACCAAAAACATCCATCTGAACCAGCTAGACACTCACCATGATGAATTTTACCACACGTGTTGCAAGTAGGGTAAGGAGTCCCTTTTGTAACACTACCCTGAGAATAAGAACCTGATCCACCACCTGCCTGATCATAAAGAAACCCAGGAGCACTAGATGAAAAAAACACATGTCCTGATGACCTCTTCTGAAAAGAATAACGGTGTCCTTCCTTGGACCTCTAATGGCTAAACCCTGAACTCTCAGATTTGACCGTCTTGTTCTCCATAGCTATCTCTCTCAACTTGTCTCCCTCGATCTGATGAGCATGAGTCATGAGTTGGGAAATATTCATATCACTTAACAACATAGCGGACCTACATTCTTTCTTCACCAAATCCAATAATCTGTAGGTGTATTTACTCATTTGATCCTGTGGGTCCGCTACCATAGACGAAGCATACCTTGACAATTGAGTGAAACTCAAATTATACTCCTGAACTGATATTGATCCCTGCCTCAAGTTCATAAACTCCTCGGCCTTAGCTTGCGTCAACTCTTGGGGAAAAAACCAATCAAGGAAAGCTCTCTCAGAATACTCCCAAGTCATAGGGACCACGTCCTTAGCTCTGGCCTCTCTCCTTTGTGAAAACCATATATGAGCCACATCCTTTAACTGGTAGGATGCTAGTTCCACACTCTCAAGTCCAATCACCCGAATCACACCAAAGATCTTTCCCATTTCATCTACAAAATTCAATGGATCTTCAACAACTCTCGAACCCCATAACTCAGGCGGGTTCATGCGAACAAACTCTCAAACTCTTCCAGCAACTGCCCCACCTATAGGGTGCATGGGAATAGGCGCCTGCCGATTGGACTGAGTGACCAAAGTCTGGGCTAGCAAATGGATAGCGTTTCTTAACTCCTCATTCGTGACATCGGGGATCGGAATGGGAGGAGCAGCATTTCGAGCGGCTTGGGGAGGCATAGCACATCGAGGAGGCATAATCTGAAATGTACAAGATAAGGATTAAATGGACATTAGATTTAATCTCTATCACACGATGTGGTCATGAAAGAAGTAAAGTTTTCTAAGACACCTCATAGCTTCCCTCTCATATGCGTGGCAAACTTCACATGCATGAAAAGACTCTACTCGATGCAGCTTTCAGACATCCTAGGACTCTTGAACCTGAGGCTCTGATACCAAGTTTGTCACACCCTAAGGTTACCCCCTAGACGTAACACGGGACTTAGGACCACAAGGATCCCAAGCTAACCCTTTGTCATAGCATTCTCAAGCATAACAAAGATAATCGGAAACATAGTAGATAAAGTTGAAATAGCATAAATGGATAATCAAGTCAATAGGAATACAAGATCCATAAGAAGACTCGAATATTACCTGTGTCTGAAAAGCCTCTACATAAGACATAAGGAGTTGCTGGGATGATCCCCCAGCTAACTCTAAGTGCAAAAAGGAAAGTATTGAACTAGACTCTACTAGCACTCGGAAAATGAGGACTCACCAACCCTCGCTGAATGGCCCACAAACTCTAGCCACGTGTCTGCGAATGGAAACCTGTATATGCATCGTTAATAAGATGCAGCGCAAATATGCGTCAGTACTATAGGATGTACTGAATATGTGAGATATGCGTAAGTAATACAGAAAGCATGCTTAACACATAACTGAGAATGGAGTGGGTGCATAATAAGGGTATCATGAGTAAATATCGTAACCCTGAGTAATAAAACATGAGCTTAGAAGTCAAAGCCTCGATTTAAGACATCATAAGGTTTAGAAAACTTGGGAACGTTTATAAGGGAGTTTTTATTACCAGCATTAGACCATAGGAGCTACATGGAGTTTTTACTTTCATAAATAACCGAGGAGACACTCTCAATTAATGAGGACTCCCTTTCATAGAAGATATGACACTCTCGACTAACGAGGTCCTTATTTAAAAACATGATGTGACACTCTCCACTAACGAGGTCCTTAAATGACACTCTCCACTAACGAGGTCCGTAGGTGACACTCTCTACTAACAAGGCCCGTAGGTGACACTCTCTACTAATGAGGCCCGTAGGTGACACTCTCTACTAACGAGGCCCGTAGGTGGCACTCTCTACTAATGAGGTCCTTAGGTGATGCTCTCTACTAACGAGGTCCTTAGGTGACGCTCTATACTAATGAGGTCCCTCTTTCCCGACCTAGGTAACGTAGCTTAGAACTTGGGTTACTCAGACCCTTATTGCTTGGTACTAAAATGCTACTTCTATAAACATGCTTATAACTCATATAATATCCGATACATAACAAGCAGCAAAACAATTTGAAAGTATAAAGACATGTCTAATTTCTAGCAAGGTCAGCCATAAATTCTCTAGACTTAGCATAATCATTGTTCAAATCACACTTTTCCTTCTACATTATACTTGAAGAGTTAGGAATGTAATTTCCATAAGGTACTTGAGATCATAATATCTATGCATAAAGTCGAACGTGAAATTCATGTGGGAATCATGAGAAAGAACTTAATAGGAAAGCCCAAGAAGATTTAGTAAAAACCCCAACTTAGAAATTCATAACTTGAAAGGAATCATACAAAAATCAACTTTGTTGCATGGTCTTTTGAACCCAATGAAGGAATCATGATCAAATCATACTTGAGAAATAAGAAACCATGAATTTAAACATAGGAACTGATTTCATAAACTTTCCCCAAAGTTTAGATCAAGACCCTAATTTCATAAGTTCATAATTCAACATAAGAATTGGGGATTTTGGGCAAAAGGGTTAAAGGAACCCATTGTTAAAGACCCACATACCTTGGTGTAAGATTACCCACTTGATTTGGAAAAGATTAGGAGACTTGACTTGGATCTTGTAGACTTGAAGCTTGAGAGGAACCTTTCCCTTTTTGATGAAGAATGAGGAACTTAGTAGAGACTTAGGATAATATGGGAGAAAACCCTTCTAAAAGTAGTCAAAATGACTTCACTTAGTAGTTAAAAGGGTGGGAAATGATCAAAATCCCCTGGGATTTAATTAGAAGAAAGCTGGAAAAATATTCAACCTTTGTGACCACGAGTGGAGTCTACGACCCGTAGACCTTTCCACGACTCATGGACTCCTATCGTGGAAACTGCTCAAGATTTCAACCTGTAGAAGGTTGAAATACGGTTCAACAGGATGACTCGTGGAAGCTTTCACGAGTCATAGGACCTAGTCGTGGAAGTCAGGAAAATTGAATGACCTCTGATCAACTTCCACGAGTCAACAGTACGACCGATAGAAACTTCTATGAGTCATGGAAGTGACTCGTGGTTGTCAGTACTGAGGTCGGTCTGCAGGACTGGGATCACGAGTCACCCCCATGACTCGTGGAACCTTCCATGACTCGTGAACTTGACCTGTGGTCCCTGGAAGTCCAAAATTTTCTGCAAGTCTGAGTTTAAAAGCTGGATACGTTTCCAGGGTGTTACAATTATGGTCTTTCTTTCTTTAGACTTAGCCTCTGCATGTAATATATAGTATAATTTGCATGTTGGTTAGAGGAATGGTTAGGTAGGATTAGGTTTATATTTGAACTTTGAAGTTATGGCTTATTTTGAGGACTTTAGAATAATGTTCTTTATTGAGTCTTATTTTATGTTGCCTTTTTAGTATTAGTCTTAGACGTGGGATCCTAGTTCAGGTTTGAGGTAGGATTTTATGGTACAGTGGGTTTTTACTGACTATTTTACTGACTATTTTACTTTTGTGTTGTATTCTTTTTCGTATTATCCTTATGCTATGAGAATGTGGAACTGAGGCCGAAGATTTGCATTGGCTGGACCCCAGGTAAGTGTGATTTTACTATGGAGGATGGTTTTACGCCATTTTATGTATACCAATATATACATATATATAAACTTGAGTTGGAACACATACATTCATACATATATACACACATATTGTGGTATGATTCAAAGGAAAGACACTGGTTTTTGGCTTTAAAAAGGTGATTGTACCACCCTCATTACTAGTTTTTGGATTTAATGAGGAATTTGCACCATCTTACTAAAAAATTTTGGGTTACGGAAGGATTTTTATCATTTTATCACTGATTTTTTATTTGTAATGACTGCACCACCTTTGAAATTCGAGTCGAGGGACGTTCCCGGTCCTTTTCTCACTCTACTTTTTTATAGTTGATCCCAAGGCATGATTTTGGGCAGCCCAAATTATATGTTCTGGGTTTTACTTTTCTGCATTTGTTGATGAGCTCTAACATCCCAATGGTTAATTCCGAGTTTTACTTTTTGCATTGACCGCATATTGCATTGCATCATCCCATAATTCACTTCACATCATCTCATATATATATATATATATATATATATATATTATATATATATATATATTATGCGTGTATTATTGTTACTATTTCATTTTTACCCTGATATGTTTTAGACTGCTAGGTTAGCATTTAGTGTGTAGTTTTCTTTTTTTATGCTATTTAAATTATATGTTACTCTCCTGATCCCGGTTGACCTATGATGACTACTGAGTACTCGTGTTCTCATACTACACTTCTGCATCTTTTTCTAATACAGAGCCCAGTATGAGTCACCTTCGCTGATTTTTGCTCGTTTAAGGTCTTCTGTTTATCAGATTGTGGTGAGCTCTTAGCGTCTGGAGACTTACTTTTTTCCTTCCTATACATATTGTCTATATTTGATATTTACCAGATAGTTGTGTATTGTATAAATCTATTTTCGTACTTTAGAGGCTCTTGTACCGCTGACACCAGGTCCGGGGTTGGATAGCTTGTACTTTTGGTCTATCATTTGAATGTGTAGGGCCCATATCTGTATATTTGGTAGCTGTTATGTATGTATCTATACACAATGGCCCGTTTGTCTCAATTTTGCTTCTTTATCTATTTTGTTTGCTAATACTTTCTGTATATGGTTTTGGTTTTGGCTTACCCACTAGAGGATTATAGTATGTGCCATTATGGCTTGATTTTGGGTTTGGAGTTTTTTTTTGCCTATTTGGAGCATCGATGTCACGACCCAATTTCTTAGGTCATGATGGAACCTACAACCCCCTAGTAGGAGAACCAATTCTCGTAGCCCAGAAAGGTTAGTAATGAGCTACTATCTAACTAATATGCAAGATAAGCAGAAATACATGGAAGCAGAATAAGGGCTACTACTACCTAATATCAGCACCAAAAAAGTGTAGAAGTGTAGTTTGAGCACCAATTGCTAAGCAATGGGTACCCAGTAGGAATCATTGGCTGACTGAGCGCATATAACATATAAAAGCAATAATAGCAGATAATAAGGAAACAGTCACAGAAAACAAGGAGGAAGCACAACGAAACTAGCACAAAGAGTAATCAACCAATAGTTACAAGTATATAATGCTAGCACAAAAGATATACATACAAAAAAACATAGGTGAAAGAAGAAAGGAGGACGCACCTAGGATCCTTGCAATAACGGTACATATTAAAGAGAGTTTAAAGAGATGGGCGGTATACCGGTAGCCTCAAAAATAAAGGGAAAGAAGGGAAGCAAGCCAACAATCCAACTAGAAATCACATACTAACAGAAACATGCCTAAGATATCAAATTCCAAGATAAGAATAGACATAAAATAGCTTCTCTAGTATAACCCTAGGATGGTACAACTAAACCACAAGTATCCAGATCCGCTAATCAAAACCAAGATAAGAACAAAATCCAGAAACCCACAATCGCTCAGGAGGCTACACAATCAGTATCTCAACAATACAAGTCCCACTAGCCTCTTAATATCATAGTCTGAAATCCAGTTCCACAACAGGCTAAAACTACTCATCTAATCGGTACCAAAGGTCAATACTAGCTCTACAAAATGAAAGAAGTAATATAATCTACCTACAGTCCCAACGGCCACCCATACAACCGAGGAACAAAATCAAGTGAAAACAAACCCTCCGGCTACCAATACAACCGGAGTATACACTGAACACACAAAGAACAAGGGTGGAATTGGACTACCAAATGCATGATGATGATATGATGAACCTGATATGAAAGTAACCAGTATGTTCCCCCTCTAGTACCTTAAAGGCCCATGTAGAGGTAGGACCCACTGAAGGACTCTATCTGTGTACCTCTACTCTGTCGTACACCCCTCATCCGGCACACGCAGCCCAGAGCCCCTTGTCCTGGATCGATAGGGTCCATGGAGGTCTACTCATAGACCACATACAAAACTGCTCAATCTCAAGTAGTAGCTCAATACTCAGAACCTCATAGTACATGTTCGGAATCAAACCGGGTCTAAAACAGTAGTAGTAATCTCAAAAGACCCTTTCAGGGGTGCTCAAAGTATATTCGAGTCTAAATAAGTTACCCTCCCAAAGGTTGCCCAGAGCGTATCCGGGTCTAAATCAAGAATCAAGTCTAAAATCCTAAACAGGGTTCCCGGCATGTGTCCGGGTCTTAATCCGTAGAAAATTATGTCTAGTGCTATGGCCCTGCCGAGACTAGTATCAGTAGGATAAACCAGTGTGAAATTATCCAAAACATGTTTTATCATTATTTATACCAAAAACAGGCCCTCAAGGCCATGCAAGTTTTTAGAAAATTGCCTATAGTAGGCCCAAAGCCAAAATAGTGGTAAAACATGCAGGGAAAAACCTTTTCCATGAATGACATGCTCGTAATAATAAATTCAGCCCAAAGTGGCTCACAAACATTCCTATTAGCCCTGCACAAGCACAATCAGTTCTACAACACAGATCACCAGCCTAAAGTAAGGTCACGATGCCCAGGACTCATGGACATTCCCAAATATCCCATCGTCTATGGTCCAGAGTCATAAACAAGGCCAGACGAGGCCACAAGGGGGAAATAGCAATACTACATGAATACTATAATCAACGTATGAAATAAACAGATAGAAAAGGCAAACAAGGTCTGAAGGTACCAACCTATAATAACCCACCCAAGGATACTAATTAATGCAGTTATAGCCTATATACGCAGAGCCTAGGTAGGGAGAAGCCATAACCTTCCTATCATCTGATAACTAGATGTGGGAATGGTGTCATTGTATTAACCGGGTCCTTCATTACGGGTAGTTCCATCATGCCAAGTTTTAGAGTTAGAAAACTCTGGGTTTGGGAGTTTGAAATTCTGGGCTAGGCTAGCCTCTGCCCATTTTGGAGTGAGGTAGAGTCTAGGGAAATCTGGGTAAAAATGGATTTAGATGTCTTGGAGTGAGCTAGTTTTCACGTAGCCAAAACATAAAGGAGTCCAGGGGACTTTTTGGAATCTCATTTAGGTAAGTAGAACTCTCGAAATCGCGTTTGATGTGAAGGGGTTGTTTCGGGATGTCGGGGGAAACAAGTGTGTTGGGAAGTGGCCAAAACTGGCAGAGTTCCGGACTTTTTATCCATGATGAGCGCTGTCACTTGCGATAGCAGCCACCGCTATAACGGTAGAAATTATCGCTATAGCGACGGTCAAGGGGCGGTCAATCCACTTAAAACTGCTATAACGGAATTGCTATAACGGAAGCCTACCGCTATAGAGGGACCGCTTTAGCGGAGCGGGTACCGCTATAGTGGGCCAACGGGTTTTTAATGCAGAAATAACTCTCAAAACATTCAGTTTTCACAAGTTTGTTTTGGAGAAGGGCTGGGCAATTTCCAGGCAATTTTCTTCATTCTTCCATCAAAAATCTTCCCTAAGGTAAGACTTTCGTTCCCCAAACTTGGTATTACATTTCCTATGCTGTAAAATTGATAGGTGGGAAATTTGGGAAAGGTTAGAATAACCTAGGGATGGTGGAATTCGGGGAATGAAGGGATTTCCAAGCATGTGTGTTCTTGGGCATTGATAAAGTATATTAAAATGATCATAGGTTGTTTTATTTCCTGTTTTTATCTGTAAAAATGATAGAACTAGGGGAATTAACGGTGGAAAAGATCGGGAAAAGGATGGGATGATTATGGATGGCCTGGGGTTTGGAGATTTGGTATAATCTGGGTAATGTGCAGGCCTTATGTGTTAATGGTATGTATTATGTGTTGTTTCTAGACCAAGAATGAGAGAGGAATCTGTAACATGGAAAAGCTCGGGTCGAATAGAGCTTGGAACATTTCAAGGTAGGTATTGGCTTATGATTTTCTGTGAATATGTATAGTGATGTACTCATGTCTAAGTGATTGTATGCCTTACATTGCTTAGGGAAATTGTGTTGAATGTTTAGGTTCCTGGTTATAGTCTGTGATTGAACGGTTTACTTATTGGTTTTACAAGTTGTATGTGTTCATATATTGACTGTTGTTGTTGATATTCGGTTGGCTCGGGTACACGCCTGGTATGGGTATAACACATGGTTGGCACGGGTACCACGCCTGGTATGGGTATATCATTCAGTTGGCACGGGTACTACGCCTGGTACTAGTTTACTTTATTTCATCTTGTATTATTTCATTGACTATTGTATTGCATTGGTTGATATTGGTTCAGTGAGTGGACCGAGTTTTTTTACTGAATGTGATACTTGATATTGGTTTCATGAGTGGACCGGGTTGTTATACTGAATGTGATACTTGATACTGGTTCCGTGAGTGGATCGGGTTATTTTACTGGATGTAATACTTGGTAATGGTTCTGTGAGTGGACTGGGTTATCTAGTTAAAGGTGCTAGTGTTGATGGTCGTTGAGTGGATGCAAACTGTTGTATAACTGTTGTGTTGGTCTTGGTTTAGGCCGGGTTGAACAATTACCTTTGGTGTGGTCTAGAGGGGATTCCAGGGTGGGTTCGGGCTAGATGGAAAGGATTATTATGGTTACATGTTGGTGGGTTAGAACTGTAAGAGATGGATTCATGCGGTAACAAGATAGGTAGAGATATGTAGGTTAGATGTGCCTGTGATTATTGTTGCATCTTTTCCATACTCCTTACTTGATATTGTTGTACTAATTATATACTGTTTACTTGAAAACTTGCTGATGATCCTACCAGTACACAACATGGGTAGCTTGGCTTGCTTGGGGGCATCCATACGACAACTGGCTAAGGAGATTCGAGCTTTGGAGGACAAGTTCATGCACTTGGGTGTTTCAGATCATGGTGGGTTGTTGGCCAGCATTGAGGTCAAGGCCACCTTCATAGATGAAATTAAGGCAAAATAGTTTCATGATCCTAAATTGGGTAAGTTGCGAGGTAAGGTAATATATGGGGAGCCCAAAGACGTCATGTTAGACTCTGGTGGAGTATTGCATTTCAGGGAGAGGATTTTTGTTCCTCGGGTTGATGATATAATATAGAAAATCTTGACAGAAGCTCATGGTTCGTGGTACTCAATTCATCCGGGTGTGACCAAAATATACAGGAACTTGAGGCAACATTACTAGTGGCCCGGAATGAAAAGGGACATAGTAGATTTTATGTCCAAATGTCAGAACTTCCAGCAGGTGAAGTATGAACATTAGAGACCTTCAGGACTACTTCAGAGAATGCCAATTCTAGAGTGGAAGTGGGAAAGGATAGCCATGGATTTCATGGTGGGTCTTCCCAAGACATTGGGGAAGTATGACTCAATTTGGATCATTGTTGACAGGCTGACCAAGTCCGCTCATTTTATTTCGGTCAGGGTAGATTACAATTCGTAGCAATTGGACAAGATCTACGTGAAGGAGATTGTGAGACTGCATGGGGTACCACTGTCCATCATTTCAGATAGGGGTACGCAGTTTACTTCTAAGTTCTGGGGTAAGTTACATGAAGAGTTGCGTACACAACTCACCTTTAGCACATCCTTTAATTGTCAGACTGATGGTCAGTCGGAGAGGACGATCCAGCTATTGGAGGACATGCTGAGAGCATGTGTAATGGACTTTGGTGGTCATTGGGACCAGTTTCTACCAATGTGCGAATTCTCGTACAGTAATAGCTACCACACCAGTATCGATATGGCACCATTCGAGGCCCTGTATGGGAGAAACTGCAGATCACCGGTTGGGTGGTTTGAGGAAGGTGATGTGAAGCCTCTGGGCGTAGACTTAGTGAAGGAAGTGCAAGAAAAGGTAAGGGGCATACAAACCAAGTTGCTGGATGCTCAAAGCAGGCAGAAGGAGTATGCAGATCGCAAGGTACGGGACATGGACTTTTAGGTTGGTGAACAAGTATTGCTAAAAGTATCGCCAATATAAGGGGTTATGCGGTTTGGTAAGAAGGGCAAGCTTAGCCATCGGTTCATCGGTCCATTTGAAGTGCTTGAAATTATGGGACCAGTGGCTTACAAGTTAGCATTCCCACCTAGTTTGTCGGGCGTCCATCTGGTATTCTATGTATCCATGATCAAGTGATACCATGGGGATGGGGACTACATCATCAAGTGGGATGAAGTACTTTTTGATAAGGATCTTCATTATGAGTAGAAACTGGTTGTTATTCTTGATCGGGATGTCCGGAGGTTGAGGACAAGGTGATTGTCATGGTAAAGCTTCAGTGGAATCATCGTTCGGTTGAGGAAGTCACTTGGGAAACCAAGAAGGACATGCGGGACAAGTACCCTCAACTGTTTGAGGATTCAGGTACTACACTTCTTTCCTTTTGTTTCCGTAAATTTAGGTTTGATCATTCGGGAATGAACGATAGGTAAATTGGTATCTATTGTAATGACCGAGTCCGTCGATACGGGTAGTTCCATCATGCCAAGTTTTAGAGTTAGAAAAATCCGGGTTTGGGAGTTTGAAATTCTGGGCTAGGCTAGCCTCGGCTCATTTTGGAGCAAGGTAGAGTCTAGGGAAATTCGGGTAAAAATATATTTAGGTGTCTTGGAGTGAGATAGTTTTCTACGTAGACAAGACATAAAGGAGTCTGGGGGACTTTTCGGAATCGCATTTGGGTAAGTAGAACTCCCGAAATCGCATTTGACATGAAGGGGTTATTTTTCGATGTCGGGGGAAACAAGTGTGTTGTGAAATGGCCAAAACTGGCAGAGTTCTGAACTTTTTATCCATGATGAGCATTGTCACACGCGATAGCGGCCACCACTATAGCAGCGGTCAAGGGGCGGTCAACCCACTTTAGACTGTTATAGCGGCAGCCTACCGCTATAGCGAGACCGCAATAGCAGAGCGGGGACCACTATAGCGGCCGACGGGTTTTTAAAGCGGAAACAACTCTCAAAACATTCAGTTTTCACAAGTTTGTTTTGGAGAAGGGTTGGGCAATTTCCAGGCGATTTTCTTCATTCTTCCATCAAAAATCTTCCCTAAGGTAAGGCTTTCGTTCCCCAAACTTGGTAATACATTTCCTATGTGGTAGAATTGCTAGGAGGGAAATTGGAGAAAGGTTAGAATAACCTAGGGATGGTGGAATTCGGGGAAGGAAGGGGATTACAAGCATGTGTGTTCTTAGGCATTGATAAAGTACATTAAAATGATCATAGGTTGTTTAATATCCTGTTTTTATCCGTAAATATGATAGAACTAGGGGAATTAACGGTGGAAAAGCCCGAGAAAAAGGTGGGATGATCATGGATGGCCTGGGGTTTGGGGATTTGGTATAATCCGGGTAATGTATAGGCCTTATGTGTTAATGGTATGTATTATGTGTTATTTTTAGACCAAGAACGAGAGAGGAATCTGGAACACGAAAAAGCTCAGGTCGAATAGAGCTTGGAACATTTCGAGGTAGGTGATGGCTTATGATATTCTGTGAATGTAGTGATGTACTCATGTCTAAGTGATTGTATTCCTTACATTGCTTAGGGAAATTGTGTGAAATGTTTAGGTTCCTGGTTACAGTCTGTGATTGAATGGTTTACTTATTGGTTTTACAAGTTGTGTGTGTTCATATATTGACTGTGGTTGTTGACATTCGGTTGGCTCGGGTACCACGCCTGGTACGAGTATAACATATGGTTGGCACATGTACCATGCCTCGTACAGGTATATAATTCGGTTGGCATGGGTACCATGCCTGGTACGGGTTTACTTTATTGCATCTTGCATTGTTTCATTGACTATTGTATTGCATTGGTTGATATTGGTTCCGTGAGTGGACCGGGTTGTTTTACTGAATGTGATACTTGATATTGGTTTCGTGAGTGGACTGGGTTATTTTACTGAATGTGATACTTGATATTGGTTTCGTGAGTGGACCAGGTTATTTTACTGGATGTAATATTTGGTAATGGTTCTGTGAGTGGATCGAGTTGTCTAGTTAAAGGTGCTAGTGTTGATGGTCCTTGAGTGGTCGAAAACTGTTGTATAACTGATGTGTTGGTCTTGGTTTAGGCCGGGTTGAACAATTACCTTTGGTGTGGTCTAGAGGGGATTACAGGATGGGTCCAGGCTAGACGAAAAGGATTGTTATGGTTACATATTGGTGGGTTAGAACTGTAAGAGATGGATTCATGCGGTAACAAGATAGGTAGAGATCTGTAGGTTAGATGTGCCTGTGATTATTGTTGCACTAATTATATATTGTTTACTTGAAAACTGGCTGATGATCCTACCAGTACACAATGGTGGTGTACTGATACTGCACTTATCTTTCTTTTGGTTAGTACAGGAAATCTACCAGTGACTGAGACGCGACCTCGCATCTAGCACCAGCGATTTTTGACTTTCAAGGGTTAGCTTCTGGATTTGAGCTACCTTGGGTTATCTTTAGAGTTTTAGTCCAATTGTTTCGGACTTAAAACTATTTCAGCTTATCTTTTGGGGTTGCATCCCCGTACTCTAGATTTTTTTTTGATGTTTGGTACAATGAATTTATGTTCCTAGGTGGGATTTTCCGCAGGATTATATTAATGATTAGTTTTGGCTTATTTTGATTGTTAGTTTACTTTCTGTTATTGGTTTTAGGCTGTTAGTTAGGCAAAGAGTGGGACTCTGTTGGTTCGCTCATCCGGGGGTTGGGTGGGTGCCACTCATGACAGGTTGGATCGTGACAATCGTCCAAGCTTGAAATACCCCGAAAATCTCCAAATTGTGAAAATACTATCAACACAATAATCTAGGAATCAACACAAGACTAACGATACCCATAATGCTATAAATATAACCGGGTCAAAATATGGGTCACAAATGGGCCCATAGGCCTGGCAACCCGAAACTGAAAACGAAAAACACTATGGTGTTCCCCACCTTCCTGGGAGAACATGCTCAAAATTTGAGCAGAAACGGACTATAGAAAAGGCTCAAAACAACCCAAGAATCAAGAAATTTAAAGAATGAAATTCATGGAAGAAATCGGAAAAATAACAAAAGAATTTACCCGATTTAGAAGCCAAGAAACGCTCAAGATTCAACAAATATTAACCCCCAAGCTGTTGGGAATGATCAAGGTGAGTTATGGAGGTTTTGGGTTCATCATCCATGGGAAGTTAACAATTTAAAGAGAGGGTTTACCGGATTTAGGAGTTCACAAATGAGAAAGGATCGACAAAATATTATCCTCCAAGTGGTTGGGATGAACAATTGTGATATGGAGGTTTTTGGGAGCTATTTTAATAGAGGAAATCGTTTTTGGGTTTTCAGAAATGAAGGGAAAGAGAGGATTGACCAACTATTTAAGCTGCTAGCGCACAGGGGCCATGGCGTACACGGCCCAGGCGCTCCATAACGGCCATGCATAGGCGCACCAGGGCAGCCATGGCGCAGGCGCACCAGGGCACTGAGGCACAGAGGGCATAGGCGGCTAGGGCTCAGGGGGCACAGGCGTACCAGGGCGTTGAGGCGCACACTGCAACCAACCAAAGGCAAAATTTTAAACGATAGACCCCCGAGAACGCATCCGGGGTCGCATGAACAAAGTGGGCCCCACACCAAAATAAATCCGGGGTCGATTTAATTAAAAGTGGGCCCCACACTAAAAATAAACCTTTACGCCAACTTTTCCAAAACAGAGCCCACGGGCCAAAATCAAGTCCGGAAGCCTAGAGACCCGAACTAATGGTCCCTCCACCCTAAACTCGACATTTCGGAGCTAATAACGCTGGCAGAATTTCCATCCGAGGCTGTCTTCTCCGAATATTGACCAAAGTCAACCAAACATGCCCAAATGGCCTAAAAACACAAAATGAGAGAGAATTCTAAGCTGAAAAGCTTCCAAATACTGACCAAAGGTCCCACTAGATCAAAGTCCACGCTCCGGAGCTAATGAAACTGTCAGAATTTCATTCCGAGCACTATAGCTAAGAATGTTGACTGAAGTCAATGATTTCCAAAGTTAAAGCTCTAAAATGAGGAAACGGTAATAAAGACCAAGCAAACAGCCCGGTCACCGAACTACTGGTCCCAGCAAGTTGTAAATGACTTGGGGCCACTACAGGCAAGCTCTAACTGTACAAAAAGGGCAAAAACATGAGAATGACCAGAAGGGTCATTACATTATCCACTACTAAAAAGGACTTTCATCCCCAAAAGACCAGAAAGAAGGGAAAAGCATAGGCTTAATGACTGTAGGTATAAATCCCGCACTACTCTCTCAGAAAACCCGGGTAGCCTCCTCGACCGAATGGCACCCAAAAGAACGGAAACAAAGAAAACAACCAAGCCTTAACTTCTTAGTAGCCAAGCTAGAATCCAACCTTTAACTCCAAAACTCCTAAGAATCTGCCAACCCAAACTAAACCTTGAGAAACTCAACCAGAAAGCACCAACACGACATCTAAGCCAGAGAACTAAGGTGATCAACACACGAAACTCAAATCCTCAAAACCACAACCAAGTTTACCCAAAAGATGACCAACTAAAACTTAAAATCATGAACCCGCTGATCCGCAAAAACCCTTTATTCTGACCTGAATCCTTTTGCACTATAAATATGAATCTTCTCACAAGTAGAACACACAAGCTACCCTCAAAATATCAACCAACCCACTAGAGATCCATAGTTCTCGCTTATACTCCACCACGAATGAAGTCACCCATTTTATTCAAATTCTTTCCAAGCCAAGCTATAGTCTACTAGCCTTTGCCATCTAAGATAATAACCCATAGCATATCATCGAAAACTGGAGTCACCTGTCCCGACTGATCATCAACAAAAGAACAAACACTTTTGCTAATATCAAACTCACTAACTGGACCCAACTAAACAACCCATCTGAATCCGACAGAAGTTTTCACACCAGGGTTAGGAAAGGCATGTATGAACACCCTGTGTTGATGGAAAAACTTCCAAACTGTAGAATGAACCCAACCCCACTGAACTGTGCCAAGTATGAATCAACTGGAAGCGAATGAACTAGGGCAACCTGCCCAACAGACCCAAACAAAAACTAAGACCCTGCAAGGAGTGTGGTAAGCCTACCATGAAGGTCGTAATCATTAGCTAATCTCTAAACTCTAAGAAGTACTGATGCTACTCTGAATACTGAAAAACCATTCGGATTTGAAATTTCCTTAATAATCTCACCGCAGAAAGAAGTCCACCATGCCACGAATATCAAGTCAAAACACCTTGAAGGCTAAGGAAAAAGGTGACTGGGGTTCAAGGTTGCCATCAAGCTATAGAAATTTTTGCATATACCTTCAACTCATCCCTTTGGCTGGAATCAACCGTTTTACTGTATCAGCACACAAAACCACAAACTCTGAAGCATATAAAATACCAAACTTTTAGCCCACACTGGCTGAGTCTAACCTACACTGGAACTCCACATAAAAGACAACCAATGAAGAATCAACTAATCGAGCTTTTAACTCTCAGTAACCAATGGTGACCACCAGTCTCTAAGTATTATTAGAACTCAAAATAGCCTCGCTAGCCTCAACCCGCACAACCTGATCACATATAGCATACACCACTGCTGAATCTTAAACTTACGCTGCTGAGTCTATCCAACCATGGTAGAAGGAACCTCGTACTATCTAGAACACTACTGAAATCTAGAATGTCCAGCCTAACTCAAAGCTTAGCCAAGGACAAGGTGCCCAAAGCCAATAGCCACTCTGAAACTAAATTAAAGAAGCTGAGTTGCCTGCACCCACTGCCTTCTGGCACAAGGATGTTGCAACCAAAGAGGACTATCCACGAACAACCCAAAGTAGTCATCTAGCCCATAATCCTGAAACCTAATTAAAATTTACCAACCGATGACTTTGTCAAACCCATGAGCGAACCCATACATTATCGATGAATACTTTGGAACTGGAGCCAACAAGTTGCCAAATCCACAGATACTATTGAAACTTGGGTCTCCTAAAGAGTATTACAAGGAAACCACAATCTATGCAACAAGTCCCCAAACGTAGGACTGGAAATAGCCACTACATCGATCCCATATTAGAAGGAAAACTGACCTCAAACCAATCAAAGGAAAAGACACTATAATCTTTAGTCAGTGGAATCACGTCATCAACGCACAAACCCAAGCAACCTCTCAGTCATCACCTCAGTCAGCTACTGAAACACATGTGAACGAACAGGGAGTCATATCCCTCCTTTTTAAACTAAACCAAACCTTTCCTTAGCATACACTGAACTTCATGATCTCTTCCAGATATACAACCAGCCGACAGACCCCCTTTTAGATAAACCTGGAGCTATTCCCTTAGCTCTCATATCTATGTTGTCAAAACTCAATAAGGGAGGAGAAGAATAGGTCTGATGCCCAACTTAACAATAATGATACAGTCAACACTTAGCAAAAAATCCAAAGCCAAAACATAACTATAATTCCACAATTAAAAGCTCAACCAGAGTACCACGATCAAGACTCATCCCAACTGGGACTGGGGAAAACAAAAAGACAACCCAACCAGACAAGAAACTGAAGGAGACTCTGGGAACAACCCACACATCTGCCAACCTTATAAATCATCCAAACAAAGAGGGTCGACTCTAATCACCCGAGAAAAGCAAAACCAACCAATGCTCACTAGCATAACTAACACCTCTTGACTTAAAATAGAACCTCAATCTCTGGCACGACCACCGGTAACACCAAACCAACACACAAACTTCTAGTAAATGCTAGAAAAGAGCCTAGGCAAAAACCATCTAGGACCACTCAACAAGGAAGGCTCAACACTAGTCTAGCCCCACAAAAAAACTGGTAACAAAACGAACTAGAAAAGTGACTAACAAGAACTACCCACGAGCCACAACTCTGGGTAAACACATCACAAGGATAACTCACCCCATCCACTACTAAGGAATAATCTACCAAGAAAATGCACGCATAAACACTACAACTCAAGTAGTCACACAACTAAACAAGTAGTAGGTAGGCACTACCTTGGCAACGGACACGAACAAGATACGAAAAGCAATTAAATGATAGAAGGGATGGAATGGCAATGTGAATAGTACTATCACTAGTCGAATGTAACAAAAGCCTTACCTGAAGCAACGATGTCAAGAACCTCTACCTCTAACCCACCAAGAGGGGCATCACACTGATGGGATCTAACTCTAGACTGAGTAGTCAAAGCTAAAGGCTCAACCATCCCTCACCAGGGATAATCTATAAAATAGTAAAAAACCACCCCACAATCATAACAATTATGCCAATTAGGCGCGTGCTCGTGGGGAAATCCCTAACATAGTGTCCACGCTCACCAAATTAAAAGCAAAACCCATGGAATGATATCAAACAGGAAGATCTCACTGAACCTGACCGACCACCATGACCTACATACTCAAAATGCAAACCTCAAAGAATCTAACTCATACCATGTCTAGTAAGCTCAACATGTCCTGTACCACCACCCTATTAAACTTCTGGAGAAACCAAAACTGGCCTTGTAGATAAAAAGCAATAGAATGTACCTCTGGTAAACAACCCCCCACCTCGAGCCGGAGAACCTTTGGAATTGTCCTGACAATGAAACTTCTTACTACTACCTCAATATGCCTCACGACATAAATACTCAATAGCCCAAGCATAATCCACTACCTGAAGGAAGGTCGTCCCAACTATAACCAAGTGCTCGATCGCCAAACAGAGCGGTGAAATCAAACCTCCCACATAACTCTGAACCCTATCAAACTCTGTAGGCACCGCCCTAGCATTATGTCTAACCATCTCATGAAACCTCCCCTTATACTCCAAAACCGACATATTACCCTACTGAAGAATTGGAAGCCCAACTCTAACTGAAGCACTTTTCGAAGAACCGGGTACTAAAACACCCAGTGGAGGACTCAGAGTCCTAGTCATGGTGCCATAAAGAATAAGGGTATCCATAAATGCAATCGAAGACTGGTCTGGACCCACACCCTCTATCTGCTATGGTAAACTCTTACTCTGAAGTACTGGCACTGATGGAAGCACTGAAGCAACTGGCACTAAAGCCTCGACACCACTTGCTGATGAACTCATCTTAGGCATCTGAGAAGGAATGAAACAACTAAAGTTTAGAAGTTAATAGAGCCAATAATGGATGATAAGGAGCTAAGAAGATGAAACTTTTCGTAACAATTCCCTATAGCCTCCTGTAGATAGGATACAAATGTTATCATACTGATCCGCAAAACTCTACTTAGACACTCATTTTTGTACTACTACACCAGTGAACCTTGAGCTCTGATACCAAGTTATCACGACCCAATTTCTCAAGTCATAATGGTACCTACAACCCCTTAGTAGGGGAACCAATTCTCGTAGAGCAGAATGGTTAGTAATGGGCTACTACCTAACCAATATGCAAGATAAACAGAAATACATGGAAGTAGAATAAGGTAGAGACAAGCGGAAACAAAAAAACAGAATATATAAACATACAAGAGAACTACACAAAACCCCAAGACTTGGTATCGATAGTACAAAAGCTTCTAATAGGATACAAGAGGTAGAAGTAACAAAATAGACTAGTACAATTGTCTCTGAATATAATAAAGAGTACCAGCACAACCAGATGAGATGCGGTCAAACCCCGGTCGTCAGGCGCTCACCCTAGTCTCGAATATCTAGAAGCTGCACAAGTCTCCACATGATCAACAACGAAAGCTCACACTAATATCTACACCAAAAGAGTGCAGAAGTGTAGTATGAGCACCAATTGCGAATCAATGGATACCCAAAAGGCATCATCGGCCGACTGAGCACATATAAAATATAAAAGCATCAATAAGAAGATAATAAGGAAACAGTCACAGAAAATAAGGAAAACGCACAAGGAAACTACCACAAAGAGTAATCAACCAAGAGTTACAAGTATATTATGCTAGAACAGAAGTTATACATACATTGAAACACATGTGAAAGAAGGAAGGAGGAAGCACTTGGGATCCTTGCAAAAATAGTACATATGAAAGAGAGTTTAAAGAGATGGGCGGTATACTGGTAACCTCAAAAAGAAAAAGAAAAAAGGGAAGCAAGCCAACAATAGAACTAGAAATCACATACTAATAGAAACATGCCTAAGATATCAAATTCCAAGATAAGAATAGACATACAATAGCTTCTCAAGTATAACACTAGGATGGTACAACTAAACCACAAGTAATTAGATCCTCTAATCAAAACCATGATAAGAACAGATTCTAGAAACCCAGAACCGCTTAGTAGGCTACACAATTAGTATCTCAACAATAGAAGTCCCACTAGCCTCTTAATAATCATAGTACAAAAGTTGGTGCCTCAACAGGCTAAAACTACTCATCCAATCGGGACCAAAGGTCAATACTGGCTCTACAAAATAAAAGAAGTAATATAATCTATCTACAATCCCAACGGTCACCCATACAACTGAGGAACACAATAAAGTAAAAACAAACCCTCCAGCAGCCCATAAAACTCGAGCGTACACTAAACATACAACAAACAAGAGTGGAATAAGACTACCAAATACATGATGATGATATGATGAACTTGATGTGAAAGTTACCAGTATGTTCCCCCTCTGGTACACCAAAGGCCCATGTAGAGGCAGGACCCATGGAAGGATTCTACCCGTGTACCTCTACTCCGTCATACACCCCTCACCGGCACACACAGCCTAAAGCCCCTGGTCCTGGATAGACAAGGTCCATGGAGTTCTACTCGTAGACCACATACAAAATTGATCAATCTCAAGTAGTAGCTCAATACTCAGAACCTCGTAGTACATGCCCGCAATTGAACTGGGTCTAAAATAGTAGTAGTAATATCAAAAGATCCTCTCAGGGATGCCTAAAGTATATTCTGGTCTAAATCAGTGATCAATGTCTCAATAACCCTCTTAAAGAGTACCCAGAGCATATCCAGGTCTAAATCAAGAATCAAGTCTACAATCCCTAAACTTGGTGCCCGGCATGTGTTTGGGTCTAAATCTGTTGAAAATCATGTCTAGTGCTATGGCCCTGCCGAGCCTAGTATCAGTAGGAAAAACTAGTGTGAAATTATCCAAAACTTATTTTATCATTATTTATACTGAAAATAGACCCCCGGGGCCATGCAAGTTTTTAGAAAATTCCTATAGTAGGCCCAAAGAAAAAATAGTAGTAAAACATGCAGGGAAAAACATTTTCCATGAATGACATGCTCATAACAATAAATTTAGCCCAAAGTGGCTCACAAACATTCCTATTAGCCCTGCACAAGCACTATCGATTCTATAACACAGATAGCCAGCCTAAAGTAAGGTCACGATGCCCGGAACTCACGGACATTCCCAAATATCCCACCATCTATAGTCCAGAGTCATAAATAAGGCCACACGAGACCACAAGAGGGGAATAGAAACACTACACGAATACTATAATCAACGTATAAAATAAATGGACAGAAAAGGCAGACAAGGTCTGAGAGTACCAAGATATAACACCCCACCCAAGGATACTAATTAATGCAGTTATAGCCTATATACGCAGAGTCTAGGTAGGGAAAAGCCATAACCTACCTGTCATCCGATGACTAGCTACGGGGATGGCATCATCAAAGCTTGAACTACCCCAGAAAGCTCCAAATTGTTAAAATACTATCAACACAATAATCTAGGCATTAACACAAGACTAACAATACCCATAATGCAATAAATATAACCGAGTCAAAATTTGGGTCACAAACGGGCCAGTGGGCCTCGCAACCCGAAACCAAAAATAAAAAATACTACGATGTTCCCCACCTTCCAGGGAGAACATGATCAAAATTTGAGCAGAAACAGACCATAAAAAGGGCTCAAAACAGCCCAAGAATCAAGAAATTTAAAGAATGAAATTTGTGGAAGAAATTGGAAAAATAACAAAGAACTTACCAGATTTAGAAGCCAAGAAATGCTCAAGATTCAAAAAATATTAACCCCCAAGCTGTTGGGAATGATTAAGATGAGTTATGGAGGTTTTGGATTCATCATCCATGGAGAATTCAAAATTTAAAGAGAGGATTTACCAGATTTAGGAGTCCACAAATGAGCAAGGATCAACAAAATATTATCCTCCAAGTAGTTGGGATGAACAATTATGATATGGAGCTTTTTGGGAGCTATTTTAATAGAGGAAATCGTTTTTGGGTTTTTTGAAATGAAGGGGAAGAGAGAGTTGGCCAACTATTTAAGCTGCTAGTGCGCAGGGGTCATGGCGCACGCGGCCCAGGCGCTCCATGGCGGCCATGCATAGGCGCACCAGGGTGTCCATGGCGCAGGCGCACGAGGGCACTGAGGCAGAGGGGGCATAGGCGGCCAGGGCGCTGAGGAGCAGAGGGCACAGGTGTACCAGGGAGCTGAGGCGCACACTGCAACCAACCTAAGGCAAAATTTTACACTATAGACTCCCGGGAACGCATCCGGGGTCGCGCAAACATAAATGATCTAAGCTATTCAACTAGAAATGGCATTTTATATCCAATGGAATCGTTAAAAATCGCAGATTAATTTTGGGCATTGAAACCAAGTTTTGAACTTGGCTAAGTTTCTTTCATCTGGTGTGGTCCACAAATGCGATATGAGATTTTTGATGGTATCACAATGGCGATATGTTAGGCTCCCAATTGCAGTATCTGAGTTATTGATTGCATGGTGAGAGAATGTCATAATTGTAATATTTTAGGGTCACAAATGCGATATTAGAGATGATTTTTTGGTAAACCTGAAGTTTGCAATTGTGACATTTTTGGGTCGCAATTGTGATGTCACCGAGGATTGGATTTTTGAAATCCATTTCGAACATAAACTTCATTTTCCATTATTGAGAGTTCTAGAGTTCATATTAAGCTGAGTTTTGAAGAGTTTTAAAGATTCTCCATGAGGGTAATTTTTTAACCTTCATTTTGTTTTTTCTCAAAATGTTTCCTTGTCTATTTCATCAATTTATCAAATTTTTGAAATGGATTTTTGGGACTTTTCCAAAAACAATAAGAATGTAAAATGGCTATTTGAGGTCTGATTTGAGCTTTGTTTTGGATGAAATTTCATATTTGAGCTCCTCATCTAATGGATAAAGTGATTTTGAATGAATTTTCTAGTTTCATCACTGGATTCTGAGGGTTGATTTTTTGACCCAAGTTTGACCAGAACTTTTATATCGTAATGTGAGTATCAATGGACTCGCATTCACATATAGAACATATTTTTGATAGATTAGGAGTGTTTCGAGGCCATTTTGAAAAGGAAGGCTATTTTATGATTGTTGGTGACTTGTTGTTCTACTTTGAGGTAGGTTATGAATTACTCTTCTTCAGACTTTGCTTGGACGAAGACTTATCATGTAAAGTATGTTATTTTGTGGGTGAATTTGCGGATTAAGGTAGTTATTATGATTAGTTAATGTTGTGATGCTCGTGTGGGAACTTATTTCAATGAATGGCTTGAGACTTAAAATCATTAAGTTATATAGTGTGTTTGAGTTGTTTCATGCATCTTTAATATGTAAGGAGTTAAATTCCATGATGGGTGCGATATGAGAAGTAAATGAAATGAAAAAGGAAGTTTGGCCTAGGGGCAAGATTGAGAAACTTTACTGATATTGAGGCTCGTAGTTTGTGTTGAATTGATAATTTGAATGTATTGATATATGTTGCATGTGCATTCATCTTTTTATTGTTCTCATACATAATCATTCATTTCATGGATTCTTGGATTGACAAAGTGGAAACAATATTCTTATTAAGGAGGATTTCATTCCCGATGGGACCTTTTGCGGGTGATTTTACTTATTCTTGAGACTAAGGCTAAATTGCAGTTGTGTGCCTAATGGGATATTATTTTGGCCGGTATTTGGACCTAGAATGTCCTCTATGGTCCTACCTCATAGCATGCCACTGTTGAGAGGGTGTATACTGGTAGAATCATTGGTCATTGCATAACATTGCATCATTTATATCTTTGTTAATGTGTATCTTCCTTGTTGTTATGTCGATATTGAACTTCTAGGACTTTTCTCTGTGCATAATTACTTTAACATTCTTTATTTTATATAGTAACTGCTTAAGCTCAATCAACGTATGATTCCTACTGAGTACTAGTTATTGTACTCATCTTGCATTTTCTATGTCTTTTCTGATGCAGATTGTAGTATGTGCTTCCATCATTGTCCTTGATTTTAATTGAGGTCTTTGTGATTAAGATTCGTGGTGAGCTCTTACCTCAGTAGACTTGACACATATCCCTCTCTATCTTTATTTATGTTCTTTATGTTTGGACATCGATATATGTGATATTGTCAGCTTTCTTCTATTGTATTAGATGCTCTTGTATATATGACACTTAGTGTTGGGGGATTATGGTGTATTTGGTTTGGTATTTATGTAAGAGAGTTATATGCAACTATTTAGATTATATAATGTGTCTTTTACCTTATTTCTATTTTTTATTCAGTTTCAGTATTATAATTCAGAGTTGGCTTACCTACCAAGATTGGGTTAGGGTAGGTGTCATCATAGTCCCAATCTTTCAATCGTGATAATTTGGTAACAGAGAGCTAGGTTCACCAGTCTCACGAGTACAAGATCTAGTCTCTAGTAAAGTCTAGTGGATCGATATAATAATATTTGTATATATCTTCAGGAGGCTGTGGGACATCTTTAAGAAAATTTTGTTCTTTGTTCCCTGATCGTGCAAAATAAATTATCTCTTGAGTTTCTAAACATCGTGTTCATTCTCCCCATGAAGGTGAGAACAAGTATAGCTGCAATAAGAGATTATGTTCATGCACCCACTACTAGGGCTCTAGATAAGGGTGAAGGAAGGGGTCGAGGTCGTGGTAGAGGTAGAGCACGAGATGTTGCACCTATTAGGGGTCATGCTAGAGTGGTGTCACCTGAGTCTGAGGTTGAGATTGAGGATGTCTTTTTTCAGCCACTTAGTTTGGGGCCAGCCGAGGTGCCACAGGTTTTCATAGCTACTCCAGTGCAACAAGACACTATGGTCCATATTTTGAGTTTCTTGGAGGGTATGGCTCAGAAAGAATCTTTACATGTTACTCTTGATGGATCGCATTCTAGAGTTAGGGTTTAGCCTCCAAAGCAGGTACATGTTAAAAAACTTTAGACTCCTAGGAAATAATTAGTTATTGTGTGGCTCCTAACATTAGTTTTTTGCTAGTCCCACTTGTTTCTCCATCGGTTGTGGCCAGTCCGGTAATTATAATGTAAGAAGGGAAGATGTTTGATAGATTTGTTAGGATGGCTCCTCCCCAATTCACAGATGCTCTTGAGGAGGATGCTTATGAGTTCTTGGTTAGCTGTTAGGAAAGGTTAATATCCTTGGTTTGATTTCATTATATGGCATGGACTATACTATCTTTCAGATAATAGGGATGTCAAAGAAGTTATGGAGGTCTTATGTTGATTGCATACTAGTCGGGTCACCTCCTACAACTTGGACACAATTTTTAAGGGCTTCCTTGGGAAATACTTTCTTTGTAGCATGCGAGATAGTCTTAGAGAAAAGTTTGATAATCTTGAGGAGTGCACCATGATCATCAATAGTATGAGACCAGGTTCCATGCCTTGGCTAGGCATTCAATGATGAGTTTGCCTACGGAGTAGGAGAAAATTAGAAATTTTGTGAGGGGATGATTACTCATCATCATTGCTAATTTCCAGCAGGTGATTTATCATGCTAAAGTATCAATCAGATTTTTCATCGTGTCTATAGAGGCATTAATAAAAGAGTGAACAGACATGGTAATTTTAATAATTCATTATCCCGAGGCAATGATTTCTCATATAGAGGTCATCATTATCAATCGAGAAGGATAGTTCATGCAATAGTATATACTTTAGGTGGTGGTTATTCTGGGTATAGCAATTAGAGAAGCCAGAGTTCAGGACATATATCTAAGAGTTCTCACACTTGGTTCTTAAATCGTGGCTGACATTTTTGCGTGTCAGGATTATCTCATCATCCTATCATAAGCAACACATGCTATGATTATAGGGAGTTGAATCATTTTTATAAGGAGTTCCCTAGGCACGGGTTTGGTAGGGCTCAATAAGGTTCGTAGGTTTATACCCGTTAGTTACCAGCACCACCAGCTAGAGGAGGGGCACAAATTGGTAGAGGTTGTTCTAAAATTGCTAGAGATGGTGTTCAGACAAGTCATGGGATTGGTCATGGAGGCACAAAGTCTGGGGGATTATGTAGCCATTGTTATGGTTTTCCAAGTAGACCAGAGGTTGAGGCTTCATATGCGGTGCTTATAGGTACTTTTTCAGTTTTCCATCTGTCATATTCAGTGTTATTTGATCTTGGATGTACTTATTCATATGAGTTTGCCTATTTTGCTGCGCACCTAGATATGATGTGTGATTCCCTGGCAGCCCCCATTCTGATTTCTACCACCGTAGGTGATTCATTAGTAGTGGATCGAGACACTCGATCCAATGTTGTGACTTTATTAAGGTATGATACTTGGGTAGATCTTATCATTCTCTATATGGTGGATATTGATGCAATTTTGGGTATGGATGGGTTATAGCCTTATCATGTTATTTAGATTATAATTCTAAGACTGTTACTCTAGTTATGCTTGGTATTCCCCATTGGTGTGGAAGGGTACGGTTAGCCACTCACCAAAGAAGGTAATTTCATTTTTGAAGGAAAAGAAGATGGTAGTGAAAGGGTGTTTGACTTACTTATGGCGAGGTGGCTTATTAGTTAGCCTTACATCTAGGTCTTTTGAGTGTTCACCTTGTGTTTCATATCTCCATGTTGAATAAATATCGATCAAATGGTTTTGATGTAATTCAATAAGATGCAGTGTAGTTGGATTAGAATTAGGCTTTTTAGGAGGAGCCTATAGTTACATTAGATAAGAATATTCACAAATTGAGGTCTGAGGAGATAAATTACAATAAAGTGCAATATAAGAAAGGCAAACAATATTTTATTTTGATATAGATACTTTACAAATCCTTTGTTTTTTACCTTGAAGTCTTCGAGATGAAATCAAGGATATCAGAAAAAGAATTTAAGAGAAAAGAAAAACTAAGAGAAAATAAAAAAGAAAAAAAGGAATTAGGGAGGAACACATATCTAGTGAAGTAAAGATAACTGATATAAGAGAAAAAAATAGAGAAGAAAAGAAAACGCAAACGAGAAAAAAGTGGAACTTAAAAAAAATTAGCAGCTCACACGGTGTCAAATTTTCATTATCGATGCACACTTATATATAATACCAACTTGTCAAAAAAAATTACATATAAGATTTACTCTTAATGTCAAATTGGATGAGTGCACGTGTACCATATTCTCTAAGGTAGATCCTCCACTGGATAGAGAGAGAGGGGGAGGGTGTCACGCCCCAAAACAAACCCCTAGGCGTAATATGAGACCCGGAACCACAAGTTCCCCAAGTTAACCCTTGGTCATAGCATATTCAGATATTCATAAGAAAACATAGCGAAAACATAAATAGAAAGCTAGGCAACCCAATCCATAAATGATAAAGTCAAGATGAAACATAATCTGAAATAGAGACCAGAATACTATCTATGTCTGAAAGCCTCTAAACTATCGTAAAGAGTTGATGGGACAACACCCCAACTAACTCAGAAATCTAAAGAAAGAACATGAAAGTAACTAACATAGCTAAGGTCCCCGAATGATGAGGACTCACCAACTAAATATGGACAACCGACAATGTCTAGCCACGAGCCGGAGGGAAGGAATCTGAATCTGCATCATTAAGAGGATGCAGCGCAAGATATGCGTCAGTACTATAGGATGTACTGAGTGTGTGAGATATGCATAAATAAGGTAAAACATTCTTGAAACATTATTAAAACTGAATCCATGCATAAGTTGAGAATTCATAAGAAATATCATAATTTAAGCATATGGTAAGAGATATCAAAGCACAAGACTTAAAATCATTCATACAGGAGTTTCTCTTAATACACATAAACCATGATAAGATACATAGAGTCCAGTGTCATACACCCACACTGAAAAGGTTATCCTAATCGGCCAAGGTAAGAACCTTATCTATCAGGATCCTGTCATAAGCCACAGAGGGCAACCTACGGTGGCAACATAGTTTTGGGATATAAGGGTACACTAAACTCTAGTCTAACTCGCTGCTAAATACTACTCCCAAAATATATACATATAGCTCACATATACTTCTGACTTATCTAATGCCAAATCTGTTGGAAAAGCATAAGGTTATATCTAATACCATGCAATTCACATAGGTTAGGTAGACATATCTAGATGCCCAACCTTTTCATAAAATATAGGGACATATATAATGTCATGCAATTCATACATCAAAATCCTTAAAACTTAGCATAGCCATAATTCAGAATGTACTTTTATTTCTAAAGTCATACCTTTAAGAATTAGGCATGCACTTTCATACATACATAAGGCCATGTTTTCTAAACATGCCAATTTTCACTTGAAATTATGCAGTTCAATGGAATCATGCTAAAAATCATCTTTAATGCATGGGCTTTTGAAATTAATTAAGGAACCTCAAATAAATCATATATAAGTAATGAGAAACCATGAATTGAAGCTTTAAAACTGAACCCATAAGTTTTCCTCAATTTGGATAAGAACCCTAACATAAATTCATAAATCAAAGTAAATATCATGGGTTTTGGGCATAAGGGTGAGGAAAATCCCTTATTGAATACCCGCATACCTTATTGAAGCATGCTTGATCTAAGATGAAAATAAATGGAGGCTTGAACTTGGAGATTGAGACTTGGATCTTGAAGGAGTTCTTTTCCTTTTTTGGGAGATGAATGAGGAATAATGAAGGATTTAGGCTATTAGGAGTAGAAATCCTACTAAAAATGGTCAAAGCGACCTCACTTAAGAGTTAAAAGGGTGGATAATTAAAAAAATACTCCTGGGATTTAATTAAAGAAAAGCTGTTAAAAATCTCAGATTCAGGAATCACGGGTGCAATCCATGAGCCGTAGACTGAACCACAACTCGTAGTTTTCACTCGTGGATCCTGTCCCAAATGATCAACTACAGAAAATGTTCTACAAGTCAGAAAGATGGACCGTAGAATGAACTACAGTTCGTAGAACCATTCGTAGATCCTGGAGAATTTGGCAAAACTCAGATCAAGTTCAACAAGTCAACAGAATGGTCCATAGTTCAAACTATGGGTCATAGAAGCCACTCGTGGTTCCTAGGAAAACTGTCCGTAGTGGATAGAACAGGCCGTAGAATGAACCACGGTCTGTAGAACCAACTTGTGGTTCTTAGACCAGAGACTGAACCATCAGATACAAACCACGGGTTCATTCCATGACTCGTGGTTCAAATCACGACTTTTGATTTGGACTCGTAATTCCTGAGATGAACAAAATTTTAAGATTTTCTTAAGTTGAAAGCTGGATTAAATTTTGGGGTTTTACAGAGGGAGGGAGAGAGAGAGAGGGGCTTCGAGAGTGAAATTGAGAAATTAATCTCAAATCTATTAATATTAAAGAAAAACCAATCTCCTACAATTTTTTTTAAAAAATAAATGATTGTATTTTGACCCAAAAAAATTGACATCCAATGGTTGGTTTAATTATACATATATATATGTATATATTATATTTCAAAAGAATACCAACCTTAGAAGGTAGATATTGCTAAGGTAATGTTTTTTAATTTACATTACCGACCTTCGGATTTCTGTTAATATAATTAATTTTGTTTTTTAAACTATACCAACCTCACAAATTCAGTGATTACAATATAATTTTCATATAATTTATTTTAGACCTCCCAAAGTCGATTTATGAGTTTCTTGCTTTTTTTTAAGGCTTAAAAAAATTAAAAATGGAAGTGCTAAACAACCTCCCGAGATCGGTTGTTTTCTAACTTTCTCTGGAGGTCAATTTTGATTATTTTTAGTAGTGTTAGTTTGTATTGACTTCAACTGAAATGGACAAGCAACCATATATTTATAGATACAAGTTAGTGTAGAGGTACAATTATATAAGGAGACTAATTGTATTGTTGTACCTAGTTGTTGCCTGCAGTACTCTTATTAGAGTCGGATTCAAATTGATGTTTCTGAAGAATACTATGAAGATTAAAATGTAGAAACTAATGTCCATAACCGCCAAGTAAGGAATTGTGGGATTCAAGTTAAACTTTTGATAAGCTCAATGGATAATAAATGGTAATGGATTAGTGAAGCTATATGTGAACTACCCTATGCAGAAGCACTATGGATTAGTCAGGTTGACTATGTTTGACTAGTTTGATCTAGGGTTTAACCTTGACCAAACCCAAAATGTGTAGTGACTTATTTATGTCAATTTATGATTGCATTATCATTATTTATGTAGATTGGCAATTGTTAACTGAATTCGTGATGTCATGGTTGTTCTTTAATTTTGGAATTTGAAGTAAGTTGAGACCTTACCCACTAAATAATCGTTTTATTAACTAAGCTATCATTTTAAGAGGAAATTTGTCTCTAAATTGTTCTGAAAGGTCAATTGCTTGTACCTACTTATTTTTAAACTAGGATCATCCTCTAAATATGCATTTGATTAATAACATGGTAGGAGATGGTGATAACTTGTAATTTTTTGTCATTAACAACATGTACAAAGTTAGGGATGTCTAGCAAACCTACTTAATGTATATGCAGAGCTAAGCTTGAACGCTCCCTTACTCTATGGATCAGTTTGGCCTTAGATATTGCAAGTAGTTTTTGAGAAACATTTTGGCAAAATTTGTCTGACCGTAAGGTTTGTCATGTTTTGAAAAAAAAGACCCCCAAGATCCCAAAAACTAGAAAAAAGTGATTTTGGTCAAAATCTAGTTTTTGAGTTCTTTAAAAAAATTTAAACTTACCCTCAAACTCTTAAATTTTATAAAAATAAGCCCATCAATTATGACTTCAACTATAACTTTGTCTACCCAATTCCTTATTAAATGCATTCTTATTAAAGAGATTATTCGCAGAATATAGGAAGATTATATTAAACAATAGCTAGTTACTACCATTGTTATTATTAATTTTTGTACATAGATGGATCTTTATAATTAATTATAATATCAAATTATAATAGTTGATAATTGTATTATTAGTAGTTTCATTATAATATCATATTATGATTTTTAAGTACAAGAAAAGAAGGAATTTGCGATAGACAAAATTTCCTAGCTAAACAGAAAAAATCTCATGCTAATATCATTTAGCTACGGATTAGCAATGAATTATAAGAAACTCTATTTAGCTAGTAGTGACGGATTATCAAGGTATTACCAATAAATTTTTGTAGCTAATTTTATGTTTTCTAGTAGTGTTTGAATAATGTATTATTTAGTTCATGTCACGACCCGATTTCTCAGTCATGATTGAACCTACAACCCCCTAGTAGGCTAACTAATCCCCGTAGCCCAAAACGGTTAGTAATGGGCTACTAGCTAATAGTTAAGCAGAAAAATGATATAATCAAGCGGAAGTAAGGGAACAAGATGAAAAGATAGATAACAGGAATATATATACATATACGGAAGCTAAACAAAACCGCAAAACCTGGTATCATAGTATAGATTTAGAACTACATATAAGGAGTACGAAGTGCCCAAAATAATATATACACAACTGTCTCCGAGTAGTAACAAAGTACATGATACAAAAGATAAACTAAAGTGAAGCTTCGGTCGCCAGAGGCTCACCCTCAGTCTGGATAGTCCAAAAGATCTCTAAGCACGAATCCCATGATCTAACGGTGATGGCCCATACTAGGATCTGCACCAGAAGATGAAGAGTGTAGTATGAGCACCAGTTGCAAAATAACCGGTACCCAGTAGGTATCATAGGTTAACTGGGCACATATAAGATAAAAGAGCAGTAATAAGCAGAAAAGAAAACAAGTAGTCAAAGAAAATAATGAATAAGCATGCGGAAGCTAGCACGGAAGGAATCCAAACAAGAATAATACACATGGCTAGCTAATAGAATACACATCACAAGCGAAAGAAGGAACACATACCCGAGATCCTTGCAATAACACATATGTAAAGAAGGGTTTAGAAAATAGGTGGTATACCGGTAAACTCAATGAATAAAGAAGAAGAATAACGGTAGTCATGCTTGAAAACAAGGTGCAATAGCAATATAAGCATGTTAATCTCAAATCAAGAACTATCCACCAGAGCCGAAGTACAACCTTATCAAATCCAATGACGTAAGTAATCATATTAGGGGAAAATATCACAAGTTAATAAAATAAGTCTACCTATATTCCCACGGGTGCCCATACAATCGAGGAACACAAGCAAAAGAAGACAAACTCTCTGGAATCCTATAATATCGGAGCTTACACTCAGCAAACAGCAAACAAGGGTGGAACCTCACACAAAGGAATGATATGATGAACTAGGTATGATAGTAGTAACGTATGTTACCTGCTTCCAGCATCCTATAAGGCCCAAAAGATAGGATCCATGGAAGGTCACACCCGTATACCTCTCCTACACTGTATACCCTCCCTCCGACACTCTCAGTATGTATCCCCTTATCCGGAATGACGAGGTTCATGGAGGCCCCTTACCAACATACTACATGCCTCACAATCTCAAGAATCCCCAAGTAAAGCTGCCCGGAGGGTTTCCGGGTCTAAATCAGTAAATCAAATAGTTCTAGCGCACGACCTCGTCGAGCCTAGTATTATCATTGAAGCGGTACTAAAACAAGTCTAGCCCTCAGCCCCGCCGAGTCTAGTAATAGTAGAGATAGTGATAAACCATCCTTTTTATTTTCTCTTACCCCAAGAAGATTCGTTAAAATGGTACCAATCTCTTTGCAATCATTTCTACCAAAAACGGATCCCACGGGCCATGCAGGTTTTTAGAAATCATCAGTAGAAGGCCCGAAGCCAAAACCACAGTAAAATAAAGTAGAAAATATTTTATATGCATGATAATGGCATGCTCAATCATAATTAATATCCCAATGGATCACAATCAACCTATCGGCCCTGCATAGGCTCCAATCATTCTACAACACAAATAGCCAACTCTATAACAATAATAACAATCTCTGGAACTCACGGACATTCCCAATATCCCACCATCTATTTTCCAGTGTCAATATAAGGCCTCACAGGACCACAAGGGTTATAATATCAATTATCGCAAGTACTACAACTATCGGAGAAAGAAAAGGAATCGAACATGAATAAAACGGTCAAGGTCTATGGTACCAACTAGTAAACCCAACTCAAAGATGCCCATTAATATAATTTTATTCTATATATGCGAAGTCTAAATAGTTTAAACCGTAACCTACCTGTATTTCGACGATAAGCTACCGGGACAAGGATATCCAAGCCCGAAACGCTCCGAAAAGCTCTAAATGATAATCAAACTATCACAAACATAAATAATATATCAATACAAGTCCAATGACACCCATATCGCTATAATAATAGCTTGGTCAAAATTTGAGTCACCGGCAGGCCTGTGGGCCTCGCAACCCAAAACCAGAAATGAAGAAGCACACAATGATCACTACACTCCAAGGTGTGCATGCTCAGATTTTAGAGAGAATTTAGCAAAGGAATTGGCTCAAACCAGCCAGCCCACTATAAGAACAATTGAAGAATCAAATGAGCGAATTTAATGGAATAAATCCAATAAAACTTACAAATAACGATGGAGGAACGTTTAAGGCCAAGAAATTTGCACCCCCAACACCAATAATTGAGTTAATACAGAGTTTGGACGAGTTTTAAGCTTACAACAATGGAGAATTCATATTTGGAATGAAAGAGATGAAGTAGAAAACTTATATATTGCCCAAGGGTCCTTCATCGCGATCGCGAAGGGAACCCTCGGGGTCGCAAAGACCATGCTGGCTAGACCATCGCAAATGCGAGGACTAGCCACTTAGTCGTGAAAAAAAATAGGGAGAAGCTTCATCGTGATCGCGACAGATGATCACGCGAACATGAAGAACAAAGGGCCAGGTGCTTCATCGCGGTCACGAAGAGAGAAGCTCGCGTTCGCGATTAAGGCCTGAGGCCTGCACCATCAACAACAAAAATCTGAAACTTTTCCAAAACTTTATGGGGCATTATAGTCACAAATGAAAACTGATATTCAAAAACCAATAATGCTAACAGAGTTGAAATGACATTCTGGACTCACCAGAAATGATGAAACTTCCGTATGAGGTCATTTCAGAGAAATATTGACCCAAGTCAACAATAACCAACACGCAACCAAACACCCAAATGAGCCTGCTCACCCTGAACACGAACCAACCATCTTCCTAACCCAAAGTTGGTGAGTATAGGGAGTTTGTCTTTTCTATCAGTTTTTGAGAGACCATTGGCCTTAGACAGCTATTCCTTAGCCAATAGATTGGTTCAACTTGATATTTCTTACCCTGGAGGATTCTTTCTTCAATTGAGGCTCAGCATATGTTATTAGATCAAATTTGAGAGAGATAATTTGAGGATATTCAACTATGTGGGATTCAAGATCAGTTCTTAAGAGGCGAGGCTACGAGGGTCGCCTTAGATCTAGAAAGTGTCTTGAGATTTAAGGACTGTATTTGTGTTCTGAGGGTTGATGACTTAATTTAGTTGATATTGTAGGAGGCTTATTGTTCTTGATATTCCATATATCTCGGGGCATCTAAGATGTACATGGACTTGAGACAGCATTATTGGTAGAGCAGGATAAAGAGGGATAAAGAAGATTTTGTATCTCGGTGCTTAAATTTTCAGCAGTTGAATTCTGAGCACTTGAGACCTGGTGGTTTGCTTCAAGGGTTACCTATTCCTGAGTGTAAATGGGAGCGGATTACCATGGATTTTGTAATTAGATTACTACGTACTTTTCAGGGTTTTGACAGAATTTGAGTCATTGTGGATCGATTGACTAAATCTGCTTACTTCTTACTAGTTAAGTCTTCCTATAGTGCCAAGAGGTTGGCTCAGATCTATGTGTAGGAGGTAGTTCATCTTCACGGTGTGCTAGTGTCTATCATTTCAGATAGGGGTACTTAGTTCACTTCTCACTTCTGGAGAGCATTTTAGGAGGTTGGTACACAGGTTGATCTTTGCATAATATTTCAACCCTAGACCGATGGTCAGTCTAAGAAAACTATTCAAGTTTTAGAGGATATGCTTCGGGCTTGTGTTATAGATTTCGGGGGTCAGTGGGACCAGTTTCTAGCCTTAGCAGAGTTTGCTTATAATACCATATACCATTCGAGTATTCAGATGGCTCTATTTGAGGTATTGTATGGTAGGAAGTGTAGGTCTCCTATAGGGTGGTTTAATGCTTTTAAGGCTAGACTGTAGGGTACTGACTTATTATGGAGTCTTTGGATCGAGTCCAAGTGATTCAAGATAGACTTCGAGCAGCGCAGAGCAGACAGAAGAGTTATATTGATCATAGGCACCGTACTTTAATGTTTGGGGTTGGGACTGGGTGTTCCTCCGAGTGTCACTCATGAAAAATGTGATGAGGTTTGGGAGGAGGGGCAATCTTAGCCGCTAGTATATTGGGCTATTTGAGATCCTAGAGTGGGTTGGTGATGTTTCATATGAGTTAGCTTTGCCTCAAGCTTTTTTTGCCATCCATCCTATTTTCCATATATTGATACTCCAATGTTACATCCCAGATGAGTCTCACGTGCTTCAATGGGATTCAGTTTAGTTGGATAACCATTTGTCTTTTGAGGAGGAGCCGGTAGCTATTTTAGCTGGGATGTTAGATGATTAAGGTCTAGAGAGATTTCGGTTGTTAAGGTGCAGTGGAGACATTGCCCCATTGAGAGGCTACTTAGGAGATCGAGCATACTATGCGGGCCCAGTATCCTCACCTATTCCATCCTTCAGGTACCTTTCTTTCCTTAACTTTCGAGGATGAAAGTCCTTTTATTAGTGGATGTTGCAATGACCCTTTAGGTCATTTTCTCTGTTTTCTTGCTTTTTCATGTTTCGAGCTTTTCCATTGTGGCTACAAGTCATTTATGACTTGCCGACACTGACGGTTTAGTTCTCGAGCATTTAATTTTTGTTTTAAACCCATTTCCCTATTTTGAAACTCTTAAAGTTGAAAGAGTTGACTTTGGTCAACATTCGGAGTAACAACCTTGGATGAAAATTCTCTCAGCGCTGTTAGCTCCGGAATATGGACTTTGGGCTAGTGGGACCTTTGGTTCTTGTTTTGAGGCTTTTGGATTCGTTATATTCGTCTTCCAAGTAGGTTACAACTTACCTACTTTTAGACTAGCTCGTTTAAGGTATTTTTATGGTATCATGCTAATTATTGGTGGGATTCAGTGGTGTAATACAATTATCTAGGGGTTTATGATTCTTGTAGATTGTTTAGGTGCCTTAGCATAGATATGGGATTTGGGGTCGTTAGGTTAGTCTCGAGTAGTTTCTTGCTTAGGTGAGGAGCCTCGAGAGCTTGTAGCTAGTCTAGTGCCTTCCGCCTTGCATATATAGTATTTTGGTACAGTTTCTTACCATTAGGTCCTGAGA
This sequence comes from Jaltomata sinuosa, assembly GCA_003996215.1. NCBI lineage: Eukaryota > Viridiplantae > Streptophyta > Magnoliopsida > Solanales > Solanaceae > Jaltomata > Jaltomata sinuosa. Next base: position 481,622 of record QJPP01000900.1, on the reverse strand, counting down.
TATTATTACTTTGACTGGATGGATATTGTTATGCTTATCGGTTTTGCTTCCGTCACATCATCCATGGTATTATATTTGGTCTGTCAGGGCATGTTGGTAATTTGGAATAAAAATATTATTTTTGGCATAAAAGTGGGATTTTTGGAATATTTAGATGGTTTTGGGTTTCTTGAACGAAATATGATTTATTTGTATATCTGGTTCGAGTTCGGGCATCTATTCTTCTTATATCATAATTGGCTCAAGTCCGGGCATCTATTCTTATTATATCATATTTTATTTGAGTCTGAGCATCTACTCAATTATATCATATCTGATTCGAGTCTGGGCATCTACTCTTATTATATCATATTCGGTTTGAGTTTGGGTATTTATCTTTATCATATCATATTTGGTTCGAGCCCGACAACATCACCTCCTTTGGTACTTATGGCATTCTCCGTATTTGCTTCCTAGTTTAAAACTAATTGGAAAATCAGTAATATTAGTTGTTTGCACCCATCGGGATTATGGAGGTCCAATTGGGTTCTTATTTGCTAATGTGTGTACCTTCCGAGCTTATGGGGGTTCGGTTAGGTTATAGCTAGATCGCGTTGCTTTGCCTTACTTTACTTACTTTATGCTTATGCGAATTTATTTTAATTCCCATTATTATCTAGTTATGACCTGTTATTCATTTTCTGACCTCTCTTTCTTAACCCCTAAAGTATATACGCATTTTACTATACTTTTATCTTATTTGAGCTTAGTCGGCCTATGATGCCTACTGAGTACTGCGTATTTTGGTACTCATGCTACACTTCTGCATCTTTTTCTGTGATGCAGACTCTAGTATGAGTTATCACCGCTAACGCTGTCCTCGTGCGGAGTTGCTATCTGGAGATTGGGGGTGAGCTTTTAGCGTCCAGAGTTAATCTATCTCCATCAATCTTGGGATTAGTCTTCTTTTAAATTTCGGATATTGTTGTATGTATATATATATATATATAAATATATATTTATATCTTGTCTTTCCCCTCTCTGTCTATTTATGCTTGTTCCGTTGTTCTCTTAAATTTGAAACTTGTTATCATATTTTTGTCTCGTTCTCATATTATCTTGCTAATTGTCATTCTGGACTAAGGGTTTGGCTTACCTACCAATGGATTTTGGTAGGTGTGATAATGACCTGAGAAATTGGGTTGTGACATTTGTCATGATCAAAATAACTATAAGCAAGACCTCTTTCTTGCTTGACGTTTGCCTTTATTTTTTTATAAGATCTGACAAAATATTTTTGACATATCATAGGTACACAATCAATGATAAATTTGTGCAGTCACACAATAATTTTTATTCTGGTCATAGTCAAACCCTTTATTGGCAAGAATCCCTTCTTGATTTTTCCTTTTGGTAGTTCATCATAATACATGTTGTATTATTTTCTATGTACTAAAAGTATGTGACCAAATGTCCACTTATGCCAAAATAAATTTTCTATTTTTTTCTCAAAGCTCCCGTAAAGGTGATTTATGGTGTTTATCCAACCATACATGAGTACGCTCTTATCTTTAATTTTTATCACATTCTAACACATTTATTTTCAAGATTATTGAGCATTCACGATGATTATATGTGCTTCATAAATTTTTATTAGAAGGTCATTGTCTTGCCTTGAAATTTATATGACACACTTCACTATCACTCTAAAAAGTCAAGTACAACACCACTTTATATTTCTTTATTTTGATGATGGATTTATAAATCTTATTAAATTAGGTCACACGACAACCGCGTGACTAATACCTTTTATCAAATTGTGGTAAAAATTATCTTTGCTTTTAAAAGACCATTTTGAGAACCCATATTGTTCTTTCTCTTATAATTACTGCAATGATAACTAGGGTTGTTCATATTTTCTTTAAAACCAATCCAAATTGATTAAATAAATCGATACCTTTTTGGGTTTAATTTAACTTTAAATTTTTAAAATATCTTTTATTTATTTCATCAAAAAAAATTATTTTAGCTTGTAATTGTGCTATTCGTTTTGGAGTGAAGCATGTCTGATCTGTGTATAAGTAGATTTTACTTATTTGTACCAGAGGTTATTCTAATTTTTTTGAACCTGTACAAATTTCATTTGCAGGTTTATTCTGAGCTCTAACTTATCAATAGCTTTTTAAAGTAGATCGAAATTACCATAAAATTCATGTAGTTTAATTTTATTTTTTCTTCCATAAGGATTAGCCAATCTTTCTTCTTCCATAAGGAAGATAAAGTTTCAAGAATCTCTAGCTTTGTTTACAGAAAATTATCATATACTAAGTGCATTCATATTGGAAGCCTCCAATTCTAATTAAGACATTACATAGCTAAATATATTTGACTTGTTATGAGTATATTTTAATGAAATAATATTACATTTACTTAATAAATTTTTTATCACTTTATTTGTTTGTTTAATATCAAGAAATAATAGTAGAAAAAGAAGAAGATATATTTATGTATGGTTAAAAATTAAATAATCGAACCAAACCTAATCAAAACTGACAACAACCAAATTAATAATTATCTATTATATTTAATTTAATTTATTTTTAATAATTTATAAATCGACTAAATTATTAATTTGGTTTGATTATGATTTTAATCAAAAATTAATTCAAATCGAACTGTGAACACCCCTAATAATGACTATTGTTATTTTATCCCTCCAGGCCCATATTTGTACATCTAATCATTTATCTTCTTTCAGATATATCATGCACTACCACTATATTTATATAAGAGAATGGAGTAAATCAATTGCACAAGTTTTATGACTTTTCATCAAAAATACGTTATTTTGTCTTAGTCATCATTATATCTGTCACGACTCGATTTCTCGATCATGATGGCACCTACAATCTCCCAGTAGGCGAACCAATCTATGTAGCCTGGAATGGTTAGTAATGGACTACTATCTAACAAGTAAGCGAAAGAACGATATAAATAGCGAAAGCAAAGAAAATAATGAAGAAATAAGCAATAGGAATATATATATATAAACGGAAGCTAAACCAAACCCACGACCTGGTATCATAGTATAAGAGACGGTACTAAATATATAAAGTACAAAGGATCCAAAAGAATATATACACACATCTGTCTTGGAATAGCAAAAAGAGTACAAAATTTAAAAGATGAGCTAAAAGCTAAGTCTCGGTCATCAAGAGCTCATCCTCAGTTTCAGATAGTCAAAAATCAGCCCGCACAGGTTTCCATGAATCAGCGGCAATGGCCCATACTAGGATCTGCATCAAGAAGATGCAGAGTAAAGTATGAGCACCAATTGCTAAGCAATGGGTACCCAGTGGCATCATAGGCCGACTGAGCGCATGTAAGATATAAGAGCAATAATATAACAGAAAATAAACAAGTAGTCACAAAAACAACGAATAGGTACACGAAAGCTAGCACAGAAGAATACAAGATGAAAATAACATGCTTGGCTAGCTATTAAAAATATATATCTCACGAACAAAGGTGAAGGAAATAAATAACGCACCTGGGGTCCTTGCAATAACAATATATATAAGGAGAGTTTAAGAATAAGGCGATAACACCGGTAACCTCAAGTATGTGTTAACCTCAAGTAAAAAGGGAAGGAAGGAGCAAGTATATACAACACAATCTCCCAAATGTAAATCATCAAGCAAGAACCCGAATGTAACCATAATCAGAACCATAATCGCGATAGGATAATAGTAAGTCTACCTACAGTCCCAACGGGTGCCCATACACCTGAGGAACGCATACAAGTGATGACAAACCCTCTGTCATCTCATACTACTAGAGCATACACTCAGCAAATAGAAAACAAGGGTAGAACCTTTCGTAAATGAATGATATAATGCAATAGTGAAAACCAGGTGGAACAGTAGCTCTGCATGTACCTCCTCTGGTGCCTATGGGCCCAGAAGGTAGGATCCATGGAAGGACACAACCCGTATACATCAACTACATCGTATACCTCTCCTCTGGCACACTCAACACATAGCCCATATTTTGTATCGACAAGGTCCATGGAGGTCCTCGACCACATATTAAATATTAAGTCTCAATATAATAGTCCGGAGTGTGTTCAGATCCAAATAAGTAATCAAATCTCGAAAATGCATGCCCGGAGTCTATCCGGGTCTAAAACAATGAATTAAGTCTCAAAAACCCCAACAAGGGTGTCCAGGCATAACCGGGTCTAAAACAGTAATAAAACAAGTTTGATGCTCAGCCCATCCGAGTCTAGTATTATTTTGAATCAGTAGAAAACCATGTCTAGCACTACAGCCTAGCCGAGTCTAGTATAAGTAGGAAAACATTGATAAATCATCTCTTTAACTCTTTCTTACCCTAATAAGATCCATGAAAATCAGTTATGAACATTTTATAACCATTTTTACTGAAAATGGGCCCTCGGGGCCATGAAAGATTAGAAATCCATTTAAAGTAGGCTCAAAGACAAAACCATAGTAAAACATGTAGAAAACCAATTTATATGCATGATAATGGTATGCCCAATCACAAATAGTAGCCCAATGGCTCACAATCAACCTATCGGCCCTGCACAGGCTCCAATCGCTCTACAACACAGATAACCAGCTTTATAATTGAATATCAATGTCCGGGACTCGCGGACATTCCCAAATAACCCATCATCTATGGTCCAAAGTGAAATAAAAGGCCACACAGAACCACAAGGGTGATACTATCAACTACAACGAATACTACAATCATCGGAGCAAAAATAAGACGAACATGAAGAAGCGAACAAGGTCTGGGGGTACCATGCTAATAAACCCAACTCAAGAATGCTAACTAGTACAATTATAGCCTATATATGCAAATTCTAGAAGAGTTAAACCGTAACCTACCTATCATCCAATGACAAGATGCTTTAACAATGATGCCCAAGCCTAAACTACTCCGACAAGCTCCAAACAGTAGTCACACTATCATAAACATAAACTACATATTAAAATAAGACCAACAATACCCATATTGCTATATTTATAGCCGGGTCAAAATTTGGGTATAAAGCGAGCCCACTGGACCCGTAACCTAAAATTAGAAATGGAAAGTCGCACGATTAACACATTACTCCCATGAGTACATGCTCCAAATTTGAGTGAATTTGGCCAAGAAATAAAGGCTCAAAATAGCCCGCTCAATTAAGGATTTAAAGAGGGAAATTCAAAGAGAAGATTGGAAATTAGAGTAAGAATTTACTTACCACAATGAGAGAAACAAGCTTACGGAGTGAAATCCTCGCAATTACGAACAACCAAAGCCAATTGAGCAGCTATAATCCAAGAAAACTCAAGCTTGAGAAGAACTTATCAATGGAGAAGAAGCAATATTGGGGAAGAAAAAACATACCAAGACGAAGAGGAAAGCAAGAATTTGGTGCCACTTGGAGAATTCTCGAGCCAAGAACTGATTAGGAGTTGATTATAGGAGAGGGAAATAACTTGGAGTTGAGAGAACTAAGGTGAAAAGTTGCTGAAAATCATGAAGGAGGAATTATATAGGTTTGGCAGCAGGTGCCTGGCCAGGTGCAATAGTGCTTAAGAAAGGCGGGAGTTGAGGTTCCATCGCGCTAAAGGGGCGCCATCTCACTGGTAGAAAGGTGTTGGCCTAGGTGCTATTGGCGCTGGCAGGGAGCCATCGCGCAAAAGGGCAGGCCGCAGGCACTTAGGCGCTAACGTGCTGGCTTGGTGCCATTGTGATGAAGGTCGGGCAAAAGGTTAGCGTGATCACGCTACCTAGGTGCCATCGGCGCTGAAGGCCACCAGTTGAAGAAAACCAGCTGAGCTAAAACCTTCTACTAAGCATTCCGGGCATAATCAGAACCTGATACTCATGAACCAAATATGCTATTAGAGTGGAAACGATGTTCTGGACTCAATGGAACTGATGAAACTTCCATACGAGGTCATTTTAGAGGAATGTTGATCCAAGTCAACACTAACTAAAATTAACCAAACATTCCAAATGAGCCCAGTTCACTCAGAACCTGAACCAACCACCTACCTAACCCAAACTCAACATTCCAGAGCTGATGGAATTGTTGAGTTTTGAATCTGACGCTCCGATCAACGAAAGCTGACCAAAGTCACACTTTCACGTCCAACTGGCCTAAAAACATAAAAAGCAATACAAATCACACCAAAAGTTCTCAGGCCTCGACTAAAGGTCTAACAAGATCAAACTCTACATTTCGAAGCTAATGGAACTGTTGGAATTCGATTCCGAGCACATTAACTAAACATGTTGACTAAAGTCAACTATTTCCTAAGTTAAAGCTCTAAAAAAGGGAAACAACCATAAAGACCAAACAACGGTGAAGGCACCAAACTACCAGTCCCAGCATGTCATAAATGACTTGGGGACGCTACAAGCAAGATCTAACATTATAAAGAAAGCCTAAATACGAGAATAGCCAAAAGGGTTATTACATCATCCACTACTAAAAAGGACTTTCATCCTCAAAAGTCAAGAACAAGGGAGTACCTGAAGGCTCAAACAACTGTGGATACTGAACCCCCATCTCTCTCTCGATCTCCCAGGTAGCTTCCTCAAATGGATGGTGCCTCCACTGAACCTTAACAACTGGAATCTCTCTAGATCTAAACCTCCTGACATCTCTGGCTAGAATAACTATCGGCTTATCCCTAACAAAGGCCAAACTCTCATCCAACTAAACTGTATCCCACTGCAACACATGATACTCATCTCGGACATACCGTCGCAATATCGATACATAGAAAACTGGGTGCATAGGTGAAAATATCGAAGGCAAAGGTAACATATAGGAAACCTTACCAACTCTTTGAAGGATCTCAAATGGCCCAATGTTCCTAGGTTTAAGCTTGCCCCACCTACCAAATCTCGTCACGCCTTTCATGGGCGATACACAGAGGAATACCAAGTCACCAACACTTAACTTTGAGGCACGAAGTCTATGATCAGCGTAGCTCTTCTTCCTACTCTGAGCTACCCGAAGTTTGTCCTTAATCACTCGCACTCTATCTAAGGAATCACGAAGAAAGTCTGTACTATATGGCCTAGACTCCAAACTATCAAATCAACCCACTAGCGATCTGCAATGCCTACCATAAAATGCCTTGAATGGTGCCCTGCCAATGCTCGAATGAAAACTATTATTATAAGCAAACTCTGCCAAAAGCTCCAACTAATTCCACGAATCTCCAAAGTCAAGAACATATGCCTGTAGCATGTCCTCCAGGACCTGAATAGTCCTCTCAGACTGGCCATCTGTCTGAGGGTGGAAAATGGTATTAAGCTGAATCTCTATAATCAAATCTCACTAAATAGCCCTCTGAAATTGCGATGTGAACTGAGTGTCACAGTCTAAAATGATAGAAGCTAGGACTCCATGCAAATGAACAATCTCAAGAAGGTAAATCTGAGCTAACCTCCCTACACTATACATAGACTAAACCGGCAAGAAGTGCACTGACTTAGTCGGCATATCAACAATGACCCAAATGGAGTCAAACCCTCGAGAAGTGCTTGGAAACAAAACTATAAAGTCTATGGTAATCCCTTCCCACTTCCACTCAGGAATGGGAAGTTATTGCATCAATCCACCAGGTCAGCCTAGTCAAAGGTGCTGCTATGGAAGAAAACCCCTTGAAGAACCTCTTGTAGTACCCTACTAACCCAACAAAGTTGCGAACCTTGATAGGAGTAGTAGGTCTTGGCCAATCACTGACTGCTGCTATCTTCCCTGGGTTCACTCTAATCCTATCCTTAGACATTATGTGTCCTAGGAATGCTATTGACTCAAGCCAAAACACACACTTTGAGAACTTGGCATAAAGACTATGATCTCTCATAGTGTGAAGTTGAACTCTCAAGTGCTGCTCATGCTCATCTCTACTCTGTGAGTATATCATCAGGATGTAATTAATGAAAACTATCATGAATGAGTCCAAATACAGGCTAAGCACCCTGTGCATCAAGTCCATGAAGGTTGCGGGGGCATTAGTCAACCCAAAAGACATCACGAGGAACTCATAATGGCCATAACGTGTCCTGAATGTTTTCTTAGGATTAGGAATGTACTCCGCCCAAATCCTTAACTGGTGGTAGCCAGAACTCAAATCTATCTTTGAAAACATAGCTCAACCCTGAAGCTGATCAAACAAGTCATCTATGCGCGACATCAGATACCTATTCTTCACAATCACCTTCTTCCTCTTCCCAGGAATGAAGAATTTTCGAAAAAAAAAGATTTTCGTTTTTTCTTTTTGTTTATAGATTTCTTATTATTATTATATAAATAATATTAAGCAAGCGGCCCTTTCGCGACTCAAACAGCCGGTACGCTTTCCGGCTCAAACGGGCGGGGGCTTTCTATTTGCTTGCAATGCCGGCTGTTCGCCTTTAGTTAGAAGTAGAAGTAGAGGGCGCCATTTGCCCCACACTTCAGAAAAAGTCAAAAAGTATGGATGAAGTAAAAAAAAGTACATAAGGAGTGAGAAAGAAAAACTTGGTTACGGGAACCGAAGGTTAGGCCGACTACTTTAGTAGAGCAAGACCTAAAAAAGTTTATTCCTACCCCTTACCCTTTCTTTCAATTGGCAGCTTCCTATAATCAATACACATTCACATTGACCCATCTTTCTTCTTCAAAAAGAGAACTAGAGCACCCTAAGGCGACACACTTGGCCTAATGAAACCCTTAGCTAGCAAGTCCTGGAGTTGCTCCTTGAGCTCTCTCAACTCAGCTAGAGCCATACAGTAAGGAGATATAGAAATGGGTTTGGTGCCCAACTCTAACTCAATAGCAAAGTCAATATCTCTCTAGGTGGAAGGCCTGGCAGGTCAGTAGGGAACACATCTAGGAAATCCCTAACCACAGGAACTGACTCAAGGTAAAAAGGGTTGGCACTAGCATCTCGAACATATGCTAGATAATCCAAAGACCCACAAAAAATCATCTTCCTAGCTCGAAGATAAGATATGATCCCAGACAGTGTGTGGCTGATAGAACCCTGCCACACAATCGAGGATACGCCGAGCACGGCTATGGTAACGGTCTTGGCATAGTAATCCAAAACCATACGGTGAGAGGATAACGAGTTCATGCCCAGAACCACATCAAAGTCTAACATATTAAGAATCATCAAATCACCCCAAGTCTCCAAATCACCAACAGAAATCATACAAGATCTCACAATCTGATCCACTACTAAATAATCTCCTACTGGGGTTGAAACAGATACAGGCACAGATAATGGCTCACTAGCCAACTTCAAATAAGGAAAATAGTAGGCAGAAATATATGAGAAACTAGATCTAGGATCAAATAAAACCAAAACTGACTGACGGCATAAAAAAATTGTACATGTGATCACAGTATCTCAGGACTTTGCGTCCGGCCTCCCAGGGACTGCATAAACCTGACGAGGACTACCACCTGACCGACTTTCATCTCTACTACCTGCCTTACCATATGGGGCACCACCACGACCCTGAACACCACCTCTTCTAATCGATGGCTAAACTGCATGGATAAGTTGAGTTGGCTGAGCGGTTGGCTGAACTGTACCCCACTGGGGGAAATCTCTAGCATAGTGCCCAACAACTCCACACTTATAACAAGGCTCTGATAGCCTACCCTTCCTGGATGAAATAGCTGCTCTAGTGTGGCCACCACGGCCTGATGCCGCAGAAGGTGTACCCCTCAGAGTCTGACCATTATAACCCTGCTTTCTACTCTGCCCTGCTCAAACTGAGAACTACCAGAAGCCTAAAGCAAAGCCTGAATCGATCGACTAGAATGACCCTAGTGCTACTATGGCTAATAACCTCAGCCCCACTGGACTGAACCTCTACCACTCTAATAGGAACCACTGTAGCTGCCCTGGTGACCTGGCCTCTTATCTCTGGCCCCTGGATCATGATGGTGCATATCCTCTATAGTATGCGCATGATCAAATATAGCCTGGATGGATCGACCACTAGCAATTAACACCTCAGTTGTCTGTTTGAACTATAATCTGAACCCCCAAAAAAACCTATAAACTCTGTCTGGCTCGGTGGGGATAATCATGGCCCCAAATGGAGTAAGCTTGTGGAAGTGAGTCTCATACTCAGATACGGTCATAGAACCCTGCATAAGTCTAGTGAACTGCTCCCTACAACGCTCTCTATCGCTCTAAGGAAAGAACTTGGCCATAAAGGCCTCATAGAACTCTGACCAAGGTAACAGAGGAGACGAAGATGGTCTGCAAGCAACCTGGGCCCTCCATGATAACTTAGTTGGGCCCTCCATGATAACTTAGTTGGGCCCTCCAGCTGAAAAGTAGTATACCCAACTCCGTGAGTCTCCAATAAACCCAAATGGTGTAATATCTCCACACAAATAGAGATAAAGTCATATAGATCCTGACTAGGTGTACCAGCAAATCTAGGTAGATCCAATCTCAAAAATCTACCCAATGCCATCTAATCCTTCTCTGTTATAGCTAGATGAGGAGTAAGAGACTGTGTAGTAGATGGTACTGAAATTACCTCTGTACGAGGAGCTGCACTAGTAGGCTGTGCTTTTGGACTCTGAACACCCAGGGCTGTCCCCTGAGTGGATGTATGTACCATATCTGAAGGATTTCCCTCAATAATACCCAATAACTGGAGAAGTAAACCTTTAATAACTAACGAAGGAGCTGGGGAAGTTGCATAGAAACTCGTGTTTGCACTAGTGGTACCTAAGCTATTCTAGTGGTCCACAGGCTGCTTCTCTGGAGTAATCTCGGGCTCATACTATGGCTCAACCTCGACCCTAGGGGCTCTAACTGGTGCCGCTGCTTGGGCACGACCCCTAGCTATACCTCTATGACCTTCTCGACCCCTAACTAAAATTAAGGGTACTGGAGTCAAAGGCTCACCCCCGCCTGATGTCTACAATCTCGTACGAACCATCTGTAGGAGAATGATCTGGAATAAGTGAGATTTCAGGAAACCATTAAGGATAAGACCTATGATATAGAAGTAAGAAAAGAGTCGTATTTCCTAAGATGCAACTATAGCCTCCCAAAAATTTAGTATGGATGTCTTCGCCCCGATCTGCAAGAATTTACTAGATATTAGCTCATATACTGATTACATCGGTGAACCTAGGATCTGATACCAATGTGACAACCTAATTTCTCGGTCATGATGGCACCTACAACCCCCAGTAGGTGAACCAATCCTCACATCTTGAAATGGTTAGTAATGGGCTACTATCTAACAAGCAAGCGGAAGAACAATATAAATAGTGGAAGCAAAGGAAATAATGAAGAAATAAGCAACATGAATATATATAAATGGATGCTTAACCAAACCTGTGGCCCAGTATCATAGTATAAGAGCCAGTACTAAATATCAAAGTACAAAGGATCTAAACAAATATATAAACACATCTTTCTTTGAATAGCAAAAAGAGTACAAGATACAAAAGATGAGCTAAATGCTAAGCCCCAATCGTCAAGAGCTCACCCTTAGCCTCGGATAGTCTAAATCAGCTCGCACAAGTCTCTATGAATCAACGGTGATAGACAACACTAGGATTTTCACCTGGAAGATGCAGAGTGTAGTATGAGCACCAATTTCTAAGCAAGAGGTACCCAATAGGCATCATAGGCCGACTGAGCACATATAATATATAAGAGCAATAATATAGTAGAAAAAAATAAGTAGTCATAGAAACAACGAATAGGTACACTGAAGCTAGCACAAAAGAATACAAGACAAAAACAACATACTTGGCTAGCTACTACAAATATATATCTCACGGACACAAGTGAAGGAAAGAGAGAACGCACTTGGGGTCCTTGAAACAATAATATATATAAGGAGAGTTTAAGAAGAACGCGGTATACCGGTAATCTCAAATAAAAAGAGAAGGAAGGAAAGCAAGTAAACAAACTCATGCTTGAAATCCAATTCTAAAAATTAAGTCATGCAAATAATCCAAGTGTAACCATGAAGTATATACACCACAATCTCCCAAATGTAAATCATCAAGTAAGAATTCGAATGTGACCATAATCAGAACCAGAATTGTGATAAGATAATAATAAGTCTACCTACAGTCCCAACAGGCACCCATACACCCGATAAATGCATACAAGTGAAGACAAACCCTCTGGCATCCCATAGTATCAGAGCGTACACTCAGCAAACAACATACAAGGGTGGAACCTCCCAAAAATGAAAGATGTAATGCAACAGTGAAAACTAGGTGGAACAGTAACTCTATATGTACCTCCTCCTATGTCTATGGGCCCAGCATGTAGGATACATGGAAGGACACGACCCATATACCTCAACTACACCATATACCCTTCCTCTAGCATACTCAGCATGTAGCCCTTAGTCCAGATCGACAAAGTCCATAGAACACCTCAACCACATACTAAATCTCAAGTATTAATATAACAGTCCGAAGTGTGTCCAGATCTAAATTAGTAACCAAATCTCAAAAATTCATTCCTAGAGTCTATCCGAGTCTAAATCATTGAATTAAGTCTCAAAAACCCAAAAAAGGTGCCTGGGCATAACCAGGTCTAAAACAGTAGTGAAATAAGCCTGATGATCGGCTCGTCCAAGTCTAGTATCATTTCAAATCAGTAGAAAACTATATCTAGAACTATAACCAAGTCGAGTCTAGTATAAGTAGGAAAACAATGATAAATTATCTCTTTAACTCTTTCTTACCCTAAGAAGATCCATGAAAGTCAGTTCTGAACCTTTTTTAACCATTTTTACTAAAAATGGGTCCTTAGGGCCAAGCAAGGTTTAGAAATCCATTTAATGTAGACGCAAAGCCAAAACTATAGTAAAATATTAGAAAACCACTTTATATGCATGATAATCGTATGCCCAATCACAAACAATAGCCCAATGGCTCACAATCAACCTATCGGCCCTACAGAGGCTCTAATTTGCACTACAACATAGATAACCAACTTTACAATTGAATATCGATGTTCAGAACTCGCGAACATTCTCAAATAATCCACCATCTAAGTTTCAGAGTCAAATACAAGGCCACATACGACCACAAGGGTAATACTATAAACTCCAATGAATACTACAATTATTGGATCAAAAATAAGATGGACATGAAGAAGAAGACAAGGTCTGGTTGTGCAATAATAATAAACCCAACCCAAGGATGCTAATTAGTATAATTATAGCCTATATACGCAAAGTCTAGAAGACTTAAACCGTAACATACCTGTCATCCAACGACAAGCTGCTAGAATAACAATGTCCAAGCCCGAACTGTTCTGAGAAGCTCTAAACAGTAGTCACACTATCATAAACATAAACTACACATTAACATAAGACCAACGATACCCATATTGCTATAATTATAGTCGGGTTAAAATTTTGGTCCCAAGTGAGACTGCAAGGCCCACAACCCAAAATCAGAAATGGAAAGTCACATGATGAACACACTACTCCCGTGAGTGCATGCTCCAAATTTGAGCGAATTTGGCCAAGAAAAAAGGGCTCAAAATAGCCTTCTCAATTAAGGATTTAAAGAGGGAAATTCAAAGAGAAGACTGGAAATTAGAGTAAGAATTTACATACAACGATGAGAAAAACAATCTTACGGAGTGAAATCCTCGCAATTACTTATAACCAAAGCCAATTATGCAGCTACAATCCAAGAAAACTCAAGTTTGAGAAGAACTCATCAATGGAGAAGAAGAAACTTTGGGGAAGAAGAAACTTACCAACATGAAGAGGAAATCAAGAACTTGGCGCCACTTGGAGAATTCCCGAGCCAAGAACTGATTTGGAGTTAATTTTAGGAGATGGAAATAACTTGGAGTTGAGAGAACAAAGATGAAAAGTGGCTGAAAATCGTGAAGGAGGCATTATATAGGCCTAGCCACATGCTGGCGCCATTGGTGCTGTCCAGGCACTATAGCGCTGAAGGCAGGCAGGCATTAAGGAACAATCGCGCTAAAGGGGTGCCATCGTGCTGGCAGGAAGGCTCTGTCCTAGGCGCCATCGGCGCTGGCAGGGCGACATCGCAAAAAAGGGCAAGCGGCAGGTGATAAGTCAGTAATCTATTAACTTATTTAGCCTTTATTCATGAATTATTGCCATGTTTTAATAATATTTAGATGTTCTTATGGCCTATATTGCCATGAATGCATGTACTCTTAGTCAAAGATATAAAACAAGGAATTGGACCCAAAGGAGATCAAAAGGAGTTAAAGTGTGAAGTGATCAAGTGAGATGAAGATTTTGCCTTGAGGTTGGTAACGCTCAAAATCATTCTCCAATGGAGGTGATTGCGATCTTCAGAGCAAAACACATTTATATTCCCAACGGATGCCGAGGTCGTACCCACAGAGAACAATATAGTTGTGATCGAGCTAATAAAGAATAAAAGCAACTTATTGGAGTTCAATTAACAAAAGGGGAAAAGATATCTAAAGGGGGGGATTTAGACTAAAAACGAAAGATAAAGAAATGCATATACAAGATAGATTGATCAATGGCTTTCCTTGCTTTGAACATGCAAAGACAACAAGGGAGGATTGGGAATGGGTATTTGATTCACAAGACTTACACCCGATTTAACATTTAGGTAGTCTTTGTTAGAAGGAAGCCTGACCGTCTTTCGACCAATCAAGCATATATCTCGTGTGTTCTCTCGAACCACCATGAGTGAGCAATAAACCAACCAAATTAACTTGGGTAAATTGGGCTATTTCTAGCCCCAATTTTTAGATGGGAGTTTCTGGCAACCAAACTATCTCTAGCTTTGATCTAGAGTGGAAACCCCAAATACCCACTATTAAACCTTCCAAAATTTAGGGAAATCCTCTCTCAAGCAAAAACCTAAATTAGTAAGCTAAGTCAATGTTTGCAACCATTAACAATGAATTCAAGCATGGAAGATTCAATAGACCCAAATGATAAATCAAGATAAAGCACAAGATTTAGAATTAAAAAGCCAAAATAAGTATTATCTCTAACACAAAACCCAAATCTCAATTCAACAATTACACCAATAAAATAGCAATTAAGAACAAGAGCTGAAGAATGGAAACTAAATATTTTACAACAAAGAGCATCCAAATCTTCACTCCTATGGTGTTGGCTGATGAACTTGCTCTCCAAGCTTGCCAAAAGTTGTGAGAATAGCCAGAGATGATGTTTCCAATCGGCTGAGAGGAGTTTTATGTGGATTGGGGTTTCCAAAAAGGGAAATTTCCATTTTTTCCCCGCAGCTAATATTCATTCTTCGCCTACACGTGTGGTCCACCACGTTCGCGAAGAGTCTTCTATCTAGTTGACCTTTGCGTACGCGGAAAGACTACCACATTCGTGTAGCTTCTGCTAAAGTGGCCTTCGCGTACGTGGAGGTTCTTTGGTGTTTGCACAGGCTAATCAGCTGCATGTTCTTTATTTCTTCCAGATGGCTCCTTTTTACTTGTTTTCATCCAAATTCTTCTCGAACACTTCTAAAACACAAAGACCTGCAAAATAGAAGTAATCCGTGTCAATTGCACTATTTTCCTCTTTAAACTAGTAAAAGCATAAGATTAAATGTTAAATAAGTTGGTAGAATACCGACTTATCAAACCCCCAAACTTAAACTATTGCTTGTCCTTAAGCAACTAAAAATTCTAACTCAAGAGGAACACAACACAAATGCAAATGACAATACCACAAACCAAGGAAAACCCATTTTGAGCACCAAAAATGACTTTGGTTGGTACTAACGATTAGTTAATCACATGATAACTTACTCTAAACATTCCCCTTGATTCAAAACACAATTCAATGATGTAATGGAACATTAAGAACAAGCAAGTGACAACAACCAATCCTCAAGATGTGACTCAAACCACTAGCTTACCAAAACATGCTCATTTGATTTATTTTGTTGGAGTTTATCAATGTCACCAACTATCCTGATTCGCATGCCCTCAGAAGAACAAAAGTCCCAAAAACACATTATGTTCAAAGATAATCACAAGGGAAAAATACAAACACTCACACTCACAAAGAAGTTCAAATGCTAACAAGTATCAACCATAGGCTTGCGCTTATTTTCATTTGCCACTAGCTCAAGAATAATTGGTTGGAGATCTCAAAGGGATTTTCTAAGCTTGTAATGTAGGCTCGGGGACGAGTAGGATACACATTTGGATTTAAGTGAATATATCCTTCTCAAACTCTACATAACTTTTTCAATTTGAAACCAAGGCCATTCCTTTCATTTTCATTCAGCACGAGACACCATTTCACTTATTTTCATTTGAAGCCCCAATTCTTATCATTTTCTTCACCTTGGGGGATTTTCTTTCTTTCCTCTCCTCTTTGCTTCTCTTTTCAAACATCCTTCTTCTTTTTGGACTTTTTTTTATACAACAAACCAAGATAATCTTATTTAGCACTCCTCCAAGGTACCTTTATCTACCCCCAAACTTAGGCTTTTAGCTTCGATTTCAATCTTGTGGAGTTCAAGGAGTGACGGGTTCAAGAGAGGGATTCATTATCTAATGGTTCAAGGCTTGTAACGAGGTTGCCAAATAAAAGGTATTAGGCTCAAAAGGGGTGACTAATGATTCAATTTAAGTGCAATGGTGGATTTTAAGGCTAAGTAGGCTTCAATAATCACAAAGAAGGCCTAAGATCATTTCTCCAACCAAGAGTAATCAAGACTAGCATTAAAGACTAATGGGCAAGTTCTAGTTAACACAAGCAAGCACGAGAATTATTCAACTAAACCTCACCACACATGGCATGAAAATCATTCAAGATGGGTCGATTTTAACTCCTAAATAAGGAAAAAGAGGAGCAATTCTATATTATCACCGTTAATGAGCTAAGAGACACAAAAACATAAAAGGAGTTGTCACAACATCATTCTTTGCCAAGAACTTTTCACAAAATGTTTGGAAGGGTATGCCTATTTCACGTAGCATGCAAGACTACTTCATTAGTACCAAACGAGTCAATTACAAACAAAACCTCAAAAGATGATGATTTTCCCTTAAGAATGATGTCACTCAGTCTATCATTGGGCCAATTCATCTATCTAAATCTGTACAGCTACACAAGGTGGATCAACACAATCATCATAATCTCCGGGCACATGCAAATCTATGTTCACGGCTCTGACAAGTTCTATTTAGCCTAATGGGTACTCAGACTTTCCCTGGCTCACAACAACCAACACATTAACTACAAAATACCAAAATAAGCTATAAAGAAAAGAAAACTAACAAGCTAAACCATCAACTTCTTTCACAACAACACCAAAGACCGACAAGGGCATAAAAACAAACAAAACAAGCCCGACAAGGGCACCATAATGAGGAGGGTTGGTGTTTATACCTGATGAGTTGCAATTAGTGACGTAATGGAAGAACTTGATGGAATTTATTTGTGTGCTTAAGGAAGAGGATAACCTTTGTTTTGAGAATAAAATGTTTGAGGCTTCTGAATTTTTGAAAGTTTTTAACTTACCTCAAATTGCCGGAAGGCTTCGCATTCGCGAGCGGTCTGGCGCGTTTGCGAAAGCCTGATGTTTAGCTGGTCTTCGCGCTTACGGCCAATCCACCGCATTCGCTTAGAAGGAGTGCTGGGGTAGATTTTTCAGTTTTTCTCCAGCTTACTGCTCGCGATGTGCGACGCCTATTGCGATGGGCACATTGTGAAGTGCGAAAATGCACCACGTTTGCACATGCCAATATTTTTAATCAGTTCACTATTTTATTGTGCGATGGCATATCCGATTGGCACTGTGTGAAAAGCATGTTTTTAAAGGTACTTTTGGTGCTTCTCAACACTTGGTTCCTCTTCTCATTCCTTTGGGCACCTAAAAACACACCAAAAAGAAACAAAAAGTGAAGTGAAGCATAAAAATGATAGGTTGCCTCCCATCAAGCGCACAATTTAAGGTCGCTGCACGATGCAAGTTACTTCACAATCTAGATCTCCACTTGGAAGACTTGAACCTTCAACCCAAATTTACATCGAACTTCCAGTGAAAATCATGGGGTGAAGGTGTGAACATGAGAAGCCAATTTCCTTGGTGTCGCATTTAGCACTTTTTAGCCTTCAAGTGAGGAAGGTCGCCTTGCCTTCTTTCCATGACAACTTTATAACTGGATAAACCTTGATACATCCTTCTTCCAAGGTCTTCCAAAAGATTGATTACTTTGACTTTCGTCCATTCAACCAAACTCAAGGTTCACAAGTAGTTGGAGTAAAATATGGGCGTCTCCACCTTTAAACTTGTCTCATTTATAGCATCCTCACTTTCAAATGAACTATAGTTTTTCACGTTGAATCATTGCAACTCCAGTATCATTTTTTTTGGCATTGTGATCCTTGAATGAATTAGTTGGTTTCCACAACACCTTCAAGTCACGAGCCTCCCTTGTGTCTTCCTCTTCGATAGGGAACAACTCAAAACTACTACCCACAATTGTGCACTTGTCAACATGAGCATTCAAATTGATTTCCAAATTTCGGATAGCAATTTCAAGAACCCTCTCTCTTTTAATTCTCTTAGCATGCCTTTTCAACAATACCTCGAACGTTGGTAGAATTCTCTCACGGTGTTCCCCATAGGCCTCAAGTTGGTGAGCTTGGTTTAACACCCATTCTAGGCTCACAATCTCACACAATACAATTTTTTCTTCTTGTTAGGTTTCAAGCACTACCGGTACGAATTCCCTTTCGGGCGATTCCATGTTTTGCAAATCGTCATCATCGTCCCCAAAGTAAATTTGATTGAGCTTGTTTGATACATGTTCATTTGCTCTGCCTTGAGGTTTTTCTTCATTAATTTGATCGAGAGGAGTAAACAAATTTGCAGTGAGTTATGTGGCTTGATTTCTCTCCTCTTCTTCTTTATCCCTTGCATCCACGAAGCCTTGCTTTATGGATTTCACACCCTCCTCTGCGAAATCTTGCTTGTCTAAGAGAGTTTGAAGAATGGCATATAGGCTTTCGGGTTGATGTCTTCTTCATCCATTTGAGCAAGAGGCGTGGACAAATCCGCCATGGATTGTGTGGAGGAATTTCTCTCCTCTTCTTATTTCATTCTCATGCCCACCAAGCCTTGATTTATGGATTTCACACCCTCCTTTTGGGTTTACAGCGAGGCCAAGAGGGTGTGGAGGTTGGCATACATGCCTCCTTCGCTTTCTACGTCATAGTTCCTATTAGAATCATAAACACCACTAGCAACATGGTTAGCATAAGAGGGGGGAGGAGGATAGTCATTAGGGCAATTGATCTAATGTCCATCACGACCACCAAACAAATAGCAATTACGCCCATCATAGGAATAAGAAGGTGAATACCTCCCTCTCCTAAGGCCAATCTTACATTTTCGTTGAAGGTGGGGTTCTCCATAATAACAACAAATATCATTATAATGAGGGTTGTAACCACCAATATCTCTATCATTTCGAGATTCCATGAAATCAATCACAAAATTAATTTTAAACAAAAGATAAACAACTATTCACAAAAATTGAACTAGAGTAAGTAAAGTCAAATTCTAAACTAACTCAATACGCCAAATTGTTCTCCGGCAACAACGCCATTTTTGATAACGCTCAAAAGTACTCTCCAATAGAGGTGATTGTGACCATAAAAGCAAAACACATTTATATTCCCAACGGATGTAAGGGTCGTACCCACATAGAATAATATAGTCACGATCGAGCTAATAAAGAATAAAAGCAACTTATTGGAGTTCAATTAACAAAAGGGGAAAAGATATCTAAAAGGGGGGATTTAGACTAAAAACGAAAGATAAAGAAATGCATATACAAGATAGATTGATCAATGGCTTTCCTTGCTTTGAACACTCAAGGATAACAAGGGAGAATTGGGAATGGGAATTAGATTCACAAGACTTACACCCAATTTAACACTTAGGTAATCTTGGTTAGAAAGATGCCTGACTGTCTTTTCACCAATCAAGCATATATCTCGCTTGTTCTCTCGAACCACCACGAGTGAGCAATAAAACAACCAAATCAACTTGGGTAAATTGGGCTATTTCTAGCCCCAATTCTTAGATGGGAGTTTTCGGAAACCAAACTATCTCTAGCTTTGATCTAGAGTGGAAACTCCAAATCCCCACTGTTAAACCTTCCCGAATTTAGGGAAATCCTCTTTCAAGCAAATACTCAAATTAGTAAGCTAAGTCAATGTTTGCAACCATTAACTATGAATTCAAGCATGGAACATTCAATAGACCCAAATGATAAATCAAGAGAAAGCACAAGATTTAGAATTAAAAACTCAAAATAAGTATTATCTCAAACACAAAACCCAAATCTCAATTCAACAATTACACCAATAAAATAGCAATTAAGAATAAGAGTTGAAGAATTGAAACTAAAGATTTTACAATAGAGGACTCTTTTTTTCCTCCTCCATTCAGTCCAGTTTGAACCCGTCCCAATAACAATGCGCACACGTTAAAAGGCTTACCTCGCAGGCTGACTCTTCCAACCAATCACAACAAGCAACCCTGCACTAAGCAAGTCATAGTCCCAACTTTTTTTCTCCTTTTATAGAGTTGGTCTTAGCCTAGCGCTTCGCGCCGTCACTTATGAACTAGAACCATCCCACATATCATCTTTCAAAACCTGACTTGAAACTCTTTCTCGCCTAACTAAGCGTCAGTAGCTTAGTGCCTTATGAACATTTATTTTCCCTCGAGTAGATGAACTAGGGGAACTCAAAACTAGTTACTAGGAAAAAAAGACCACTATTTGAACATCAAGATTGTGGACAAGTTGCTTCCCTTTCTGTGCTTTTACGCTGGCCTCTTTGACCTTTCTTGGGTTCACTAGAAATGTCATCAAAGCTCTCTCTTCCTGTCTGACCTAAGGCATCCATCAAACCCTGTCGGATAGAAGTCTACTATAACCGGCTCATCTGCCGAGTTAGACCGTTAGCATCTTATCAACCATCTTTAGTCCCTACCCTCATCTTTCTCTATCCCGTTACGACCAATCAATTTTTTTGAAATGTGAAAGAAATTTTCAGTTAGAGAGCTCATTCAAGCTTGAGGCTTGTTCAGAAAAATCCAATTGCGCTCGCTTGACGCCCTATATTTCACCTAGGTGGAGAGGAGGCCCATTCGACAACCATAATAGGCTCTATAATTGGATCACGCATGCTAAGAACACAGGAAGTCACAGGCTTGGTAAAGCTAAAAATGGAACTTAGCTGCAGACTATATGGCCGGTGACATAAAAGATATGTTGGCAGCTAGACAACTCCACTTTCTAACAAGGTTAAGGCGTGACCTATAAAATGGAAATAGCAAGACCTGGTGTCTCATCGAATGAGAAGTTCAAAGATGGAGACCAGGTTCGGCACAAAATCATAAAGGTTTGAGGTCCTGTTGGTCAAAGGAAAATGAAGGTCCTGCTTCCGGGATGGAGCCGTATGACGCGAGAGTGTCACGTACGGTTCCTTTGAGAAGGGTGTGATACCACCACCTATCAGTCCCGACGAGCAGTCCACGGAGTTGCATCCCTACTCACCTGGTCTATGCACATCTCTCTTTCTAGGAGGTTGGCCGCCTATCCTAGATCTTCCCATTTCTAAGAAGATCCCGGGATCGATCTGTTTTAGTATCAAGGTGATTCTTTTTCTATTCCAATATATATGGGTCTGTGCAGCATTTCCATGATATCGTTATGATCAATTAATAGGACTTGGCCGGAAAGTGTTCTTGCCTCTATCATTAGCTCGGGTAGTCCCCATTTTTGGTGTTTTAGTCATCTTTCAATGGCTCCCTTAATTATGTGCGAGGAATTGCCCTATTGAGTAATGGGAAGTGGGCTAGTCCCTGAAAATGCCCCCCGTAAGTTCCTTTGTCATTGGGGAAAAAAAAGAAAGAGATTTTTTTGAGATTCAAAATTCTTTTTTTCTCCCATGCTTTCGGTTGGTCAACAACCAACTAAATCAATACTTCTTCACTACTTGTATAGGCTTGATGTAATGACCCTTCTGGTCATTTACATGTTTTTGCCTTTCTTGTACCATTAGAGCTTACTTGTAGTGGACCAAGTCATTTATGGCTTGTCGGGACCGATAGTTTGGTGCCCGGGCCATTTATTTGGTCTTTATGGCTGTTCCTCATTTTAGAGCTTCAACTTTGGAAATCGTTGACTTCTGTCAACATTCTTGGCAATATCAAAGAATTAAACCAAGGTTCTAGGTCAAAGGAATCCCTTACTCGAAAGTTTGAGTTAAAGAAATGCCTCGTGTAACACCTCGCCCGTTTGGAAGGTTTACAGTAACCCGTGCCTTTGGGGTAAGACTAATAGTGTCTAATATACTAAGATGGATGTGTTATGAGGTATTTTAATGGCATAATGGTCGTATGATAAGTTTTGAAGTCAAGCAAGTTGCGAAACAAAAGTCGGAAAAAGTTATTGTAAATTTCTTTAAGGAATTCTCTTCAAATTTGGGTTAAATGTCTTGGGGTGTTTCTCCCTATTTATAAAGAGTTAGTGGCCCCCCAATATACCAAATCGAATGTCTGCGAGTCTAGTTTCTAACGCACTAAACCGTTTGTTCATACGACTTCACAATAGAGAGATATTCATGTTTTGGTAAGACTGCGCAAGCAGACACGTAAAAGCGGGGCCCGCATACTAAGTCGGTTTTGCTTTATAAAAGGTGTTCCAGCTTCATTTTAATTCATAAAAATCACCCAAAAGCTTCAGAAAATCAGAGGGAGAGTCCATAAATAATCCATGGACTTTGATCCTTTCAATTCAGAAGTTTAACGGAAGTTGCTCTACGTCGCGAGCTCGTCATTTTCGTATAGTTTTCCCCGTCGATTTCATGGCGTATCTTCGTGGGTGTTGATGTAGCGAGCTAGCAGGTGTTTTCTGAGTATTTGGCAGTAGCTATGGAGTTATTTTGGTGAGGTATGGATCCCGTATATTATCTATTTGTTGGATCAAGATTTTAAGCTTCTAGTTATGAAAAGTTGTTGTTGCAGATATCTTGTAGTAGTTTCTTGTTGATTTTGGATCTGTTTGTTGTTATTTCAAGGAGGCAGGTTGTCAATCTTAGAATATTGAATATTTTTGCCAAGGAAATCTCTCCCCTACGATCCTCCTTCGTAATTTTATGTTCTAGTATTATTTTATGGATTTCTGAGCCACGAAGTGGTATTTTGGATTTGTGGCTTTGGACAGCCCCTTTATCTTGTTATGTTTGGTTATTGTTGTGGTGTTCTAGTTGTGGTAAGGTGCTGTAGGGATTGGGAAATTGTTCCATTCTTTTTGGGATCACATACGATAGTGATTGGATTGGACAACGTCAAGTACGCCTTGAAATAGTGCCTCGGGAGCTTGTCGCTCCTTTGAGATGTGGTTAACATATTATTGTTGGATTTAGCTGCCATTTCTTATTGTTATTGGCCTCATTTTATGTTTTAGAGTTGGCTGGTCGCGAGTGTGACATTAACACCTTATCAAATGGCTATGGCTCGTTCTTGCAGCCTCGTCGATTCTAGCAATTGTTCCATAGAGACGTATTTGGGATTTTAGTTGAAAGTATTTGTTTTGTGTGATCCAGAGCTTCCCGGAGCAGTTTGAGTCTGGACGACGTCGTTCCCGTAGCTAGTCATCGGATGAAAGGTAGGTTATGGTTTTCCCCTATCTAGACTCTGCGTATACAGGCTATAACTGCATTAATTAGCATCCTTGGATGGGTTGTTATAGGTTGGTACCCCAGACCTTGTCCGCCTTTCGTCCGTCTATTTCATATGTTATTTGTAGTATTCGCGTAGTAATGTATATTACCTTTGTGGTCCTGTGTGGCCTTGTATTGACTATGGAACATAGATGGTGGGCTACTTGGGAAAGTCCGTGAGTCCCGGACATAGAGATTATCCTTTTAGGCTGGTTATGTCTGCTGAGTAGCTATTGGGCCTGTGCAGGGCTGATAGGAATTGTTGTGAGCCGTTGGGCTACTTTTATATTTGTGTGCGAGCATATCATCCATGAAAAAGATTTTCCCCTGCATCTTTTACTATAGTTTTGGCTGTGAGCCACTACTGACAGTTCTCCTATATTTGCATGGCCCTGGGGCCGTTTTTGGTACTATTGTTGTTAGAAAAGGAGATTTTTTGATGTTTAAGCACTGGTTTTATTACTGGTACTAGTCTCTGCAGGGCAGATCACCAGACTTGATTTTATTACTGATACTAGTCTCTGCGGGGCAGAGCACCAGACTTGATTTTATTGCTGATACTAGTCTCTACGGGGAGGAGCACTCGACTTGATTTACTACAGTTTTAGACCCGGTTACCCTTGGAGGGGTTTTTGAGGCATTTTCTACTACTTTAGTCCTGGACGGGGTCTGGGCATGCATATTCGAGACTGGGTATCTATCTTGATCCCGGACATGCTTCCGGATGATATGTCTTGATATTGAGTTTTAGTATGGGGTCGGGGACCTCCATGGACCTTGCCGCTCCAGGCTTGGGGCTTCGGGCTGCATGCGCCGAAGGGAAGGGTATATGGTGGAGTAGAGGTATACGGGCTGAGTCCTTCCATGGAACCTGCCTGCTGGGCCTGATTGGCACCGGAGGAGGTATATACAGAGGTTCTATTTCACATCATATCATATCATGCATTGGATTCCACCCTTGTTTGTTGTGTGTTCAGTGTACGCTCTTGAAGTATGGGATGCCGAAGGGTTCGTTTTCACTTGATTGTGTTCCTCGGTTGTATGGGCGGCTATTGGGACTGTAGGTAGACTATATTTACTCTTGTTTTTACTTATAGCTTGTCTTGGCACCCGGTTCTTAAAAGATTAGTGATGGCTAGCCTGTTGAGGCTTTGGTTGTAGGATTTTTGATTATTGAGAGGGCTTTAGAGTCCTATCTTATTGAGGCACTTTTGTGTGGCCTTCTGAGCACAGTGTGAGAATCTGGTTCTATTTTTGTGGGAAGCTGAGTGGTATCTCTCGGTTATTGTGGCCTAGTTATTTCATCCTAGGGTTGTACTTGTGAGGTGATTCCCTGGTTATGCTATCATATGATTGGATTAGTGTTATGATTTCCTTATACTGGTTGATTCCATTTTTAGTATGTTAGACTGCTCTCCGTATTTTCCTTCCACATGAGGTTACCGGTATACCTCAATTTTCTCAACTCTCTCTCTACTTACTTATATTGTTGTATAAGGACTCCAGGTGCGTTCTTGTTTCCTTCACCAGTGATTCTGTGTGATTGTATCTCTGTGCTAGCATGTGTTACTTGAATCTCTTGGTTATGGATGATCTGTGCTAGATCCTTGTGCCTTGCTTATTGCCTCAGTGACTGCTTTCTTGCTATCTGTTACTTACTGCTTTTATATCTTATATGCGCTCAGTCGGCCTATGATACTTACTGAGTACCCGTGGTTTTGGTGCTCATACTACACTTCTGCACTTTTTTGTGTAGATTTTAGCTGATCTTTCACCGTTGATCACGTTAGAGACTCGTGCAGCTTTTGGATCTTTGAGACTAGGGTGAGCGCCTGACGGTCGGGGCTTGTATACATCTCATCTGTTGTACTGTTGCTCCTTTTACTTTCGTAGGCAATTTATGTTGTATTTTGTTAATTCTAGCACTTGTATCTATTAGAAGCTTCTGTACTGTCAATACCAAGTCTTGGGGTTGGTGTAGTTTCCTTTATGTATTTATATTTGAATTTTGCTTTCACTTATTTCTGCTTGCTGGTGCGTTTTTGTTAGATAGTAGCCCATTACTAACCGTTTTGGGCTACGGGAATTGGTTCGCCTACTGGGGATTGTAGGTTCCATCATGACTTGAGAAATTGGGTCGTGACAGCTTGGTATCAGAGCTCTAGGTTCAACGGTGTCATGGTACAGAAGCAAGTGTCTAAGTAGAGTCTCGCGGATCGGTACGATGACGTCCGTATCCTATTTACGGGAGGCTACAGGTCATTGTTAGGAAAAGTTTCATCTTCTAGGCTCCTTATCGTGTGTTCCTGGCTCTATTGACTTCTAAACTTCGGTTGTTCATTCATTCTGAGATGTCTCATACGAGTGCGATAGCGGTTGATGTCGAGGCTTATATGCTTGTTACTTCAATGCTTCCATCAGCGCCAGGACTCTAGAGTGAGGGTTTACTGCACTAGATAGGGGGTGTTGGGTTAGCCCAATCTCCGACTGAATTTATAGCGACCTCATTGCTTCAGGACATCGTGGCTAGGACTCTGAATCCTCCGGTGAGTGTTTCAGTACCTGGTTCTATGAGTGGTGCTTCAGTTATAGTTGAGCTTCTATTTCTTCAGCAGGGTTGTCTGTCGGTATTGGAGTACGAGGTGAGATTTTCCCGTCAGATTTCATCTGATGTAGGCTGTTTTTGGTGTGGTGAGCATGGGCACCTTTCTAGGAATTGCCCCAGGATTGTGTATCCCAGACAACCTGGTTGTTATCATTGTGGAGATTTTGGTCACCTTTATTGAGTTTGTCCCCAGCGAGGGCTGGTTGGGGCTTCAATTTTGACCATTCACTCCAGAGTTAGACCCCATCAGCTTGATGCTCCTCTTGGTGGGCCAGAGGTAGAGGTTCCTGACATCGTTACTCCAGGTCAGGCTTTTGCTACCTTTGACTTATGTTAGTCCCGCTCATGTTGCGACTCTATAATTGCTTTTATGCCTACCTGCTACTTGTTTAAGTTGTTTGGCTACCCGAATTATAGTATCGATACATTTTTTTATTGGTAGTTTATTCTTTAGTAGTGGATGGGGGTAAGTTAGCCTTGAGAGGTGTTTTGCCGGAGTTGTAGCTCATGGGTAGTTCTTGTTAGTCTGTTCCTCATTGGCTTACCCCTGTTTCATTGTGATTCTGGACTTTTGGTTGGATTTCCTTTATTGAGAGGTCCTAGATGGTTGTTGCCTAGGCCGTTATCTAATGTGGCTAGAGATCCATGTGATGGTTTGGTGTATTACCGGCAGTTGAGCCGGAGTTGAGATTTTGCCTCAGTTTGGAGGTATTGGTTATGCTAGTGTGCATAGATTTTGGTCTCTCGAGTGTCTAGAGTTGACCCTCTTTGTTGATTAGTTTAGGAGGTTGGTAGGTATATGGGTTGTTCCCATAGTATCATCCACTTCCTGGTCCGTTGGGTGTTTTGTTGTATCTTTAGCTTCAGTTGGAATGAATCTTGATCGAAGTTCTTTCGATGAGCTCTGGATGTTTTCATCGTGATTGGGTCTTGACTTTAAGCACTTCTGCCTAAGTGTTGATCGTAACCTCGTGGTTAGGCTGTATTTGTAAGCATTATGGGTTAGTTGGGCATCTGGCCCATCCTTCTCCTGCCTTATTGAATTTGACGTGTAGCTATGAGTAGTAAGGTAATGGATTCAGGTTCTTATTCGAGAAAAGATTTGTAAGGTTTAGTATGTGCTAAGGAAGCATTTTTTTTAGTTGAAAAATAAGGGAGATAACTCTTTGTATGTGTTTATGTGTCCTCGTAGTTGCCTGAGGTGGCGATGAAGGTTTGCTTTGGAATTATGTGTCGGTGATTCGATTCAGCCATCTACATATTGATGTGGGTTTTCCATCGATTGGTTTTGTTTCAGTAGCAACTATGGTGTTGGCAATTTGCATATTCAGGCCTAGTTGGCTTGGGTTCCTAAGGGTTCATTGGCAGCATCCTGGTTCGACCAAGGCTTTAGTTGGCAGTTTTGAAAGTTGGGGTTCAAAATCATGGCTTGGCAGGTTACATCGAATGGTTCGTGGTAGTTTTTATTTGGTTGCAGCATCCTAGTGCTGGGAGGCAGTGGGTGCGGGCAACTTAGCTTCTTTACTTCAGTTGTGGATGCGGCTATTGGCCTTGTACACCTAGTCCTTGGCTAACCTATGTATGAGTCGAGATATTCTAGATTTTAGAAGTGTTCTAGTTAGTATGAGGTTCTTCTACCATGGTTGGACAGACTCAGCGGCGTAAGTTTGAGCTTCAACCGTGGTGTATGCTTTATGTGGTCAGCTTGTGCGGGTTGAGACTAGCGAGGCTATTTTGAGCTCTGATGATACGTAGAGACTAGTAATCGCCATTCATTTGCCAAGGATTTGAAAGTTTATTTAATTGATTCCTCCAGAGTTGCTGTTTATGTGGGGTTCCACTGTTGGTTAGACTCGGCCAGTATGGACTAGAAGTTTGTTATGATAAATGCTTCGAAGTGGTTGGTGTTTGCAGAACCAGTAGAGCTGTTGATTCGAGCCAAAGGAATGAGTTGAAAGTAAATGCAAAATATTCTATGGCTAGATGGTAATTTTGAACCCCAGGCACCTTTTTCCCTTGCCTTCGGGGTGTTTGGACTTGATATTTGTGGCATGGTGGACTTTCTCCTCAGGTGAGATTCATAAGGCAATTTCACATTCAAATGGTGTTCGAGTATTTGGAGTAGCAGTAGTGTTTTCTAGAGTTGGGAGCTTGGCTCATGGTTACAGACTTCGTGGTAGGCTTACACACTTCTTGCAAGATCATGGTTTTGGTTTGGGTCTTTTGGGCAGGTTGCCCTGGTTCATTCACTTTCAGCTGATTCAGACCTGGCACGGTTCAGTTAGCAAAATTGATGTTAGAAAAAATATTTGTTCGTTGGTTGGTGGTCAGTCAAGGCAGGTAACTTTAGTTTCAATAATATGCTACGGGTTGTTATCTTGGATGGCAAAGGCTAGTAGCCTATATATTGGCTTAAAACGCATTTGAATAAAATGGGTGACTTCGTTCGTGGTAAAGTATAAGCATGAACTATGGATCTCCGGTGTGTCAGTTGATGCTTCGAGGGTGGTTTGAGTGTTCAGCTTGTATGCAACTTCTTTTTTGTGGTGCTAAAGGATTTAGTTCAGAAAAAAAAGGGGCTTTTGCGGAACAGCGGGTTCATGAGTTAGAGTTTCGGGTTGATGGATTTTCTGGTAAACTTGGTATGGTTTTGAGGATTTGAGTTTTGAGTGTTGATAGCCTTGGTGCACTGGTTTCGGTGTTGTGTAGGTTCTTTTTTGTTAAGATTCTCGAGGTTCAGTTTGGGTTGGAAGATCGTTGGAGGTTGAAATCTAGCTTGGCTAGTAAGAAATTAAGGCTTGGTTGCTTTCTTTGGTTCTGTTCCATTGGGTGCCGTCCGGTCGCGGAGGTTACCCGGGTTGTCTGAGAGAGTAGTGCGGGCGTTGTATCCGCTATTCTAAAATCTCTGGTATTTTCTTCCTTCCTGACTTTCGGGGACGAAAGTCTTTTTAGTAGTGGATGATGTAATGACCCTTCCGATCATTTACACGTTTTCGCCTTTCTTGTACCATTAGAGCTTACTTGTAGTGGCCCAAGTCATTTATGGCTTGTCGGGACCGGTAGTTCGGTGCCCAGGCCATTTGTTTGGTCTTTGTGGCCGTTCCTCATTTTAGAGCTTCAACTTTGGAAATCGTTGACTTTCGTCAACATTCTTGGCAATATCAAAGAATTAAACCAAGGTTCTAGGTCAAAGGAATCCCTTACTCGAAAGTTTGAGTTAAAGAAATGCCTCGTGTAACACCTCGCCCATTTGGAAGGTTTAAAGTAACCCGTGCCTTTGGGGTAAGACTAATAGTGTCTAATATACTAAGAAGGATGTGTTATGAGGTATTGTAATGGCAAAATGGTCGTATGATAAGTTTTGAAGTCAAGCAAGTTGCGAAACAAAAGTCGAAAAAAGTTATTGTAAATTTCTTTAAGGAATTCTCTTCAAATTTGGGTTAAATGTCTTGGGGTGTTTCTCCCTATTTATAAAGAGTTAGTGGCCCGCCAATATACTAAATCGAATGTCTACAAGTCTAGTTTCTAACGCACTAAACCGTTTGTTCATACGACTTCACAATAGAGAGATATTCATGTTTTGGTAAGACTGCGCAAGCAGACACGTAAAAGCAGGGCCCGCATACTAAGTCGGTTTTGCTTTATAAAAGGTGTTCCAGCTTCGTTTTAATTCATAAAAATCACCCAAAAGCTTCAGAAAATCAGAGGGAGAGTCCATAAATAATCCATGGACTTTGATCCTTTCAATTCAGAAGTTTAACGGAAGTTGCTCTACGTCGCCCGCTCGTCATTTTGGTATAGTTTTTCCCGTCGATTTCATGGCGTATCTTCGTGGGTGTTGATGCAGCGAGCTAGCAGGTGTTTTATGAGTATTTGGAAGTAGCTATGGAGTTATTTTGGTAAGGTATGGATCTCGTATACTTATCTATTTTTCGGATCAAGATTTTAAGCTTCTAGTTATGAAAAGTTGTTGTTGCCGATATCTTGTAGAAATTTCTTGTTGATTTTGGATCTGTTTGTTGTTATTGCAAGGAGGCAGGTTGTCAATCTTGGAATATTGAATATTTTTGTCAAGGAAATCTCTCCCCTACGATCCTCCTTCGTTATTATATGTTCTAGTATTATTTTATGGATTTCTGAGCCACGAAGTGGTATTTTGGATTTGTGGCTTTGGACAGCCCCTTTATCTTGTTATGTTTGGTTATTGTTGTGGTGTTCTGGTTGTGGTAAGGTGCTGGAGGGATTGGGAAATTGTTCCATTCTCTTTGGGATCGCACACGATAGTGATTGGATTGGACAACGTGAAGTACGCCTTGAAATAGTGCCTCGGGAGCTCGTCGCTCCTTTGAGATGTGGTTAACATATTATTGTTGGATTTAGCTGCCATTTCTTATTGTTATTGGCCTCATTTTATGTTTTGGAGTTGGCTGGTCGCGAGTGTTACATTAACACCTTATCAAATGGCTATGGGTCATTCTTGCAGCCTCGTCGATTCTAGCAAATGTTCCATTACCTTGGTTGGTCAGCCTTCATAGAGACGTATTTGGGGCTTCAGTTGAAAGTATTTGTTTTGTGTGATTCAGAGCTTTCCGGAGAAGTTTGAGTCTGGACGACGTCGTTCCCGCAGCTAGTCATCGGATGACAGGTAGGTTATGGTTTTCCCCTATCTAGACTCTGCGTATATAGGCTATAACTGCATTAATTAGCATCCTTGGATGGGTTGTTATAGGTTGGTACCCCAGACCTTGTCCTCCTTTCGTCCGTCTATTTCATATGTTATTTGTAGTATTTGCGTAGTAATTTATATTACCTTTGTGGTCCTGTGTGGACTTGTATTGACTCTGGAACATAGATGGTGGGCTACTTGGGAATGTCCGCGAGTCCCAGACATAGAGATTATCCTTTTAGGCTGGTTATGTCTGCTAAGAAGCTATTGGGCCTGTGCAGGGCTGATAGGAATTGTTGTGAGCCGTTGGGCTACTTTTATATTTGTGTGCGAGCATATCATCCATGAAAAGGTTTTCCCCTGCATGTTTTACTACAGTTTTGGCTGTGAGCCACTACTGACAGTTTTCCTAAATTTGCATGGCCCTGGGGGCCTGTTTTTTGTACTGTTGTTGATAGAAAAGGGGATTTTTGGATGTTTTCGCCCTGGTTTTATTACTGGTACTAGTTTCTGTGGGGCAGAGCACCAGACTTGATTTTATTACTGATACTAGTCTCTGCGGGGCAGAGCACTAGACTTGATTTACTACAGTTTTAGACCCGGTTATGCCCGGGCACCCTTGGAGAGGTTTTTGAGGCATTTTCTACTACTCTAGTCCTGGACGGGGTCTGGGCATGCATATTCGAGACTGGGTATCTATCTTGATCCTAGACTTGCTTCCGTATGACATGTATTGATATTGAGTTTTAGTATGGGGTCGGAGACCTCCATGGACCTTGCCGCTCCGGGCCTGGGGCTTTGGGCTGCATGCGCCGGAGGGAAATACGGGCTGAGTCCTTCCATGGAATCTGCCTGCTGGGCCTGATTGGCACTGGAGGAGGTACATACAGAGGTTCTATTTCATATCATATCATATCATGCATTGGATTCCAACCTTGTTTGTTGTGTGTTCAGTGTACGCTCTGGAAGTATTGGATGCCGGAGGGTTTGTTTTCACTTGATTGTGTTCCTCGGTTTTATGGGCGTCCGTTGGGACTGTAGGTAGACTATATTTACTCCTGTTTTTACTTATAGCTTGTTTTGGCACCCGGTTCTTGAAAGAGTAGTGATGGCTAGCCTGTTGAGGCTTTGGTTATGGGATTTTTGATTATTGAG
This sequence comes from Jaltomata sinuosa, assembly GCA_003996215.1. Lineage (NCBI taxonomy): Eukaryota > Viridiplantae > Streptophyta > Magnoliopsida > Solanales > Solanaceae > Jaltomata > Jaltomata sinuosa. Next base: position 449,433 of record QJPP01000900.1, on the reverse strand, counting down.
AGGGCTTTAGAGTCCTATCTTATTGAGGCACTTTTGTGTGGCCTTCTGAGCAGAGTGTGAGACTCTGGTTCTATCCTTGTGGGAAGTTGAGTGGTATCTCTTGGTTATTGTGGCCTAGTTATTTCATCCTAGGGTTGTACTTGTGAGGTGATTCCCTGGTTATGCTATCATATGATTGGATTGGTGTTATGATTTCCTTATACTGGTTGATTCCATTTTGAGTATGTTAGACTGCTCTCTGTCTTTTCCTTCCACTTGAGGTTACCAGTATACCTCCATTTTCTCAATTCTCTCTCTACTTACTTATATTGTTGTACAAGGACTCCAAGTGCGTTCTTGTTTCCTTCACCAGTGATTCTGTGTGATTGTATGTCTGTGCTAGCATGTGTTACTTGAAGCTCTTGGTTATGGATGATCTGTGCTAGCTCCTTCTGCCTTGCTTATTACCGCAGTGACTGCTTTCTTGCTATCTGTTACTTACTGCTTTTATATCTTATATGCGCCCAGTCGGCCTATGATACCTACTGAGTACCCGTGGTTTTTGTGCTCATACTACACTTCTGCACTTTTTTGTGCAGATTTTAGCTGAGCTTTCGCCGTTGATCACGTTAGAGACTCGTGCAACTTTTCGATCTTTGAGACTAGGGTGAGTGCCTGACGGTCGGGGCTTGTCTACATCTCATCTGTTGTACTGTTGCTCCTTTTACTTTCGGAGGCAATTTATGTTGTATTTTTTTACTTCTAGCACTTGTATCTATTAGAAGCTTCTGTACTGTCGATACCAAGTCTTGGGGTTGGTGTAGTTTCCTTTATGTATTTATATTTGAGTTTTGCTTTCGCTTATTTCTGCGTGCTGGTGCATTTTGGTTAGGCAGTAGCTCATTACTAACCGTTCTGGGCTACGGGAATTGGTTCACCTACTGGGGATTATAGGTGCCATCATGACTTGAGAAATCGGGTCGTGACACTTGAGTTAAGCTGTATTGAGGGAATATTTTTGTCTCAATCAATCAATTTGTTTCCAAGAATTCCATGTATCTTTTCCTTTGATGAGGAAAGTCTCAATTCCACTGCTACATCTGCGAGAACTTGGCCTCAATCCACTACAACTATTAACGATTATTCTCTTCAATCGTACGATACTCAAGGTTCTTCTAATGGTATTTTGAAGGACCATCCAGGTCTTAACCCTTCCAGTGAACGTATAGTGAAGCTTCAATCTGATATACGAGATAAATTAGGAGTGTTGATGCCTAACAATAGTGCCCAAGAAGTTCTGGAAGCGGTCAAAACCCTAATATCACCGTCTTCAGAGAATGGACTTTCTCTATATCTATATCTATGCAACTAGTTCTTTCACTTACTGGACGGTTGAGTAGTGGGTTGATTTGATAAGAAAAGTAGTATACCTCCGACTGAATCAATATCACATTCTCCTTTGCTGCTATGAAGGAAAGCGGTATGGATAGGAAAGCACAAGTTCCAAGTAAGAAGCTTATAAAGTCTTCTCTTGTACTTGGACCATCGGCTTATATCTTCGGCTTAGTTGGAAAACCGTCATATTGCTAAAAAGCGAGGTTTTCACCAGCACTTGAGCTAGTAGCCACAACTTTTCTTAGATAGGGCTTCGGCTAGTTTGTGTAAGCACTCCTAGTGAGTCGTGTAGGTGGCGTGTTTAAATTAGGACCATACATTGGTATTATTTTCCCCTCATTGCTAGCCAGTTGGGATGATATCTCTCTTTTCCTTTGTCACTCAACCATCAAAATATGGTAGATAATTAACTCTTTTTTTTATTTAATTAAAACTATACTGAACCACCTATCTATTCCTTTTTTGGCGCTGTCCGGACACTGATGAGCATCACTTAGGCCTTCATTCATGATACTCTTCTAGGATCTACAACGCTTCAGTAGGCCCTAGGAACTGATGTGAGGTTAAAGTTTTAACCAATGCTTAATACTATCTATAAACATTGTACTCCCATAATAAGGCAAGAAAGCGGAAAATTTCAAAAAAGGAAAATTCTTTTGATTAGCCAGTTTCCAAGAGGGATAAGGTCTTATGGCAATCTCAGGCATACTACTAATCAATTATTTGGCCTGATTAAGCAACCTATGAACATTTGTCTCCTACATAACCTACCTCCCAGACCAAGGGAAGAAGGTATCAGATCACTTTTGAGAGCCCTATTGTGAAACCAATTACTATACTCTTTCTGAATGAATTACAGTCAGTAAACTAATCTTGTGGAAGGGGTACATAGAAAGAAAATTGGCTTCTTTTTCTTTTTTCTATTTTTCATTTTAGAATAGAGAAAGAGTAGAAACTAAGGCTCTCTAAAAGATTTGCTCGAAGCTTTTTGGTCGCCTGCTATCTTGAAACCTCTTTGCTTATGGCGGCAGGAGTGGAAAGAGAGCGCTTCGTGAAAGAATCGTGTGGCGCGGTGAAAGGTTTCCCATTGGGGTTTCTGACCCTCCAAGTCTCCAGCTACTTGTGGAATAGGGGGGTTCCTTGATATTAAGGAGTCAAGGCAAGAAGACCACAAGTGGAAGCAATCGATGCTTTGATCATTCAATTGACTCCTTGCTGCCATTTTGTGCTTGCTGTCATGCTGGCAAAAGCAGGGGTTTTGGTTGGTTTTACCTACTATTAGATTTGAACCAATGACTCTCTCCGTATGATACCGATACTCTAACCGCCGAGTCAAGTAGGTCAAGTTGAGTCAAGTCACCCTATAAGAGAAAGCCGCGCAACCAAAGTAGCCATTACTATACAAGGGGGCAGAGCGGTAAGAAAGAGAAAGCGTTATCACTATAAAAAATGAAGCAGCGGCTAGCACGCTAAGCTAAGATCAACCAATGTTCAAACGCGGAGCCTTTATTTCTCGGTCGTCTGTCTTAATAAGTGGATTCCGATTCATGCAGTCCTTCTCTGCTGCATTGGTCTTTTCACTCCCCACTCTCCACCATAAAAAAATCTTTCCACTATATCTCAAGAGTAGTCAAAGAGTACAGTGGGTTCGAGTAGGAATAAATTGACTAAGAAGTAGGGCATACAACAATGGATCAATTCATTCAACAAGATCTGTTCGGATCAGACCAGGATCAATGGGATTGTTCTGACCTATCGTTCGGATGTAAGACTCCCACCGCTGACAGATGTCCTATGCCACCTTTAGTGAATAGCTATGCCCAAGAATGGATTGTGATATAATGCCGAATAAGCCACAACTCTATTCCCGACTCGAAATCCATAAAGGACTTTAAGGGAGATAAAATAGGGGACCCTATACCATACATCCTGCTGCCTTGGGATGATTGCACATTACATCATAGCAGCATGACCAAATGTGGAAAGCCCTTGTATAGGTTGGGCTCTAGCTAGCCCCTTCCTTATACTAATATAAAATATTGGGCCTTCCCTTTATTTATTAGTATTAGTAAAGTTGCTCGAGGATTTCTACTGGCAATGAAAGTTCCCTATTATAGGATCCCTAGTAAAATTTCATGATGGCCGCTTATCTGAGTAAGAAGACGATGGCTCCTATTATTGGTGAGTGATCTCCTCTACACGTTATCTTTGGGCGTTTTACTCTCTTTCAAACCGATGACTATTCAGATGCACGTACTTTGTGAAAATTCCATCTTATGCACAAGACAAACTGAGCCCTACATCTCACTCTATGTGTTTTCTTAAGTGAGGTTAGGGTACCCCTCTCTCAAAAGGGCTAAAAGTGTTAATGATCCTTCTACACGACGATTCCACCTTTCTCGACATATCACCTTTTTCGAACTTATTAAGAAGCTCGGGGCTTTGAGATTCCGTATGATGGTGGGCCATTATATTCCCTTGTCTCCCCTTAGAGGGGAGGGGTGGAACTATTGTGGAGTTTATGTGAGACAACATCAAAATTCTCTGATTTAATAGGGTCAGCAAGATATGGGTGACCAGAGTGATCAGCTTAAGGGGAAGTTTCGCAGGTTTGTGAAGATAGATTCTCGTCACTCAGTTTTCAGAACTGAGCCAACTGATTCAGTGGTCTCCCTCTCTCCCTATACTTTGAACCAAGACTCTTCTTCAGCCTTAGGTTCTCTAGCTTCTATTCTCGGGTAGATCCACCCGTCTTCATTTTCCTATTCATAGGTTTGTATCAACTAAGTCTCTGTCTACTTCCCACGAGTCTTTTTTGAAATTTCGTCCATATTTTTTAACCTGATACCTTTGCAGAGGCCATATCTCAACTCTGCTGGCAGCTCTATGCAGAAAGAGATCGTAGCACTAGAATGGTTTGCTACTTGGGATTGAGTCTCTCTTCCTCTAGGGAAAGAAGCCATTGGCTACAAGTGCATCTATAAAGTCAACAAAACGCTGATGGAGCAGTTGAGGAATTGAAGTCTAGATTGGTGGCCAAAGGATACACACAAGAGTATTGAGTCGAACCCCTTTCCTTATAGTCAAGTGGCCCAAGGGATCCCTTTAGAGATAGGGGAAAGATTTGCCCCATGATCTTGAGCCGCCATCCAAGCGCGAATAACTTCATTTAAGAGAATATTTTTGCTGTAGAAAGTCTCAAATTCAGGATCTTCCGCTGCGCAAATTTCCTGAGAAATGAAGTCATAGGCACGTAAGTTCAGAGCTAGACTAACTACTCCAAGAATAGTCCTCCCTGCAGCCTTGAAGTAGACTATTTCTCGAGTCTAATCTTATCCCCAGAGCCTTTTTGTAAAAGGAGTAGGTAGCGAGATAGATGACTAAAGTCTGATGATCTTTGCCTCTTACTAGTAAAGGGAAAAGTCCTATATATCTTATAAGTCAAGCCTAAAGGCCCTTTACTAATATAATAGAAGGTAAGACCGGCTTTCGCACAGCAGTTGCGCCCTTGCTTCTTGCCCATAGAGAGTTAGGATATTTTGTGAGCTCCTTTGCCTAGCAAAAACCTCTATTTTTCGGCCTCCCGTGCTTTACCAACACATTTAATGGATTCCACCATGAACAAGGAGAGGGCAAAGACATGCAACTTCCATTTTTGGGGTACACAGTCATGTGCTGAGCAAAGAGGTATATATCACACTCATTCACAAGCGCAAGGTGCGACATCTGCCTGAACAAGGAGAGGATTTCCCTAAAACAAAGATAGGCATGTCAGGAAACATTGTGAAGTCACCCCTATTTCGCTGTCCAAGGAGCTCTTGACTAATTGATAACGCTCAAAGTACCACTCCAATTAAGAAGCGTAAGCGATCGCTGTCAAATATAGAACCCAACAAAGGTTGGGGTCGATCCCACAGAGAATATGGTGAAAGTTAAGTCTTTAGTGAATTAGTTGACTAATGGTCAATAGTTTCCGGTAAAAAGGGGGGGGGGGTTTGTGTGATCAAAACGTAACAAAAACAAATAATAATGTATGAGAGATAATCAATAGGAGAGAGAACTAGGGACGTGTTCACCATGGCGTTGGTAACGATGTCGATTCTAAGCTTAACCGGGTTCTTTCTATATGCGTATCACGATGTGATTGAATTAATGGTATCATCTAAATGTTTCTCAACCAAATAGACGAATTTACTTTTCATTTCTCTCAAACTTGAAAAGGTGTGCTTTTAGATTTCAAACCTAAACATCAAGTAGATTAATCTAGTTACAACATTAATCATAAGACGAGAGTTGGTAGTCTCGAATCCTCGTCGTTAATCAAGTTTCCCGGTTTTAATCTCTTTACTCAAGCAAATTAAACCTAGGCATGTTCTAATTTTTCAACCACTAGAAAACATTAAGCATGAATGATTAATAACGTGACAATCATATATATTAAACCCGTCGCTACCCGGAATCTATATCGCTACTTTAGCCATGGCTCCCACAACCCTAGTTGTGGGAGTTTAGTTAATCATGCTAGAAGAAAAAGAGAAGAAAGTCATATTCATAATAAGGAGAAGAGATTCTTACAATGTAATGAAAACAATCTTCAAATATCCAAGAACAAGAAAAACCAAGATCCCAAGAACAAATCAAGAACAAGATTCAAGGAGGAGGAAAACGTGTGTAGCATGTTTCCTCTCTCCAAAATCGCTCAAAAACTCCTAAAACTATTGGGTAATGTATTGGTAAGTGTATCAATAAAATAAACCTAACATAGGGTATTTATAGGAGTCCAGGAGTTAAACCCAAAAACGTTCGGATTCCGCGTCGCGCTTCTGCCTTAACTTGATGGCCAGGCTGACGGACCGTCACAAGCTTGACGGATCGTCGCCTTGGCCGTCACCACTAGACAGTGGTACTGCTCAACTTGACGGTCACTGTGAAGGACCGTCACATGTGTGACGGACCGTCACTCAGGCCGTCACTCTTATCCAGAATGTCTTTTGCTTGTATTTCCTTCTGTTTCCGTGTTTGTCTCCATTTCCTACAATTATAACATAAAACCATCAAAAATGACGACGGTTGCTTGAAAACGTACGATTGTTCTTAGTTGAAAGGAGTCGAAAGTGCCATAAAATGGCGGCACATCAACACCCTCAACTTAGACGTTCGCTTGTCCTCAAGCAACATAACATAAAAGAAAAACCACACGATGACTCAACTAATAAAACAAACTCGTGTCTCTAGCAACTCATGGTCATTCAATCATCTTTTTCAATTTTAATTCAAGCTCCCTCGTACCACACAAATGTATGAAACACTAACTTGCAAGGATCCAAACATGTCATTCCTATATGATAGAACATTCTACATACACACGCGCAGCTATCCTAACAATCAATAGACAATACAGAAATATTGGTGCCCTCACCACAAAGAAGTCCCACACACAAGATTTGGGACTAGGTAAGCGCTCACACTCACAAACGATTTCAAACAATGCACATGCGATACCATAGGCTTGCCCTTACTATTCTATTTCAGTTCTTCAGAAAGCCGCTCAGGATCACTACAGGACTTGTTTTGGCTTGTAATGAGGCTTCAAGTGTAGGTAGGATACATTTAGGGGTTAGTGACTAAGTCCTCCTTGGAACCACCGACGTCTTATAACCACATAACTTTTCTTTGTCCATCCTTATTCACCTTTTTATTTCCTTCTCTCTAGCTACAGGTGCGACCTCTTTATTTTGACACTTCTTTTTATTACTTTTTCGATCTTTTTGATCTCTTTTTTTTTCTTTTCTTAGGCACACACCCGAATTTTCATTCTATTCACAACCAATCTTCTCCATCTTCTTTTTCGTATCATTCACCTCTATAGTAGCCACCCTCAACTTAGGCTGATTGCCTGGGTTGAGGTGCACAATGTCCACGGAAGGACCAGGGACAAAATAGGGTTTACCTCTATAGTAGCCACCCTCAACTTAGGCTGATTGCCTGAGTTGAGGTGCACGATGTCCAAGGAAAGACCAGGGCCAAAATAGGGATTCAAAGTTAAACAGGAACGATGACAGGTTATTGAAAGAACAAGGTCAATTATGGCTCAAACAGGGTTCAAAGGGACTATTTGCATTTGGACGGTCTTATAGGTTAAGTGGACTGCACACAAAAAGGGCCTGAGATCCTTTCCTAAGCAACCAACTTCGAACTTTAACAAAATAGACCGGGCAAGTTCTAGATGCATGCACAGAGTAAGAATTTATAACAATACGCTCACACGCACTTGGCACCAAGAAACTATATCACAACCAATTATCAAAACAACCGCTCGGCTTAAGCATACTCATTCTAATCATAACCACACAATGACATTCAAGGATCCAGACAGTCAATCGTTTCAACAATAAGTACAAAACCAGAAAATTTTTAAAGGGGCCTCGTTTTAGTCAAGAAAACGCCATGATGATTTGCTATAGACACAAGAAAATGACGAACAAAATTTAAAATAACAACCTAAACATGCCGGTTCTACTATATAGCACACCGGAGGGAAAAGAAACACGGCAAAAAAAACCCTCGGTGGTGACTCACAGGTTTCCCCACACCCTCAACTTAGACTCATGCATTGTCCCCAATGCATCCATATGAAAGCTAAAAACTGTGAGAGAAAGGAATACCTGTGAAGTCGATAGGAATCAGATTCTGGAATGATGTTGGAGACCGCCAGGGTCTCCAAAGGAGGAGAACTCGATGGAGTGTGTGCACGCGACACTCTCACATTGCGTTCCAGCTTCCTCTTTTATTTGCTCCACAGCTAGTCGTGACAACTTCTTTGCTCTTTCTTTGAAGATTCTCTTGCGGTGTTTTCGTTTCCTTTTTCTATTTTCACAGCCTTCTACATGTTTCCCTTCTCGCAGCATCCTTCTCACAACAGCTAGAGTCTCGACCAAACCCTTCTCCTCAAGATGCACATCCGCGGGAGCTTCCTCAATAACATTGACGATCGCGACCACCCTCATGTCACTTGGTTGCTTCATCGATTTAGACACATCGAACTTGACAACTTCATTGTTTAGCCTGAAGGTCAGTTCATTTCTTTCCATGTCGACCAATACTCTTGCCGTGGCTAGCAATGGTCATCCCAAGATTATGGGAACTTCAAAATCCACTTCGCAATCCAAGATCACAAAGTCAGCTGGGAAGATAAGATTACCGATCTTTACTAGCACATCAGACAATATTCCCATGGGTCGTTTTACCGAACGGTCAGCCATCAACACTCTCATGGACGTTGGTTTAGGAGCTCCCAACCCCAATTGTTTATAGACTGCTAGCGGCATCAGGTTGATGCTAGCACCAAGATCACACAAGGCTCTTCCGAAGACGAGTTTCCCAATAGTACAGGGAACAGTAAACGCACTTGGATCTTCCTTTTTGTCTACTAACGATCTTGAGGAAATAGCACTAAAGTGGTGGAGGTTGTCTTCCGGTTCAAACCTTACTGACCTCTTCTTTGTAATCAAGTCCTTCATGAACTTGGCATAACTGGGCATTTGTTCAAGCGCTTCCACCAATGGGATGTTTATTGATATTTGCTTGAGCATGGTCAGGAAATTTAGGAACTTACCATCTTCCGCTTTCTTCTTCAGGCGTTGTGGGAAAGGAGGTGGTGGTCGAGGCATCATAGTTGGAAGCTTTTCAGCTTCCTTGCTTTTCTCCATGGGCTTTAGAGTAGCCTCCTCGACTTCATTGTCATTGGCGTCATCACCCTCAACTTGAGTCTGAATTACCGGATGTGATTCCGATAATATTTTACCGCTTCTTGTAGTGATCGCCATACAGCTCGCGTTGTTCCTCGGGTTTTGAATCGTGTCACTCGGCAAGGTACCTGTCTTCCTTTGGTTTAGAGATGCCGAGATTAAGCCCACTTGCTGCTCCAATTACTTAATCGAAGTGGAATGCGCCTCCGCTATTTGACTCATGGCCGATAACTCAGTCCTTATCTCCTTCATCCCAGAGTCAGTCGATTCTACCTTCAGCAGCATCTTCGCCATCATGTTCTCTAGCTTGGAAGTCCCTGCCTTGTTGCTAGCTTTGTTCTGATTACCAGGTGGTACATACAACCCACCTCTATCGGTGTTATTCCTCCAGTTTCCTTGATCGCGATTGTAGCAAGCTTTCTCATAGTAGTTGTCCTTCTGATAGGTCCGACCTTGGTTTCCTTGGCCATTGGCCTGGAAACCCCCCAAGTAATTCACCTCCTCAGTTTCCAACTCTGCTGCTCTACCTTGGGAACCCACAACTTTTACCTTCTCCATACCTCCTGAGAACAAGTGCTTGGTCAGTAGGTCCAACTGCGTTTTCAGATGCGCCATGTCTTGGTCGCGCTCCTCCTCTTTTCTGCGCTGTTCAGCTGACATACCAACTGCATAAGTGCTAGCTGCTACCTCTGAATCCCATGTATGCCAGGCCCTGTTGGTTTTGGTGAGCCTGTCCAAAAGAGCTGTGGCATCGGCAAAAGTGCGAACTATAAACGCTCCACCTGCTGCGTTGTCCAACGTCGGCTTGGTAGCCAAATTCAGTGCCCTGTAGAATGTTTGCATCAAAAATTTGTCGTTCAACTGATGGTTAGGGTATTGTGTTAGCTTCTTTTTGAATCGCAACCAGGTCTTGTGCAATGCTTCGTGAGGTTGCTGTCTGAAATTGCTAATCTCATCCCTCAACTGTATCATCCTAGAGGGAGGAAAGAACCTTTCTAGGAAAGCTCCTTTCAACTCTCCCCAAGTTGCGATAGAGTCGGGGGTCAGCTCTGTCAACCACAATGCTGCCTCATCAGACAGAGACAACGGAAACAACCTGAGCCTGATCGCTGTCTGACTCACTCCAGGCAACTCAAACGACTTGCAGATGCCCACAAAATTCATCAGGTGCTGGTTTGGATCATCCCCAGCGGCACCACGGAACACTCCTCTCAAGTTCAACAACTGGATCATCGTGCTAGTGATGTTGAACTTGGCTCAGGGCGCTAGCGGTGGAAGAGCAATGGCGCCCGTAGCACCAACTCCATCCAAGTCGATATCCTCATCATTCAGCATAACATCGTCCTGCAGACCACCAACATTCAGATTTTGTTGGGCCTGCAGTTCTGCAGCGAGCCTTGCTGCCTCTTGTTGTGCGGCCATATTCCGCCTTAACGTTCTAGAAAGCTCGGGGTCGTAAGGTAATGTTGATTCACCCGAGCGCCGGGTACTTGGCATGCACAACTCTGTACCCTGTCAAAAACAAAAACAACAAATAAACGTAAAAGCAGGAAAGTATGACTAAGAGTCAAATAAACACATCGGACTTAATAAACAACCGTATTCCCTGGCAACGGTGCCAAAATTTGATAACGCTCAAAGTACCACTCCAATTAAGAAGCGTAAGCGATCGCTGTCAAATATAGAACCCAACAAAGGTTGGGGTCGATTCCACAGAGAATATGGTGAAAGTTAAGTCTTTAGTGAATTAGTTGACTAATAGTCAATAGTTTCCGGTAAAAAGGGGGGGGGGTTTGTGTGATCAAAATGTAACAAAAACAAATAATAATGTATGAGAGATAATCAATAGGAGAGAGAACTAGGGACGTGTTCACCATGGTATTGGTAACGATGTCGATTCTAAGCTTAACCGGGTTCTTTCTATATGCGTATCACGATGTGATTGAATTAATGGTATCGTCTAAATGTTTCTCAACCAAATAGACGAATTTACTTTTCAATTCTCTCGAACTTGAAAAGGTGTGGTTTTAGATTTCAATCCTAAACATCAAGTAGATTAATCTAGTTACAGCATTAATCATAAGACGAGAGTTGGTAGTCTCGAATCCTCGTCGTTAATCAAGTTTCCTGGTTTTAATCTCTTTACTCAAGCAAATTAAACCTAGGCATGTTCTAATGTTTGCAACCACTAGAAAATGTTAAGCATGAATGATTAATAATGTGACAATCATATATATTGAACCCGTCGCTACCCGGAATCTATATCGCTACTTTAGTCATGGCTCCCACAACCCTAGTTGTGGGAGTTTAGTTAATCATGCTAGAAGAAAAAGAGAATAAAGTCATATTCATAATAAGGAGAAGAGATTCTTACAATGTAATGAAAACAATCTTCAAATATCCAAGAACAAGAAAAACCAAGATCCCAAGAACAAATCAAGAACAAGATTCAAGGAGGAGGAAAACGTGTGTAGCGTGTTTCCTCTCTCCAAAATCGCTCAAAAACTCCTAAAACTATTGGGTAATGTATTGGTAAGTGTATCAATAAAATAAACCTAACATAGGGTATTTATAGGAGTCCAGGAGTTAAACCCAAAAACGTTCGGATTCCGCGTCGCGCTTCTACCTTAACTTGACGGCCAGGCTGACGGACCATCACAAGCTTGACGGACCGTCGCCTTGGCCATCACCACTAGACAGTGGTACTGCTCAACTTGACGGTCACTGTGACGGACCATCATATGTGTGACGGACCGTCACTCAGGCCGTCACTCTTATCCAGAATGTCTTTTGCTCGTATTTCCTTCCATTTCCGTGTTTGTCTCCATTTCCTACTATTATAACATAAAACCATAAAAAATGACGACGGTTGCTTGAAAACGTACGATTTTTCTTAGTTGAAAGAAGTCAAAAGTGCCGTAAAATGGAGGCACATCACTAATGACCTAAAAAATGCGTGATGTTTGGGAAGCATGAGCAACCCTTCGCGCACGAGATAACAATGACAGGAGATTGACTGGTCGGGGTCGAGTTATCTCAGGGGTTTAGGGGTGCTTCTCCTACTGCGACTACCTCTCTTCTATTTGAAAGGTAAAGGCCCACCAGAGAGAGGCAAGTGCTTTCATGAATGAATGCGGTAAACCAATCAATCTTTTCGTTACATATCGGGGACTGGGAACCACCTCAGCTAACTCGATTTCCCAAAGAAAAGAGAGGGTGCTCTTCCAATATTGAGCTCCTAGCTCTACCTCTCTTTTTTCAAAATTATATAGAAATGGTAGGCACTGGGAGTGAGTGAACTACCCGGGGAGAAAGGGGCAACCTCTCTATAGAAGGGAAGGGAAAGGGTTATCCAAGAGAAACCATGAACCAAAATAGAAGAGCTTGCCCCACCCATGAATAAATATTTCATAGTAGCCTCATTAGACCGTACATATTTCTTGGTATATCTAGATAATAAGTAGGAGCATAAACTGAAACATTCTGGGGCTACAAAGATAGTTATTAAATCGTTAGCACCGCATAAAAACATTTCCCCTAGAGTAGCTGTTAATACGAATAAGAGAAACTCTATTATAGCCATTTTTGTACATTCAATGTACTCTACCAATAGAGGAATACATAGAGTTGAACATATTAAAATAAGAAATTAAAAGATTTTGTTGAAATTGTTCATTTGGAAATTTCCCAAAAAGCTAATCATAGGTTCTTCTCTCCATCAGAACAATAGGGTCGTTATGCTCATTACTAAACTTGTTGAAGAGATGAAATATAACCAAGGTATATATTTTTGATCAGAGGTTGAATTGATCATCAGAAGAAGAATTAGGCCAAAAATTAGGACCGAATTAGGCCAAAAAGTAGACGCCGTCAGGTATCTTGCAGAGGTGGACGAGTTGCCCGAAGAGGAGCGAATCCCCACTCTCATTGAGTTCAGGGCCACAATCAATAATAAAGACTCTCCCATTTGGTTTCATATAGATAAAGAAATGAAAAAATGGGGGGTCGTGGTCTATGCTAAATTATTTTTCTTAGATAGAATGAATGGAAAAGGAGTGCTTGTATTGTGGTTTTCTTAGTTGCAATATCATGATTGGGTTGACCAGGCTAGATCATGAGTGAATAGAAAAAAAAAATGTAAATAGCTGTTCCAGCTGAAATACTTGGAATAATTCAACCACTTCTACTAGGAGTAGCCTTTTTAGTGCTAGCTGAACATAAAGTAATGGCTTTTGTGCAACATCAAAAGGGTCCTGATGTAGTGGGATCGTTTGAATTGTTACAACCTCTAGCAGATAGTTTGAAATTGATTCTAAAAGAACCTATTTCACTAAGTAGTGCTAATTTCTCCCTTTTTAGAATGGCTCCAGTGGCTACATTTATGTTAAGTCTGGTCGCTCGCCATTGTACCTTTTGATTATGGTATGGTATTGTCAAATCCGAACATAGGGCTACTTTATTTATTTGCCATATCTTCTCTAGGTGTTTATGGAATTATTATAGCATGTTGGACTTCTAATTAGGGGGCGGCCGTTCGGTCGCCTATGATACTAGGACCAATAGGTTTCAAAATGGGTTTGTGCTGCAGGTGTTGAATGGTCTACTCTACACAGGTGTGGGCTTACAAGGCTAGGTCTCATAAACCCTTTCTTTCATTTATCAATAGGGCCCTGCCCCCTGGTCGGTCACTTTTCTGGGCCGGGATCGATAAGTGGAAGTCATAAAAAAGAAATCTTTCTGCTCGCACCTCAGATCAAGAGGAAGGGTTGCTTGTCAAGCTGGCCTATATATGATAATAAGAAATAGAAAGAAATTTCTTATTATTATATAAGAAAAATGGAAAGATTCGCTTTCTTTTAACCGGCTCCTTCTTCTTTGTCAACGTTACTAAGGACCTATAGGTTTGCCTACTTTACTTATTAAAGATAATGAGAATGGGTTATTCAAACAAAAAGGAAAAGGCCCTACTTAGTTTCGCAAGCGTTTGTCATTGTCAGTCATATAATTAGGGCCTGAGGCCCCCTGCGAATCCTTAAATCTGAGGAGCATGCCTCAAGAAAAGGATGGTCCCCTATGCATTTCATTTTTTCCTTAAGGGAAAAAAAGTACCCCCCCATCATAGTGAACCTTTCCTTGTGATCGGAATGAGGTAGATGCCTCCCAGCCGGGGGGCGGATTGAATTGGAGTTTCCTTAGGTAGCCAACGACCTACAGTTATCCTTAAACTTTGTGCTTTGTGGAGAAGAAGCGAACAAAAGTACGCTCGCTTGCTGTCTTGTTCTCTGTCGCAAACTAGGATCGCTCGCCAGCTAGGTCAGATTGGACCAAGATTTTATGAGAACATACTCCCCATATTCGGGTAAAAGGGGCGGAATGACCTCTCGATCTACTTACTACAGACCAGGAAGAAAAATGTCATCTAGGCATTCCCTGTTGCTCCGATCTCCCCTATGCCTAGGACGTTGTATGGGCCAAGAGCCATAGTTAGTTTCTATTTCTGGTTGTTTCTTCCTCGTTGTTGATACCGGCAAGACCCATCCAGATGATGTCTACTGGTTGGTAGTGAGAGGACTCTTAGTACCTGCATACCCAAAAGAGGGCGCTGGTTAAAAAATAATCATTTGATTTTCTTTCTTGATCTCCCTTAGCAGCGGGAAATGAGTCTATCTATCTGCCTAGCTTTGGTAGATTTATCCCAATGCAATCCACATAAATTCCACGAATCCCTTGGTTGATAAGTTTGATGACTCAGCAGCAGTGCAGAATTGAGTTTCTTGTCCGGTGGATCTGATCTATAGTTAGGGGGCAATACATACCAAAAGGTTCGAAGAAGTAAGGCGCATAAGAGTATATAACCAACCTACCCTTCTGTATAACCTATTCACATTAGTGAAGCGGTTGGATGCATAAGGAAAGTGCACGTTTTTGAGACCTTAGTCGGCATGCATAGGTCAGTCAACCTACAAGCACGGAAGAGCGTGGTACCGCTACCCCTCTCTAAGTAAAGGTAAGATTCTTAGCCCTTTAGATGAAATCCAGCTAAAATACAATAGGGACAGCCATTTTCGGCTGCTCGTTTCATATCTTGAAGAAAGAAAAGAGTAGGATTAAGTAATGTAATAGGGGTCAGGTCAATAATAGCTATGCTATTGCCCTAGTGATTTAAGGCCTCCGCCCGATCCCGAATGCACATTTTTTTGGGTTCATCTTCAATTGATGTTTTCTTAACCTTTTGAAGACCTTGCATAAATTTTCGATGTGGCCGGTTCTTTCTTTTGAAAAGACTACCAAATCGTCCTAGTAAGGCTCGCATATGTTATGTAGGAGGTCACTGATAATTTGTGTCATCGCTCTTTGATATGTTGCACTTTCTTTTTCTTTTTTTTGGGAATATAGTAGTATGGAAAGGAAGTGATGGCACTCATTCGAATCGAATAGCTGAAACTACTATAACTCTAATTTTAATGCTTTAAGAGAAGCCTTCTAGCTCGTTTTAAAGCGTTGAAGAGAGAGATAGGACATTCTAAAGATAGTTGTTGAGGAAGCAATTTCTAACTACGAGTCCGTTTTCAAGCTAACTGAATGCCTATATGTTGGAGGCATAGCACAACTATTTCATATGCTGCAAAGTAAGTCTTACTAGGATTTGTTGACTCGAGACTGGCATTTTTCTTTCCTTCTCCTCAGTTGCTTCTTGCGCCAACAAAGTTTTTGCTTGTCTTTCCTTGCTACTTTCAATCACAAAAGGAGGATTGAGCAGTGGCTTGGGAAATAAGACAACACTTGATGGGAATTGAGGAGTAGTAAGGAATGATAAAGAGTGAAATTCAGTCACCCTCTCCGCTTTCTTTTCTTGAGAAGAATGCTCTGGTCTGGCATAAATGCCACTAGGTCATCTATGATTTGCATCTGCAAGAATGAAGGACATAATATTGGAAAACTAAACAGAAAGCCAGGGCGTCCGGTGGATGAAGTCTACCTTTGTAATGTCAGGCTGAAAAGGGGGGGATAGCACTAGAGAGTCGGGAACTTTCACTGCAACTGAAGAGGCTCACACCTTCCATCAAACTAACATATCAACAGAAAGAACCGAGGTTGATTTCTTTGCAATAGGGAATTCAGTTGAAATAGAGATTCGCTTGAAAAGAGAGCAGTACTACAAGAAAGCTGTAAGACAGAAATAAGTTAATTGCTGCCATTCCGGAAATCAGGGTTTAGAAGTCTTTTGTCTGGGAGATATAGCTCCTCAACACATACATACAGAGATCCTATGATTTGATCTATACTATAGACGGGAAGAACCAGAGGAAGACTCCATAGCTTATAGAACCAAGGACAAGGTCTGGACTGATGAGAAAACGAAAAGTGATCTGCACTATAGCTTCTCCCATTCCATTCCTTGTTGTTGCTTTGCTTTTAGTGCTTAGATAAGTTTTGTAGCACGGGGGGATAGAAAGTGATTTTTCCCGCAGTAGGGTAGGGAGAGATTCTTTCTCTTTACTAGAGCCAAGACTATACGAGGAGAGAAGGACTTAAGTCGACTCAAGTGGAAATAATCAGACTGCTTCCATACCTTATCTCAGGTTAACCTTTAGTGCGGGTATGGGGCACTTCGTCAACAGTGGTTTGTTTAGCAATCAGTCTTATTGCTTGAAAGCACACACAACACACATTAAGAGAGTTCGAGTGTGAAAGCAGTGTACTCATGCCCCTGAGATAAGGTATGCTTTTAGTGCGTTATCTAAATATAAGAGCATATGCTCGTCTTCATAAATGTTTGACTTTGATTGCTTATTGCCAAAGAGAAGAGTTCATTGTTTAGGTCCTACTATGGGTCTGTAGCTGACAGCGGCAGTGATTTTTTTATCGATTATTGTAGATTAATAAGACCCAAAACTGGTAGCGAATAGAATAAAGAAGTTGCTTCTAGAATTCTGTCCGATTACTAGGTAAATCGCCCACTATATATAGTACCTATCAGACGGGGAAACTTTAGCACTTACTTTCTTTAAGACGCTAACTTCCACAACAACTAAGAATTATCTCAAGTTTTCCGTTAGTGCACTCCGCAAAGAAGGAGCAAAGGCAAAAAAGCTCAAGTGATTTTCCCTTGACTACTGTCAGGGCAGGGAAGATAACTGCATAACCTAGGGAATACAACTCTATAAGAGCAAGAAAGTACGGGGATAGAAAGAATCACACAATTCCCTATCGTGATAGAAGCAATAATAGGATAGGAGTGCACAGGTTCACAACTGGACTCTTCTCTACCTAGAAGAGCTACGCCTAAGACTCTGAAGCGAAGGAAGGTGGTCTCGAGCCTTGCCTATATAGCTATATAGCGTCAGCGTTGTTTGCAAGTCACGTCAGTGCAGGTGTAGCATAGCGTCATGGTAGCGTTAGCTATGCGAGACTCAGAGCAGCATAGCTCTGCTAGTGATCCCCTATGCAATAGCTACACTCAGAGCGAGACTCTCAAATTGACCTGACGTTTATAGTGCCCAGTGAAACGCAAAGAGAACCAATTCTTCCTTAACTAAGTCAAAGATTGGATTCGTACTATCCTGTTCAACATTCGAGTTGCCAACCACCTGACTTAGTGGTGTCACTCATAGATCAACAAATCTGCACATTTGAAGTCCTGTCAATGTTTTTTTCTGCAAGAAATCCATGATTTGAACTAGACTGACCAACTTCCCAAATGGTCCAACGAATCCAGCTGAGCACAAATCTACACTTCGAATCACAAGCAACAACAGAATGAAACCATTCAAAAGGGGTACGATATCAGGCCTTGCGGGGTAAGGTCAGCTGATTAGACCCGACAGGACAATCGGTTATATGATGGCTCTCGTTGATTGGGATGGCATGCAGAAAGCAAGAGTGAGCTTCTTCGCTCCATACATTGGTCCAAGATCCATCAAAGGCTCGTAATCCAAGAACCCTTTACTTCATAACCTTCAACCAAGGTCCTGTGGAATGAATAATACGACACTTTGTGTCCTTCCCATAAAATCTTCAGTTCCCAGCCAAGTTCTATCTGAAAGGATTGAATGTAGTAATTCATCTCTAGTATAGGCTTGCAAAAGACCGGCTTCACAAGATTTGCTCCAGGCTAGATTAAAGAATTCCTGATCTTGTCAAAATGGGAACAACTATTTCATTCGCATATGGCTTGACTGAAAGGATTGAATGCACTGAGAAGTCATCCCATTGTGCTACTGGCTTTGAACCAGATTGCTAACGAGCAGATGCCTTGTGCTCTATCAATCTAGTCGAAGTCTTTCCAGCAAGGGAGCGAGTGAGACTGACGAAACTCGGCTGAAGACAAAGCAATTCATTGCGTACAGACAGACTCATAGTTAACAAGACAACGAAGTATCAACAAACCCAGTTAGACAAAGGATAGAGATTCAACATCCAATCCAAGCAAAATTACCACCGGAGGGGATTTGGAGTCTTCTTCTTCACTCCAATGGAGCTGAAAGTCAAGAACGAGACGGAGCCCCTGTCTCACTATATCTAACCAGTTGAGTTCCAGAGCCTCTCTTTCCCATACATACAAGTCTGGAAGCTGCTGGTCGCACCTCAGGTCTAAGAAAAGAAGTCCATATAGGCTTCTTTAGGATTGTAGGGGGACTGTTCGGCCAAGTTAGGATGCTCAGAAAGCACTCCTTGAAAAAAGGTTTTGACCAATATTCTCCCCTATCCTTACCTATGAGAAAAATGAAATGTCTATTTTACATTATCAAGATCCTATTCCTCATGGAGGATTCAAGGGCACCGGCCAAGGCTCCGACAGGAACTGCATCTCAAATGAATCTTTCGATGCCAATGAGGTCGAGCGTCATGGGCCGGAACCCTCATGAGAAGGGATTATTTCCCCACTAAATACTAAAAATCAAAGTAGAGAATGTCGCCATTCCAAATAAAAAAGGAAAAAGTCAGGATAGGATTCACCCCGGTCCATCAGATCTCGAACAACTGAAAGGCCAAATGATCTTCTCCATAAAGAATGGGATTCTATGGAACATGACCGTATCAAGTATGTTCGATCCTTCTAGCAGTGTCAGATCTACGCAGATAAGGAAAATGTTTTGATTCCTCTGAATAACATGACAATGCCTTGTCCTTTTCTTCCTTCCTTGACGACCAAAGCCAATATTTGAAATGGAGACGTGAACCCAAGTGTTTGATCAATACAATAGTTAGATAGGCCACTTTTCTGAATGATAGAAAGAGTTGCTTAACGCTATGCTCAAAATAGAGAACCGAGCCCTAACTCTGGTAAAGGAATCTGATAGCAAGATAAAGTTTCTGTGATCATTTTATGACATTTTATAATCACCGATCGGCCGAGCCAGCAATCGAAAGTCTTGCAAGCAACCTACACTAAGCTAAGCGAGCTAGATAGAAGGGTCGTTCACTCCCTATTCTTTGAGAGATTACTTGCGAAGGTTGCATTAGCTAGGCAATTAAGGCAGGTCGAACAGAGTCAAGCCTTCTTGATGTACTTTATCATATAAAGGCCAAAGTAGGATGAAACAAATAATATGCACCCAGGCCCTGTACACACCTCCCGTCATACCTTTTCTGAAAGTAGACGACAAATTTGAAATCTTAATGCCAGCATAAGCTGGTTGTGCAAAGTTTGTTTGTTCATACATGAATTGTGATTTTGGGATCTTTTGTTTGCTCCGCAAGGTATTTAGGTTTTTCATCAAAGAGTTATGATAGTACTCAACTGCGAAAACACATCCTATCATCAAATTTATGCCGCATGGCGAGATTACTCTAGCACTCTATAAATGGAGCCTCGATAAGTGTCTTCACTTCATTAAATTCAAATCAAAGAAATTGAGTACTAGCATGTATGGCTATGGATACTGCAAACAGGCTTTCTGCAATTGCTGCCGAAATGGGGCAACTGCAAAATCAAATTCAAGAGCATCATAGAGTGCTAAACTTCCTTTTGAGAAGTGTTAGAATAATGGATCCTGCAAGGAAATAAGCGTGCATTTGCGCTACCCGAGAATGCATAGAGGTTTTTGAGCAAGAAGCGCTCATTGTTCATGGAGCACTCGGTCGCCTGGAAGACTAGAAAAATTAAGCAAAAAGTAGTTAAGTCACCTTCAGGATTTCTTATTCCAGGAAAGTATGTAGTTGCAAAAAGAAAAATAGCAGTTCTAAAATGTTGGACCTATTAGTTGTTGTGGGTCACGAGCATGTAACTTGTTTTGAATTTCTCTTTGTTTTATAGTTGCCCTTTCCTTAAGGTTATTGTTGTATTGTGTCCACTGCAGTACTCTAACTCTCTTATAATGTACTACATTACATGAAAGGTAGTTCATGATTTCCCCTTCGTTCTCTTTAATATTTTTGTTTAACACCACGCAGGCAGTTGGTACCTTCCCTATAGGAATATTACTTTAGAATATGCTTAGCCCTCTTATATACATAAGACTGTAACTCAGACACACCTGATTCAGATAAACTAGGAACTAAGGCTCGCATCTTTGACACATGGTGTTTTCTTGAGTGAGGTTAGGGTACCCCTCTCTCAAAAGGCCTACAAGTGTTAATGATCCTTCTACACGCAAAAAAAAGGGTTCTAAATAATAATCCCTTTGAATAAGCGAGGCTTTCCCGATAGAAAGATTAGCATGCAACAGAGATCCCAATTCCGTGTATCCGGTTAAGCAAGCCCTACCCCCCAGCTTCCACCCAGACAAAAAAGGTGAGCGCCTTACGCGAAAGGTTGCCTTACTAAGTAAGATAAGGCAAGAACCAAGGGCGTAGCAGCTGCACGAAGTTGCGCCTTAGCGCATCCCTTTTCTTGCTCGTTAGCGCTGTTTGTTGATTTGTGAAAGAAGGGGTGGAGCTTGAAGAAGCGAAGCGAGTCGAGAGTAGTAGCCTATTACTTTCAGGCCCCTTTGATATCTTATTAGTCAAGCGCTAGTGCCCCTTTAGAGTAAGTCTTTTTTTTACCAATGAAACTGAAAGAAAGAAAAAAAAAACCACTTTCATATAGATCGAGACTTGTAGCTTGATTCTTTACTCATTCCATACTGGGAATAATTGTAGGAAATCGTTCGATAACACTTCTTCCTATTTCTTTCTCAATGATATCTGACGATCAAGACGATTCCCATGAAACTTTTTCATTTCATAAAAGTTCATTCTTATTTTTACGAAGCAAATAGCATTTCCTATTGATTTGTCCCCTGGACTGGACCTATTCTGATTCTGAATTATCCATCGCTACGCTGTTCCCAAGGAATAGCAAAATCGAAATAGAAAAATTCTTGGTTCATCTCAATGGGTCCAGAAACCACACGTTTCACTCGATCATCATAGCGTACTTCCACATATCCACTCAGAGGAAGGTCTTTTCGTACTGGATGACCCTCGAAATCATAATCTGTTGATATACACCATAGATCCGGATGATTGATGGAAGAAACACCAAACATATCCCAAACTTCTCGCTTCCCACCGGCCGGCTGATGGAAATAGACTGACTACCGGATATATTCGTGTTACTTCGTCTACACTGGTTTGTACACGAATGCGTGAGTTATACCGAATACTCAGTAAATTATAGACCACTTTAAATCTTTGTTTTCGAGAGGGATAATCAACTCCGCAACTATCGATCAAAACTTACCCTTGTATAGGTATGCAATTTCAGAAAGCACAACAATAGAAATAGGTAGTCCGTATGCACACTAACCGAATCTTTGGGGAAGGATGGTGGTGTAAATTGGCCTTTTCCCTTCTCCTTTCTAAAGCAAAAAAGAATGTCATCATTCTTATTGTGACTTGAAAAAAGAAAGAAGGGAAGGAACTTGGAGTTGGCGCCCACATAACGGATGTCTTGCTTACCAAGCCATCCTGGCTTTTCGCTCCTCTCCTTACAGTCAAGTGGCTTTCACTCCTCCAGTTCTATTATTAATGACTTGACTTATCATTATAAACACTACTCACTATCCAAATGAAAGATGATCGATTATCTACCCAAGAAGATAGAGAGTCCCACATACGAGAAAAGGTCACAAATAGTGTTGAACCAAGTAACATTGCAAAGGCATAATGATAGTAGGGTCGGGATATCCCCGCCTTCCAAACCGGACGTGAGGGTCTCCCCTCATCCGACTCTCTGTGTGGAGATTCAAAGTCATCAATCAACCAAGAGAATGGTCTCCATTAAAATTGACCTCTTTTCCAAATAAACCGAACCTCGATACCACATTCATCAAAAAGATATGGCCAGGTCAACCCTATCTGACCTTCGAAACTCTCTTCTTATACTCCTCCTTCGTCGTTCCAGGCGTACTCCAGTTATCTCTTCTCTTACAGAGCCTTGTATGTTCAATTTCTTGCCTAGACTTCTTCCTGCTTCATTAGATAAAGAGTTTTCATTAATAGATAGAGTTTGAGTACGTAGTGAGAGTGAAGGTCAAGGTTGATTGATGAGTTCAGTGGATAGAACGATCGATGTGAGGCCTAGGTCAAGGCAGGAAGTTAAAGTGTGACTTCCCTCGAAGTTGGGGGCGGGGGTTAAGCGTCTGATTCAACAATGAACACTAAATTAATTAGGCCAATCCATTTTCTCACCTGCCGGTGATTGATTAGAGACTTATTCTGTAGGTCCTCCTTCCCTACAAAATGGAATTCTAGTGCATCTTGCAACGATCGCATTTGCTTTCCCTTACTCCTTAATAGAAAAGATTGAGCCTTTTTTGTTCAACCCAAGTATTGGAGTTCCAAAGCGCATTCTGCCTTTTCTTCCTCATTCTTCTGTGCCAAGAATGATCCAATTGAATCTTCTAAAGCTGATATGTAAAAAATCTCAAGGGCTTAGAAGAGGCTCATTTATGCAAATCAAATTAGTACTCGTGCGAAAGTATTTCCCCTATTATAGAAAGTGTGAAGTAGGCAGGATCTTTAAATAAAAAAAACAAAGTAAGTTCAAGGGATGCGGGCAGAGGGGGGTTTGTCGATAGTCCAAAACTAGTGATCTAAGCTTCTCCAGCGAAGAATCGACGCATGCCAAGTAGACTACAATTTGTGGCAACATATCCTACCTATCCCGAAGGGAATTCTACAAAGTGGGATTGTATTTTAACTCAGTCTCCGATGAAGAAGGTTCAGGCATGCTTTGACTTAGCCCTATGATCTGCTAATTCATCTCTTTTTCTGGTATTCCGCAAAAGAGGTGGATATGGTCAGCAAAAGAAGTGGCGAGGGCAGAAGAAAGGATTTTCAAATCAAGATTCCCACTCTTGAAAATGGGTATTAAACAAAGGACATAGTGGGTTAGGTAAAACCTATTTTGAGAGGAAAGATCTATCAAAGCAGAAATTCCAAAGACAAAGGTTTTTTTCAATGCGTATGCTTTAAAAGTCAGACTTGGAATATATTATTTATCTGTACTTTATTAATGGGATAGGAATTCGTAGTGGGACGTTCTTTTCATAGATCCTTCGAACGAGAAAGGTGCTGCGCCGGGGCCTCCCCAAGGTCATTTGAAACCACTTTAAGGCTGTTTATTGGCCATAGCAACGCAATGTTCAGTGGTGGGGCAAAGCACTAGCCAGAAGCTTCCCTTGGGATTGTTTTCCCGAGCAATTTTCCCGGTCCTAGTGACCCATTGGATTGGATTTCTCCCTTGGGCGGACTCCATATGGGGATAACTTGTTACTTGTAATGTCCAGGAATGAATGCTTATTAAGGAATCGGTAAGCTAATGTGCCATTATTAGGTTCCATCCTCTGGCAATTATAGACACGAGAATGAACGAAGTCGCGTCACTTCAAAGTAGAGGTTTGTGGTAATGGTGGACTGATAGATCAGCTCCAAGGCTTGAGTGCCTAGGTTGCAGTGGTAAGAGTCGCTGCCGATGAGTTCTAGCTGCCAGAGTCTTCGATAAGAAAGAGGCGTCTGAGTAAACAAAAGTGAGATCTTTCTAGTTCTTGAACTAGCCTTCCCCAGCTTGAAGTAAAGTGAGGAGCTCTTTCTCTTATATAGACTATTTTGCCTTGAAATCCCATTCTATCCATCTTATTGTTCTGTGTAAGTAAACACTAGCAGGGCATTCTCTTGCATCAATTCCTCTCTCACTCACGATGAAAGATAAGAGCTTGCTCGAAGACAACATTTACTTTTTTGTAGTAATCTTTCCTATCCTTTAGGTCGGTATAGGTTCATAGGAGGACTTGGTTACATAGTAAGGAATTAAACTAGAAGGGATAAGAAAGGGAATTTTCAACACTCTTAGTAGAAGGCCGAGTTGAAACTCCCTCTATCCTCAGTTATTGCGTACAGGACAAGCAAGTTATTGAGGGCTCTTTATTCCAAAGACCTTTACACTAAAGGGGATAAAACAAGAAATATCCTAAGAAATAAAGATCTTCCTATTGATACTAGCACTAGTGGGCCTGGCTCCCGGGAAAAGGGAATTACACTAGATCTTGGCAATGGCACTCCAACAAGCTCGGCAGTGAGAGAAAGAAGAGAAGGAGAAGAGGAAGTACGACGAAAAGGGTATGAAATAGGTTGCTTGTAGCAATTGCGATTGCTTGTTTGGTTGGGATTACCAGCCTAACCAAAGAATAAGATAAAAAGAAGAGTTCCCACCTACGGCTACATGCCCATTAAGAGCTATACCTAGAGTCGAGCTAACTGCATAGGCAGAGGGGAACTTTCCTAAAAAGCCTAATAGTAATTAACCGCATTGGAAATGACGAATCAAACTCTGAAAGGAGGTTCCCTCCCAATAGATGTCAGGAGGGAGCAAGGCGTGATTGCTATGTCATCCTCCGACCGTCCCCCTTTCCACCTCTAAGTAGTGGTGTTGGTGTGTCTCATTGCAATCATTCCAGTCAATCCCTTTCCTGAACCATAGGTAAGGGATGACAGGAGATGCCCCTCATTTGAGAGAGTAAATAGAATAGTTTCGGACGTACGACAGTGACTTTTGAACGACTAAGCAACTACTAAGCTCCCACCCACCCCCAACAAATTAGGGTAAAGTGTTCATTCATACCTTCAACAACACCGAGATATTGGCCCATGACCATGTTTACTTCATCTTCAAGAGCAAGCATCCTGGCTCTCAGGGCCTCAGGAAACCCTGGATCCTTTCCTACTTCCTTAGTGATTCCAAGAAGATGCTTCAACCCCGTTAAGTTTTAGCTGTCTATCATGGTCCAATAAAGATTTCCAATTTTGATTTTGAATTGTTGAGAAGTAGGTTAAAGATAACCTCCTTTGAAGTAACCTGTGTGGATCCGGGGGCTGCTTCTGCGCTGACTTTGCTAGCTTGCATGATTGGATGTAAAACGCCCAATCAATCGGGCGCTATCCCACCCTTCTTCCTTGATCTACAGATTCACGCCTTTTAGAGTTAAGGAATGATGGTTAAGAGTTCTTGATTTTGAGTTCCCACTCTGACTATTTAGAAGGCTATATATAATAATACCTTAATGAATTGAAGCGGATAAAGCTCAACATTTATCTAATTTGAATCGAAAGTTGCTTTTTACTCCTCCACCTTTGAGGGCTGGTTACATCCAATGTCTCCTACGAGGCTGCCTTAAAGTCCTCTTTGTCTAGGCAGAGGTATAGCCCTTTTTGAATACATTTGACTTGGTGCTCACTTGTAGGAAGACTCCCCGCTCTGAAGTCTCATCTTTTTTGGAGCTCTTTCCAAAGAGGTTGGGATTAGACTTTTAATTGGATGTGTCCCGGTCAAATTGTTAATGACAGATCCCTGCAGACGTACTACTTTCAATCAAACCTTCTCTCCTTTACCTTCTTGATTGATAGATAGTGATGCCTAGGACTTGCTTCCTTAGATTTGTTGAATTTACTTTGTCTTCACTAATTGGATTTGAACAAATATCTCTGGGCAACTTTCCTTTTAATCGATCATGAGGGGGGTTTCCACTTAATTACTCAGGTAGAGTGAGATGGCTAGTCTCCCCTATCACCTTTCCTTTTGGTGATATATTTTGCCTTCAATAACTGCATTTCCCGTTAAAAGTAAAGTGGTGTTCTCTCTACGCAGGTAGAACCCTACTCTACCAAGGTCTTCCGAGTAGGATATGTAATATGTCCATAAGGACGATGTCACACCAGAACTCCTGCTTTAACTTCCCTATCTCAAACTTAGCAGAAGGGTCACCTTAGTTGAGTAAAGGAATTGGCCTCCTCCCCTGTCTCTTAAAGCTACGGCATCCCACCAATCCACGAATCGGCTCTGCTAGTTGGCTTTGTTTCTATCAATAGCATTCTATGGACTCTTTCCCACATCCAGAAATGGTATGGAAACAAACACCCTTTATCCTTAGCCAACCAAAGTCTTCTGATGGCTCACTTCTTTTTTCCTTCTCGCGAACTTGGGAGCGCCTAGCGCCTAGAGGAGCAAAGCTCATTTTCCTTTCAGGGTAAAGCGGCGCATAAAAAAAGGCTGGCCCGTCAAAACACCAGTTCCTTCGCGAACGAAGTTCAGAATCAACAAGGGTTCGTAGATCAAAAGAAGTGTATAACTGGTATTTCATTTCACTCTTTTGTTTGTAACGAGGGAGAGATAGAATGGAGTTCTTCACGAAAGTTTGAAATAGAGGAATAAAAAAAACTTTCTCTATGGCCTCCTCTACCCCCTCACTCCCTCTTTTTCAATAAATAAGCCCCGTAGGCCCCTCTCTGATAAGGAAGGAAATGAAATAATCTCAATTTTATGACAAATCCGGTCCGATGGCTGTTCTCCACTAACCACAAGGATATAGGGACTATTTATTTCATCT
Organism: Jaltomata sinuosa; assembly: GCA_003996215.1. Classification (NCBI taxonomy): domain Eukaryota; kingdom Viridiplantae; phylum Streptophyta; class Magnoliopsida; order Solanales; family Solanaceae; genus Jaltomata; species Jaltomata sinuosa. Next base: position 422,501 of record QJPP01000900.1, on the reverse strand, counting down.
TCGGTGCCATTGCTGGAGTGATAGGCACATGCTTCTCAGTACTGATTCGTATGGAATTAGCACAACCCGGCGATCAAATTCTTGGTGGGAATCATCAACTTTATAATGTTTTAATAATGGCTCACGCTTTTTTAATGATCTTTTTAATGGTTATGCCGGCGATGATAAGTGGATCTGGTAATTGGTCTATTTCGATTCTGATAGGTGCGCCTGACCTCTCGATTGAATAAGGGATAGGCAAGTCCCATTCAATTGATTCCAAAGAACTTACCTTACCTCTTGAAAGGAATTTCACTATCATATAGTTGACTCAACTCGAATGCCCTCTTATAAGGAAGAATTAGATTTGCGTAGAGGCTCGATGGAATTGAGTCTTTCAACAACATTTTTGACATTCACCATCAAAAGGGGGATATGACACTAGCACTAGGATTTGTCTATGCTTGGACTAATTGGACGAGCATCCGCTTTTCGGCATATCGATACTTCATACTTCTTCTTCCTCAGCGATTTAGATTGATGCCTATCGGTAAGAGGAAACTCGAGATTCATGCCATGTATGTGGCACACAACAACTTTTATCGATGTGAATCAACAAATCACTGGAAAATTAGGTCACATAGATCTTCTTTCCTACAGTAGCAGATTCGGCTAGTGATCAGTACCCTATCTTTCGCTTTATTCCCATAGAAAGATTCTTCTATGAAAAAACTCTCGGATTGGATGAGCTTTCCAAGGGAGTGAAGTAATTGGATTTAGGATGTCACTTGGCGACTAACCCACCTTTCCAATAAAACTTCTTTCTAATTCTGGATCTCATAATAAAGGAAGAAAAGAAGAGCTTGATACGCTCGATGGGAGAATGAAACCATTAGTGGAAAGATCTGTTGTTCGATCTGCTGGGGGGCTATGAAACCAATATAGTATCGTTAATCCTCCTGGCATGACTTTCGAATGAAACAGTTATGAAAATATCCGGGCCGGGTCTTGGGTCAAATACCCGGATTGATTACAAATCATCTCCTAGCCTTCTTTCCTTGTTTTTTTGCACTCATTCACTCCTAAATTCCATTCCCTAAAGTAAAGGGCAGGAGAGAGGGCAAAAGAAAGAAAGTTTCTTGCCCGAAGGGGAAGGAAGAGGTTTCTTTGCTGGCCTTTTCATCGAGAGAGAGCGACCGTTGTTGTCTCTATGCCTTTTTGCCTATCTTACTCTTTCTCAAGGGACAAATGTCAACAATGCTATCATTAACATCTGATATTTTTTATCTTCTCGAGAGAAGCCCAAGAATTCCGGCTAAGAACTTGACTCCTGCTTTTGTTAAAAAGTCCATACTTAACTTCATTTCATGTACGAGTCCATCATTGTCCTACCTGCTTTCCTGCAGCCTATTTAAGCGCGCTTTAGATGCAGGTTCATACTGTTTAGTTTAAAGCAATAGAGGGGCAGACCACATATGCCCGGATAAAGAGAGAAAGGCCCATTTAGCTTCAGGGGGAAATTCCTATGTCTTTCTTTCATCCTCTCTGTCTATGGCCTATGCCAATTGGTCTTATTCGGATGAGTTGCATTTCATTTTCCTTTTGTTAGTTTATCACTCAGGGCCAAATCCTTCTCCCTAAATATTCCTGATTTTCATTCCTCGGCGAGTGAAGTTTCTGCGCGTGTTGAGTGAGTAAGGCACGATCGAGCTTATGTGCTTGCCAGGTCTTTCACCATCTGCTTTTCCTTGAGAATGTGAGACTGCTCACCCTCAATAATCGTATTCTCCACTCTTTTCACTGATTGTACAACTTTCTCTAAACAAGGAATTTCTAGGGAGTCCTCCCAGTCAGCTAAAGGCGCAACGACTTTTGGTTTTGAATCCGGCTAAGGTGCAAGGGTATCTTCTGTGGGGTCTATCACCATAACCTTTTCCTTTAGCTATTACGCTAGCCTTCTAATCAGCTAAGGTTGAATTTGCTTTTGCTTTAGTTGTTGTCGTAGAGCGACCTTCTGTTCTTTCAGTTGTGTAAACCTTCCACCTCACTCTTAGCTTTACATCTTTTCCATTCGGTCCAAGAACTAAGAGTGATCGAAGTGCTATCTCAGGGAATAGGCTTGAAGGCTAGTGGTCATATTACTCGTCTAAGGGGAAATGCCTTTTCTGGGCCTATCCCCATTAACCTATCATTTTCTTGAGTTGATGTTTAACTTCTAGGGGATTCAATCTTCCTTGAGGTTTTAGTGGGAGTTACTTTTTGATGCCCATTCGCGAGTGGATAAAGGGAAATTTGCTTGTTCTGATAGTTAATCTAACCCATTTCCCATAGCATTCCATTTGAAGTAGTCAAAAAAGTCTAAGACGGAGAAAGTGGTGATGCTCTTTGATTGCATCCTCTTGCTTGATCTTTAATGGTCTAGCTGTCCCCTAAGCCCTTTTCGCCTATGTTGTCTAAGTCTTGGATAAAGTCCATTACCTATCTTTCTTTGTTTGAATGAGACTATCTGATTTTCATCTCAAACTAAATGTAATAAGAGTGAAATATTAGGAAATTTCATACAAAAGTGAGGCTATGTAGTATGGCCCATATCCCTTCATTTTACGCCAGTTGCTCTACTCCTTATCCCTTTGGGTCTAGACCTCAGCTCAGATCATCCTTGGATGCTAGCGATCCTTTCACCGAAGAACTCTTCAATGAGGACACTAGCTTTCTATCTTTGAAGGGTTTACCCACATACTAGAGGGTTAAAGCTCTCACCTTCTTTTCAAATCAAAGAAAGAAGAGCCCTTCGATTCGGACCCTTTTCCGCTTTCCTTTGTGAGTGAGGTTTGTGCACATGAATTAATAGTCAAAGTCTAAGAAAGATGGAAAAGAGCATAGAATGAGATTGATGCTTCGAATGCCCTATTTTCTGGGGTTGTGATAGAAAGAGCTATGGAACTTTCAAAAGGGGGTATCAGACTAGGCTATCACTGTTCTAGAAGAGGAAGCGTAGCTGGAACGCTGAACCATGTCTGTCAACGGTGAAATATAGCCCTAAAGTGAGGGCCTCGGAGATAGTATTTCTCAATTGTCGATTGATGTGACAATCATGCCTGCTTGACAAAGCCTTTTCATTCAGTCTCCCAATAAACGAAAAAGGATTTCTGGTGACACAAAAGTTGTGCTCGGTGCTCTCTTTCCTATTTCACTGCGCTAAGTTGTCTTTCCCTTTCTTTCCCTCTTATTCTACAATATTATTCTTTATTATGATAGGTGACTTTCATTTTATATAGCAGTAAAAGCTTCCTTTTTTCTTTCAACCATGTAACCAATGTAGAGTTCATAATCACTAGTAAGAAAGGAATGCCATTGATTCCTGTTAGAGGACTGCGTTTTGCGCCCTTTCTTTCTCTATTATATCACTTTCATTCTGGAGGACATTTTCATTTCCATCCACCAGCTCTATCTGTTTATGTATTATCAACTATAAGAGTTGGAAAACCTTGGTTTGTCTATCTAGTAGTGCACCCCTTGCTCAAAGGTTGGTAACAGGTTCAGGATTTTGAATAGATGGTATAGGTGGGAATCAAGTCGTAGCAAGCAAGGAAGATTGAAGCAGAGTTTAGGCTCACTTCACCTAAATGAATTAAAGCTAGCAACCCATAAACGAAAAGTGGAAGATGAGCTAGATCGGCCATTTCTGACATGACCGATCAAGCCGGCATTTATTATAGGTTGAGATTGCCCCTAACGACACTCTGGAGGATAGACAGAAAACCTCGCTGGTATGCCAGGCGTATACTCAGATTGTTTGAACCATCCCAACCGTTCAATCAACCAAATCGACAATGAATGAGCCCTATGTTATATATGGAATGTGAGGTGGATATGCACTACCAGTCCAGGTGTGTTTAAGACTGAACCAAGAACATAACTGGTTCAACCAAATACTGGCTCGATACGCTTTCTTCATCTCCCTCCTCTTCCTTTAGCATACGGGCTTTCTACTAAAGAAAGGAAGCCATAGAGAATGACTAATGGACAGACCCCATAAATACTACTGGAATAGAAAAAAAGAAGAAAAAGGGATTCATAGGCTGTGAAGGCAACCAAGGGAGAGGAATCATTCCATTCAAATCACTAGTTCGGGAGATCATCAACTACACAACCAGACCCAGGTTTTTCCAAGCCCAACAAATTATTGTCATTCATTCAATTAAGGAGTCATGCTTACCTTTCAGGTAGTGGTAAAGCCAAAGAAGAATGATAATTGAGAAAGTTTTCTCTGGCTTTTTCGCTTCAATAGCTGAAGAAAAGAAGTAAAATCCATACAACTTTCGTGCCTAGCCCAGCCTAAAGATTCGATCCTATTGCAGCTGGAGCTCTTGATGGCACGGGAAAGACAGTTCATGAATGAATGGCGAGTTTTCTATTTACTAGAATATCTTTCATGCGAAGAAGATTCTTCTCATAAGGCAAAATAATGGCTACCTTAAAAATACCTTTTCAATGCCGACAAATGCACCCATTGATTTAGGAACAAGAAAGAGTATATTATTTGCTCCCCTCTAAGCCTCATGCGGAAAGTGGGTATATTCATCTCCTTTTAGTCAAGCTGGAATGGGTTCCTTCCTATCGCTTTTCTCTACCCAGGATTGCTACCTTTTTCCGGGAATTCTAAAAATAGATGTTTCAAAATAGACTTCTATGAGTAAAAGGCAGGTCTAAACTAAAAAGACGTGGAATTAGCCAACTTGCACGATTGAACTCTCTTCTTTTTATAACTCGAGAGAAAATCACTTTGACTTTCCTTATAGAAGTGATGCCATGCTGTTCTAAATGTTACTTACGTCATCCAGTAACCGAGGTTACATTTTAGACCAATCTAGGTTAAGCTCTGGGGAAAGGATTGCCTCCTTATCTTCTAAAGAATAGGAAGAATATTAATATGCTATCAACTTTTGTATTCTACTCTCTCATGGTTATAGAAGATTTTTTCTATTTGGTTTAAAAATGGCAATAGCTAGGATTTTTGTTCAAGATATTGCGTATAAAGAGAAAGATAACCAGCCCTCTTGGGCCTCCGAGAGTGTTATGTAAAAAGGACCAAGGAGGATCCTATCCGTCAGGAGAAGGAGGAGGAGTATGAGCTAGCTCTAGGGGCGGAATCGAAGCGAAGAAATTCATTCATGCCACGACGATCTATATGGAAGGGAAATTTCGTTAATGCATTCCTCTTGAGAATGAAGAAGAAGAGAGATCTTCTTTTTAACAGGAAAATTTGGTCACGTAGATCTTCTATTTTGCCGGAATTCGTTGATTGCTCCGTAGGAATTTACAATGGAAAAACTCATGTTCGTTGTAAGATTACTGAAGGAAAGGTTGGTCATAAATTTGGAGAGTTTTCTTCTACACGGAAACGAAGACCTTCGAGAACAAATATTGGACCGGGAAGAAAAAGGGGGAAAAAGTAAAGTCTAAGCGCATATGGAAGGAAAAGGAAATCCTATTTCGGTAAGACTTGATCTGAATTGTAGTTCAGATTCAAGTTGGTTTAGTGAGGGCGATCGCGAAAGTCATCGACTGGGTCAGTCTTTTAGTTCTCCCATATTAGAATATCAAAGGAGGATGTTGCAGATGCCCAGGGCGGACACGACTTCTTCTAAGGCTAGAAGATCACTGGAAGACACCCAGGACTGTAGCATGTCATGAAAGAAGCACACTGGACAGGCGTGCTTCGACCGTGTCTCCGGGGCACAATTGAATATTGATATCATGAACACGAGGTGCAGGATACCAGGCCCAGAAACCCAGGCAACCATTCCCCTATGTGCCAATTGCTAGTGCAAGCAGGGCCCCGGCGCCCAGCTCAGCTGGAGAGGCCTAGCCTGATCTAAGAAGTGCTAATTCATTTCGGATACACTTCATTCAGGAATGCCACTGCCCCGGGAATCAATAAGAAAACAAGTGCTAAGTTTGAGATCAGTGAATAAACTAAAAGGAAAGAAGAGACCTTTCTCGCTCAGCGCATAAAGCGTATTATTCTCCCTTTTAACAAATGAGAGTTTTTTGTGGAACCGGTGAACCACGCGAGCTGGTTAGATGCGTGGGACAGAGGGCTCTTAGTACCTGCTAGCGCGACTACGCAGTAGAAGGGAAAGAGCCTAAATCAACCCCCTTCTTTTTTTATTTGAAAAAAGCAGTAAGGAGTAAGGAGATTAAACTCTCGGATGAGTCTAAGCAGCTACCGACCTTTCTGACGCACTCTTGATCTATTTTGATTAAGACCAAAATCCTATCTCTAAAGTGGAGCTTAGTTTAAGCTGTCAAACATGTGATGGTTGAATGAAAGAAAAACCACTAGTAGGGATATGGATGGATTATCGCTCAGTAAAGAGAGTTGTAGGATTCGTAAAACAGGAGAAGAGCATCTCAAAGTATGGGGCAAAGGATGTTGAGTTTTGACATTATCTCCCGGGATCCACCAAAGGTTGGGTTTGAGAGCCGTGTGATGGGTGACTATCCAGCACAGTTCAGAGAGAACTTTTAGTCTGCGCTAGTGAATGGAAGCCCCACCTATCAAGCAAGAAGGAAGAGGCTCTTCCCACGGCGAAGTCACCATTGACTCTATTTATTATTATGGTAAATCATTGTATCAAGATGTCAATCTAAGATTTTATTTTGGTTCGATACGTCCACCTATGAGACTCACCTTTGGCTTTCATCTTGGTAGGTATTATTATACATTTTCCCAAAAGAACATTCATTCATTTCTTTCTTCCCTGTCGACCACGATGACTTAAACGACGCGAAAAATCCAGGCCCATATAGGAAAAGGGCCAGTGGGGGCATTTGGGAAAGTTGGGCCGATCGGGGGTCTTCACGATGGTACAGAAGAAGAACGAAACAAAGTGAGGGGCTGGGGGGCAGGGAAAAGAGTCGAGTTGATCAAGTTCGATGATCGCGAGAAGTAAAATGAAATCAGGATCACCATCGATAACGAAGAATCTTTCTAAATCACTTCGTGTCAGCGGGGCCTTCAAGCATCCGAAATACGCCGGGATTGAAAATGACATAGAGTTCCTGATAGAAAATGACGACTCCTTCAGAAAAACAAACTTATTCAAGTTCTTTTTCCCAAAGAAGTCCTGCTCCGACCGCCCGATGAGTCATCTACTTAAAAGGACCCTCCCCTCAGTCCGCCCTTCCTTGAATTATTCGGTCATGCAATACTTATTGATTACAAAGAAGAAAATTCATTTCGACCCCATCGTAGTTCTCAATAATTTCGTGGCACCGGGGGTGGCTGAACCATCTATGATGGGGGGAGCTAATGCACTGGGAAGAAGCTTAGATAAAATAATGCATTGATGCATCGCTTTTTTTGTAGAAAGCTCGACCAGCGAGAAAAAGTGTTTGGACGAAGCCAAAAATAGGGTGACCCACTTTATTCGCTAAGCGAATGATCTTCGCTTCGCGGGAATAACAAAAACCACCATCTCGCTCTTTCCTTTCTTTGGTGCTACTTTTTTTTTCCAAGGGATGGGTCTGATAGGCTTGGGAATGGACTCCACTCCGATTAACATCCTCTTAAAGGGTATAGATCCTCTCCAACAACTCTTCCCCAGTGGCGGTCCTAGGATTATCTAAAGTGTGAGCCCTACGTTGCTCCCAATCGCCCTCCAGATAAAGAGGCACCATCCGCCTTATTATGTAAACTTTGACCTCGACTGAGCCACCAGGAGACTGGTAGTCGAATATTATTGAATATCCAAAAGCGTCTCTCCATCGTGTGAGAACGCTTAGTGGATAAACAAGAAACACTTTTGTACCCCATTACCCCAATACGATAGAAAGTATAAAACCACTTAATGTCATACTGACGGGCAAGTCCATAAAGGCCTAATGGGGAGAAAGAATTCATGAGACCCCTAATCGAGACTGGTGACAAATCTCGGTGGAGATCATACACAAGAAATCTTTTGGCAAACTCTGCACAACCAATAGAGGAACAAAGAGACTTGGCAGAAGATATATTCACACCAAGCTTTTGAACCATACTGGCATAGACTGGCGCAAACCACTCATTGGTGATGAGAACATCATCACCGAGCACAATATAAGACATAAAAGTCTCTCCAGGGTATACCTTCTCTGCTGCAAGCGACACCATAAATGGTGTGCAAATGCAAAGAGAGGCCAAGAGGAGTAATATCTGAGCTTCTGCCCTACAAAAAATTCAACCTTCTGCGAACAAAACTAGGAAAACATTTGTTGCAAGACAAGACTGAGATAGAAGTTGTATCTTAAATCAACTGACCGACAGGGAAGGAGATATTAGGAGAAATCTACTTACTATCCACTTGCTAGGCCACATAACCTGCTAACAAAACCAACGTTAGCTGCGTGAAGTGGAGTACGCATCTTATTTATTTCAAGTGACCAGCCCAGCCCTTATTGCGTTGCGGCATTCACTCGAGCTAGGAAGCCTTCTAGTAGTACTAACAGCTTAAAGTCATGTCTTGAAGGCTTGCCCCCTACCCCCAACATAGGAACAACACTAAGACGTTTCATTTCCATTTTTTGGTTAAAAGCATCACATAGTATAGTGATAGTGCCCGATCCGCAGCTGCGGAGTCTGCCTTCCTTTGAAAACAGCTCCCAGAGAGGAGGGTTATAGTACAAATGTACGCTAAGGAATATTATTATTAATACAGACGTATAAAGTGCATATGTACTATATCTTCAAAAGAAAATAGATCCTTGTTCGGGTGTTCTGGTGGTGCCCCCGTCTGGTCTACTATCGTCTTTTCACCGTCGTTAGACTACTTTGGCCTACCAAATGGCACAACCACAGTAGCTGGCTTGGCTCCCTCTTACTCTGGTCTATTCTCCCCTTGTGAGTTTCCACCCTAATGTACTACTCTACAATAAACAAATAGAACTACTACAGATAGACTAGAACATTTCTTATGTCAAACCATTCGATTGAGTGCAACCTCTGATGTCAATTACACGAAAAAGGGATATATACAATGAATGGAATATACTGCTAGAGTATTTGAAAGCATCTGCAAAGCCAACAACGGAGTCGATCATAGATCACACATGATGCCTTGTACCCTCACCCAACCTTGTCTCTTGCTTGTTGACTTGAGTCGAGCTAACTTTCGATCGAGGAGCAGAGATCGATAGACCCTTTCCCTTCATAAGGAGAATTTCACCTATCCTTCTATTCCTTTTTTTTCTCTAATTTCTCTCAGGGTAGTTGGGGAGGTGAAATATATCTTTTTTGGAGATTTGTACGAAATCGTAGCGCCATATCTTCCTACAAGGGAGAGAAGCTCTTTTGGAGACACAATGGGGGGGTGAAGGTCCCAGTTGGTCGGCCTCCGATGTAGTACTTTTTTTTTGATAAGAGTAGTCATTCGAATGACCAAAAGTCTTCCTAGCTAACATAGCTATCCCTCAGAAATAGCTGCATTCTGTTGCAGGCTACTATAGAGGCATATAATTTTCCGGGTGTTAAGAAAGATATTGAATCGAAAGCGGACATACTTTCTCACTAGCTAAATCGGGTTGTCTGTACCTTTGCTAACTCTTCTACCAGTAAGGAAGCTTGAAAGAGGGAATTCTCTGATCTATGACCCCGAAAGAAAGATAGTCTTTTGTTCGATTCCGCGCGTTGGAACTGAAAAGGGCTATTCCTAAATAGTCTTCCTTGCTTCTTACCTCTTATATTATTGTAGGAGATAATCGGAGAGAGAATAAACTAAAAGGAAAGAAGAGACCTTTCTCGCTCAGCGCGTAAAGCGTATTATTCTCCCCTTTAACAAATGAGAGTTTTTTGTGGAACCGGTGAACCACGTGAGCTGGTTAGATGCGTGGGACAGAGGGCTCGTAGTACCTAGTAGCGCGACTATGCAGTGGAAGGGAAAGAGCCTAAATCGACCCCCTTCTTTTTTTATTTGAAAAAAGCAGTAAGGAGTAAGGATATTAAACTCTCGGATGAGACTAAGCAGCTACCGACCTTTCTGACGCACTCTTGATCTATTTTGATTAAGACCAAAATCCTATCTCTAAAGTGGAGCTTAGTTTAAGCTGTCAAACATGTGATAGTTGAATGAAAGAAAAACCACTAGTAGGGATATGGATGGATTATCGCTCAGTAAAGAGAGTTGTAGGATTCGTAAAACAGGAGAAGAGCATCTCAAAGTATGGGGCAAAGGATGTTGAGTTTTGACATTGTCTCCCGGGATCCACCAAAGGTTGGGTTTGAGATCCGTGTGATGGGTGACTATCCAGCACAGTTCAGAGAGAACTTTTAGTCTGCGCTGGTGAATGGAAGCCCCCCTATCAAGCAAGAAGGAAGAGGCTCTTCCCACGGCGGAGTCACCATTGACTCTATTTATTATTATGGTAAATCATTGTATCAAGATGTCAATCTAAGATTTTATTTTGGTTTGATACGTCCACCTATGAGACTCACCTTTGGCTTTCATCTCGGTAGGTATTATTATACATTTTCCCAAAAGAACATTCATTCATTTCTTTCTTCCCTGTCGACCACGATGACTTAAACGACGCGAAAAATCCAGGCCCGTATAGGAGAAGGGCCAGTGGGGGCATTAGGGAAAGTTGGGCCGATCGGGGGTCTTCACGATGGTACAGAAGAAGAACGAAACAAAGTCAGGGGCTGGGGGGCAGGGAAAAGAGTCGAGTTGATCAAGCTCGATGATCGCGAGAAGCAAAACGAAATCAGGATCACTATCGATAATGAAGAATCTTTCTAAATCACTTCGTGTCAGCGGGGCCTTCAAGCATCCGAAATACGCCGGGATTGAAAATGACATAGAGTTCCTGATAGAAAATGACGACTCCTTCAGAAAAACAAACTTATTCAAGTTCTTTTTCCCAAAGAAGTCCCGCTCCGACCGCCCGATGAGTCATCTACTTAAAAGGACCCTCCCGTCAGTCTGCCCTTCCTTGAATTATTCGGTCATGCAATACTTATTGATTACAAAGAAGAAAATTCATTTCGACCCCATCGTAGTTCTCAATAATTTCGTGGCACCGGGGGTGGCTGAACCATCTATGATGGGGGGAGCTAATGCACTGGGAAGAAGCTTAGATAAAATAATGCATTTTTGCATCGCTTTTTTTGTAGAAAGCTCGACCAGCGAGAAAAAGTGTTTGGACGAAGCCAAAAATAGGGTGACCCACTTTATTCGCTAAGCAAATGATCTTCGCTTCGCGGGAATAACAAAAACCACCATCTCGCTCTTTCCTTTCTTTGGTGCTACTTTTTTTTTCCAAGGGATGGGTCTGATAGGCTTGGGAATGGACTCCACTCCGATTAACAACCTCTTAAAAGGTATAGATCCTCTCCAACAACTCTTCCCCAGTGGTGGTCCTAGGATTATCTAAAGTGTGAGCCCCACGTTGCTCCCAATCGCCCTCCAGATAAAGAGGCATCATCCGCCTTATTATGTAAACTTTGACCTCGACTGAGCCACCAGGAGACTGGTAGTCGAATATTATTGAATATCCAAAAGCGTCTCTCCATCGTGTGAGAATGCTTAGTGGATAAACAAGAAACACTTTTGTACCCCATTACCCCAATACGATAGAAAGTATAAAACCGCTTAATGTCATACTGACGGGCAAGTCCATAAAGGCCTAATGGGGAGAAAGAATTCATGAGACCCCTAATCGAGATTGGTGACAGATCTCGGTGGAGATCATACACAAGATATCTTTTGGCAAACTCTGCACAACCAGTAGAGGAACAAAGAGACTTGGCAGAAGATATATTCACACCAAGCTTTTGAACCATACTGGCATAGACTGGCGCAAACCACTCATTGGTGATGAGAACATCATCACCGAGCAAAATATAAGACATAAAAGTCTCTCCAGGGTATACCTTCTCTGCTGCAAGCGACACCATAAATGGTGTGCAAATGCAAAGAGAGGCCAAGAGGAGTAATATCTGAGCGTCTGCCCTACAAAAAATTCAACCTTCTGCGAACAAAACTAGGAAAACATTTGTTGCAAGACAAGACTGAGATAGAAGTTGTATCTTAAATCAACTGACCGACAGGGAAGGAGATATTAGGAGAAATCTACTTACTATCCACTTGCTAGGCCACATAACCTGCTAACAAAACCAACGTTAGCTGCGTGAAGTGGAGTACGCATCTTATTTATTTCAAGTGACCAGCCCAGCCCTTATTGTGCAACTAAACTCTCGCCTTATTGCGTTGCAGCATTCACTCGATCTAGGAAGCCTTCTAGTAGTACTAACAGCTTAAAGTCATGTCTTGAAGGCTTGCCCCCTACCCCCAACATAGGAACAACACTAAGACGTTTCATTTCCATTTTTTGGTTAAAAGCATCGCATAGTATAGTGATAGTGCCCGATCCGCAGCTGCGGAGTCTGCCTTCCTTTGAAAACTGCTCCCAGAGAGGAGGGTTATAGTACAAATGTACGCTAAGGAATATTATTATTAATACAGACGTATAAAGTGCATATGTACTATATCTTCAAAAGAAAATAGATCCTTGTTCGGGTGTTCTGGTGGTGCCCCCGTCTGGTCTACTATCGTCTTTTCACCGTCGTTAGACTACTTTGGCCTACCAAATGGCACAACCACAGTAGCTGGCTTGGCTCCCTCTTACTCTGGTCTATTCTCCCCTTGTGAGTTTCCACCCTAATGTACTACTCTACAATAAACAAATAGAACTACTACAGATAGACTAGAACATTTCTTATGTCAAACCATTCGATTGAGTGCAATCTCTGATGTCAATTACACGAAAAAGGGATATATACAATGAATGGAATATACTGCTAGAGTATTTGAAAGCATCTGCAAAGCCAACAACGGAGTCGATCATAGATCACACATGATGCCTTGTACCCTCACCTGACCTTGTCTCTTGCTTGTCGACTTGAGTGGAGCTAACTTTCGATCAAGGAGCAGAGATCGATAGACCCTTTCCCTTCATATCATAAGGAGAATTTCACCTATCCTTCTATACCTTTTCTTTCTCTAATTTCTCTCAGGGTAGTTGGGGAGGTGAAATATATCTTTTTTGGAGATTTGTACGAAATCGTAGCGCCATATCTTCCTACAAGGGAGAGAAGCTCTTTTGGAGACACAATGGGGGGTGAAGGTCCCAGTTGGTCGGCCTCCGATGTAGTACTTTTTTTGGATAAGAGTAGTCATTCGAATGACCAAAAGTCTTCCTAGCTAACATAGCTATCCGTCAGAAATAGCTGCATTCCGTTGCAGGCTACTATAGAGGCATATAATTTTCCGGGTGTTAAGAAAGATATTGAATCGAAAGCGGACATACTTTCTCACTAGCTAGATCGGCCTGTCTTTACCTTTGCTAACTCTTCTACCTGTAAGGAAGCTTGAAAGAGGGAATTCTCTGATCTATGACCCCGAAAGAAAGATAGTCTTTTGTTCAATTCCGCGCGTTGGAACTGAAAAGGGCTATTCCTAAATAGTCTTCCTTGCTTCTTACCTCTTATCTTATTGTAGGAGATAATCGGAGAGAGAAAATCCAATCAATTCCTTTTGAATAAGGCTACGCTCCTTCAAGCCTTTGAAACTATTGAAAATAGAATATTTGTTTTCAGGCGGGTTTTCTTCTCCACCAACAACCAAGACGCATGAAAGCGGTTCCAGCGCTGCTGGGAAGAAAGACATGATGGCATGAAACTCGATTACGTACGCTGATTGTTCGTCCACTTCAAATGCTCAAAACAGACCATTTTCCGTGTGAAATAACAGGGATTGGTTTGGTTACTTAGGGAATCCCAAGCAAAGAAATCTATGCAATTTCTGGGTTCAGTAGTAGGAAAGAAAGGGACCTCACACTCAATTCAATAACATGTTCTAGGTCATCTTTTTCTAATAATAATGTTCGCATTTGACCAAGCTTTTTTGATGTTCCATGATTAAACTAACTAGTGGCACTTTCGAGATGCCTCCTTGAAATATCAAAAAAATTCAATTCCATTTGACTCGGGGCATCAGGGACCCCATCACTTGGCCTCTCCATGAATGTGCATGCCTAGATCTTCGTTATTCTCTTCCACCGAAAGCAATAATGGCATAATCAATCGCATCTGCAACCGAAACCCAAGCTGGCGAATAAGCAAGTGATTGTTTTTAGTATTTATTAGCTTGATCGTGGGACACAAAGGAAGGATCTTTTAGAATTCAATTGGCACACACAACCCAAACTCTTCCTTAGCCTCTTTCCTTGCCTGAACTTGAGGTCTTCGTGCCTTACTTCTTCTCTAATGAGAACTCTAAGATGAGGGAGTTAGAAGTCGAATTTGAAGCTGGACTTTCCCTTTTTGACATTTCTTTAAAGTCCGCTTCGAAGCTTCCAGGTTTACTTGTTTTATATTATGGTTATAGAGAATAACTCGGTCCCTTGCTTCCATTAGTCAGGCGTAGAGATCTCATCTCTTTAGCTAGAATTATTCCTTTTGCATATATAGTCGATAAAAGGAAATGATTTGACTTTCCCGTAGCTTTCTTCTCTTTCTTTTCTCTTTTCTTATCACCTCATAGTTTAGAAATGAATTTCTTTTTTCTTCTTGCTTGAAATAGTTTCCAAATAACTGTTTTGCGCCTTTGAGCCCGCATAGAGCCTTTAATTATACCTCGCCAAAAATTTGATTTTTGCGAATAGCTTATTAAAGCCACTTCCTCTTTGGTCTCAGGATCGTTATTCTCGTTGTTGGCAGTAAAAATAACTACACGTTTGGCTTTTCTTGAACGAAGTTGATGATCCATTGATGCGTGATCTTTAAATTCACCCAATTATTGGTCCAATTCGGTGATTAATTTATGTGACCAGCGAGGTGTTTTTTTACTGATTTCTTTTATTTCAATCGATGTTTTTCTAGATTTTGTCCAATTAGGATCAATTGCATTGAATACAAATTTTACAAATTTCGTTCTTTTTTCTGAATTCGCTCTTCCCTATTCTTGGTCTGAAAATAAAGAAAGGCCTTTCAAATTTAAATTGGATTTTGGTTCGTTACAAAATTCTAAGAACTCGTCAATTTCTGTTGATAATGGTTTTTTATCAACCTTATCCGCTTTTTGTTCAAATTGTTAGTAATCAAATTCTCGGTAATCAGTATTCGGAAGAAAGATAGTATGAATCCTATTTAGTCTAACTCTCTCTTTCAAATTTTCTAGCGAAGTGTTGTTTATAATTAAAGGTGAAACCCCTTTTTTGATTGTTCCTCGATATGGCCCATTTAACAAAGGATCATACATTTTAGTCACGTATTATTTTTTAGTATCATCATTATACAATCTACTCTTTATTTCGAGTATATCCAGAGAAAGAGATTCCTTGTCTAGAATTTCAAGTTGATTTAAAAATTCGCAGTCGACCATTTGATAGCCCTATTCCTGAATATACACAGAATAGGTCTTCGATGAGCCCTAGATGTAAAGGGGTTCTTGAACCCTTCTACTTCTAAGTAATTAGAAGAGCGCGTAATTGGACCTCCCTCAAATAGATGGATTTGGGATTGATTGTGGAACCGAGCATAGAGAATTAGGGATGGGCAGGAAGATAGGCTAGGCAGAGTAGTCGCTCTGGAGCAGGTTCTTCGACTGGATCAATGCATGTATGAACCCTAAAAAAATCCCAATGGTCTAGTCTAGAAAAAACCCGAAGTTTGTTGGGTTAGCTTTTTGGTAGGAAAGGCGGTCACAGGAATATCTCGGAGGAATGGTAGAGAAATTGGTTGAAGGAATTTTAATGAACACTTCAGTTCATCCAAGACTTATACTACCAATATCAGGGTGAGGAGTAACGATTGATTTGAATGTTGCCCTAGAAACTCTTGGAGCAACAACAATAAATTTTGCTAAACCAAACCATGATAGATACATTCTAAACAGTTTATCACCTCTATGGTCTTAAAATTGACTTTCCAATCTTAATCTTAAGGCTATTGGTATTGCTTCAACCCACTTGGTAAAGTAGTCTGTAGCGATGATAACAAAATGGTGACCATGACTAGAAGGGAAAGGCGTAGGTACAAAAGAGGGTTCGCTAATTGGATTTCCACTCATAGAAAACCTGAAGTTTGTCCTCAACTGCTAACAGTTCCAAATGCCCAAACAAGGAAGAAGAAGTGGAATCTGTTATAGATCCAAGGCATTGATCACATACTCCTTATCTCATCTGCTGCATTCTCAGTTTGGCAAGCTTAGAGTAGGTGAGAGCTAGAAGAGTATATGTCATCTGTGTGATGCTTCAATGACTGAAAAATTTGTGGCTTTGGTTAGGTGGATCAAGGCACCACTGCTTTTTGTCAAGCTTAATAGTGATGGTAGCTGTAGAGATGGTATTTGTGGAGGTTGTGGTGTTGTCAGAGATAGTATGGGTGCTCTTATTATGGCTTACTCCATTCCCTTGGGTGCTGGAACCAGCAACTAGGCAAAAGCAAAGGCCATGCTTTTTGGCCTTAAATGGTGCATTGAAAGAAGGTACAGGTTGGTGATAGGGGAGACATCCCATTAGATATCATTTGAGCTTCCCCTTTCCTAAGATCCTGGACATGGTACTGACGCATGAACTTGGTTACTGGTTTGACCGGTTTGTTGGCAAAAGGAAAGGTTTGTTCATTTGTCAAGAAATATGTTTTTGGCGTATCTATCGATTGAACCAGGGGCTGGGCTCTTGTTGACAGACATAAGAAGTGGGATTAAGAATAGGGGAAGAGCAGCTCTACTCATACTTCTGATTATTGAAATACATAAGAAGCACCCTATAAAACATGCAAGATCTCTTAGTAAGCCCTTGTTGGCATATCAGGTGCCATTGAACACAATCACTGTTCCTTGGGATTGGCTTTGGGCCTTTCCTGGGCAGCTTAGGTGGAAGGCAAAGAAGGCCTCCTTCCGGGGGGCCCGAGCCATCAGTGAGATACCACTCTGGAAGGGCTAGTGAAGAAGTAAAGATTTAGTTGGTTGTTGATCAACGAAAAGCATGGGAGAAAAAAAAGAATTTCGAATCTCAAAAAAATCACTTTCTTTTTTTTCCCTAACGACGAAGGAACTTACGGGCGGGGAATTTTTGGGGACTAGCCCGCTTCCCATTACTCAATAGGGAAATTCCTCGCACATAATTAAGGGAGCCATTGAAAGGTTACTAAAACACCAGAAACGGGGACTAACCGAGCTAATGATAGAGGCAAGAACACTTTCCGGCCAAGTCCAATTAATTGATCATAACGATATTGTGGAAATGGTGCACGGACCCATATATATAGGAACAAAAAAAGAATCACCTTTATAATAAACCAGATCGAGCCCGGGATCTTCTTGGAAATGGGAAGATCTAGGATAAGGAGCCAACCTCCTGGAAAGAGCGATGTGCATAGACCAGGTGAGTAGGGATGCAGCTCCATGGACTACTCGTCAGGCCTGATAGATGGTGGTATCACACCCTTCTCAAAGGAACCGTACGTGACACTCTCGAGTCATACGACTCCATCCCGAAAGCATTACCTTCCCTTTCCTTTGACCAATGGGCCCTCAAACCTTTATGATTTCCATCCGAACCTGGTCTCCATCTTTGAACTTCTAATTCAATGAGACCCAGGTCTCGCTGTTTCCATTTTCTAGGTCACACCTTAACCTCATTAGAAAGAGGAGTTGGCAAGCTGCCGGCATATCTTTTACGTCACCGGCCACATAGTCCACAGCGTCTTTCACTGTATCACATTTGCCGGGGCTGAATCCCCTTTCTTGAGCGATCGGTGTATACTCGAATTGTTTGAACCATACTAACCATTCAATCAACCAAATTGACAATGAATGGGCCCTCTATTATATATTGAATGTGAGGTGGATATGCGCTACCAATCCAGGTGTGATTAAGACTGAACTAAGAACATCATTTGTTCAACCAAATACCAGCTCGATACGCTTTCTTCATCTCCCTTCTCTTCATTTAGCATACGGGCTTTCGACTAAAGAAAGGAAGCCATAGAGAATGACTAATAGCAATCTCATGCATACTACTAATTGGTTATTTGGCCTGATCGAGCAACCTATTAACAATTGTCGCCTACATAACCTACCTCTCAGACGAAGGGAAGAAGGTATCAGATCACTTTTGAGAGCCCTTTTGTGAAACCAGTTCCTTTACTCTTTTTGAATGAAATACAGTCAGTAAAGTAAGGGCTACTTTGGTTGCGCATTCGAAATGAAGCAGCGGCTAGCACGCTAAGCTAAGATCAACCAATGTTTGAACGCAGAGCCTTTCTTTCTCGGTCGTCTGTCTTAATAAGTCAATTCTGATTCATGCAGTCCTTTTCTTCTGGGGTGGAGCTTGGCCTCCAAACCGTATGTGGGATGAGTTTTTGCCTCATACAGCTCGGGCCGAAGACCGGGGGAAGTTTAGAAGAGTTGGGGAAACCTAGCAGCTGCCGGTCAGGGCGGGGATAAGCTTGCTTCTTCAAAAGCCTATCCCCCCAAAAAAACCAACCCTGTAGAGCTAGCTCTTCATGTTCTTTCTATTCCATCCCATTCCATTTCGGGATAGGCGGCTAATACTAAAATAATCTGTGAAGTAGTCGTCTTCTGATAAATCAGCTCGGACACCAGACCGCCCGTGCCTGCCCATTTTGTCTCGCCCTAAATGGAGTGACTCTCTTAGTTACGCTGTGCCCCGACCTGAGTCCCCACGTCCACTTTTCTCCGCTCGCAACCCAATAAGTTGGCAAAGCCACCACAAGATTAGGGTCGTCCCCTTCATTCTATGCTGACCCCGAACCGAGCTGGATTCTTGGGATGCCCGTTCCCACCGCGCTCATGGCCCGGCTGGCCTGCAGAAGCGAAGCGAGTTGAGAGTAGAAGGCTATTACTTTCAGGCCCCATTGATATCTTATTAGTCAAGCGCTAGTGCCCCTTTAGAGTAAGTCTTTTTTCTTATCAATGAAATCGAAAGAAAGAAAAAAAACCACTTTCGTATAAATCGAGACTTGTAGCTTGATTCTTTACTCATTCCATACTAGGAAGAATTGCAGGAAATCGTTCGATAACATTTCTTCCTATTTCTTTCTCAATGATATCCGATGATCAAGACAATTCCCGTGAAACTCTTTCATTTCATAGAAGTTCATTCTTATTCTTACAAAGAAAATAGCATTTCCTATTGATTTTTCCCCTGGACTGGACCTATTCTGATTCTGAATTACCCATTGCTATGCTATTCCCAAGGACTAGCAAAATCGAAATAAGGAAATTCTTGGGTCATCTCAATGGGATCGTGTACAGATTATCGATATGCTAATGCAGTATAGTTGATTAGGTACTCTATTTTATGAGCCCCCTCTCTCTCTTTCATACTCATTCTGTTAGGATAAAGTACTCCCTCAAATCTTCCACCCTATAGAGAGGCGGCCTCGATCAAAAAATATTCTTCCTTTTATGATTGATTGCTAGCAATAAGAATACTTTCTCGGGAGAAAGAAAGCAAAGAAAGTTAGATCCCAATAAGTGGGTAACTAAGTTCTACTCATCAAGTAAGAAGTAAGGCCTTACTTTTCAAGCAAAGATCAGAACTGATTCAATCAATGCGACTTCATCTCACCAGTCGAAAAGGAAGAAAGAGGGAGGTCGTCAGTGTAGAAAGAGAATCTTCTCTTTAAGAAAATGCCCTCTTATGCGCTATCCGATCTCGATGAAGCTAATGTGTTAGCCATGATCCTATAAATTTACTAGTTCAATTTTGGGACTTCTCCTGAAGAATTACCAATGGAACTGACCGTCTCAAAGTAGTGATCTCTTGGAATAGCTGAAAGTCGATGTCAGAAAGCACGTTCCTCGCGTAGAAGCCCGAACTCTTAGATGAAGGTCAAAATTCAGCAAATAGCTTTCCCACTCTCCTTGATTTCTCTCAAAAATTTCATCCTCTGATGAACCACTGATTGCTTGGTAGAGTTCTCCCACATAGCATCAAGGAATCGAAGCAATGCTGAGATCGTATGGCATAGCAAAAAGTAGACATCTTCGTGATTCTAGGTCAGAAAAAGCCCCTTTAGCCCAAAAAGATAGGATGTATTCTGAAGAAATTCTATGGATTCTCGGCGGACTATAATGAGGAGGACGCCAGACCTATCACAATCGACTAAGAGGAAATTCGCCCCTGGTTCAAATCCAAAAAGTTTGATTTTCCCGATTGAAAACAAGGATGAGACCACATTTTGGCAAAGGGTCATCATATGCACACAAGTAATAAAGAAAGGTATGAAGAGCATGAACCTCATACAAGGTGTTCCCACATTCAAGATTACTATTAATCTCAAGGAATTTGGCAAAAAAGTCATTACAAGTGGGGATACACAAGGATGAAGTGATTTCTCTTAAGGACACATCACCTTTCTTCTTCAAACATCTTCCCAAAAGGAAGGTGTAATCCAATGGAGTCATGCTACTAGAGGGATGGAGGGACCTAGAAAAAAAAAATTCATTCAAAGACAAATGGTCCTCCAAAGAATTTGATTCTCCTCTATTCAAGAGTTTAAGCATGCTCTGAAGAGTCCATTCTAAGGCCTCATCTTGTCCATCCACATAAGTGTGACAGGATGTTGGCAACATGAGCTTAGTACCAAGTGTACCCCATGGACTCTCCCAAAGGCAACAAATATAATTGGCACCCAAAACAAAGATGCCA
Source organism: Jaltomata sinuosa (assembly GCA_003996215.1). Taxonomy (NCBI): domain Eukaryota; kingdom Viridiplantae; phylum Streptophyta; class Magnoliopsida; order Solanales; family Solanaceae; genus Jaltomata; species Jaltomata sinuosa. Next base: position 401,801 of record QJPP01000900.1, on the reverse strand, counting down.
TGCAATTGTTGCACATTAGAGACAATTAAAGATACGAATGAGGAAGCATCAACATTTTCATGTTACGGTATGACATCATACAATTTCCAAATTTTACCTATCATGATAAAGATGTCATGATGCCTCCATGGGTCACTAAGAATAGGAGGGGGTGGATACATACCTTGAGGATGATGTTTTGAGTTTGCTTTTTTGTCCTCCACATGTGTCTTGTATGACTCCTCCATTTCATGCATCATTTTGGACCAAGAGGTTTGGTCCACCTTCTTCTTCTTAGGAGCTCCCTCGGAATGTGACACCTCCAATGAGATCTTAGGGTTAGATGCTTCACCCTTTTCCTTCAAGTACCCATCAACCCATGGGAGTTTGTCCCTCCCTTGAGTTGATTTTCCTTCAATTTCTCCAAAGTTGGAATTCCCACGGAGCAGTAAGAATTCCGTTTGGCTTTCATTTCTATGTTGGTGAGAAATTCCTTTTGGTTCCTCCTTGGGAAGTTTTTCGACATGTTCCTACAAAAAAGAAGAGTGGATACCAGGCAAATGCTAGTTCCTTGGTTAGTAGGTAACAAGAGATTTGTGTTGACAAGTCCCACAATTAAGTGTTCCTTGTCCACCTCTTTCAAGTCACTCCTTGGCTCATCAATCACACACCACTTGTTTCCATGAGCCAAGTCTTTCTCCTCTTGAATAGGAGACATTTATTTTTTCCTCTTCTCTATCTCTTCCTTCTCTGGGTGATAAACAAGGTGGATCCATGGCAGCTGCTTGTAGTTCTGTGGCTATTGAAGGTCGCACAACACCAAGGTATGTTGCTTTTTACTTTCTCTTCTTTCCTCCACTTCTCCATGCTATTGAACCATGATATCTCTCTCGTAGATGGTCTAGGAGGATCCATATGTGTCTGAGTATGAAATAAAGGGTCACGAGCACAAATATCTGCCAAAGGTAAGTCCAGATCTGACTTTCTCTCTTCCTTTACCTTGCTAACAGCCTTCCCCTTACTGTGATTTCACTTTTGGTCTAATTCTAAAGGTTTAGGTGATGCAATCTCAGAAGAAGGAGCCTCTCTCCAACCTTTAGCAGTTGAACGTTGATTGTCAAGCTCAGTAGTGACTCCTGGATGATTGGGGGAAGTCATTTTTTGATAGATAGTACATACTAGGCTAGCTTTATGCACAACTTTTATGTCCTTTAGTTGACATACGCCTCTGTAGATAGTACTGCTGTGTATTCTATCACTATGATCTGCCTATCCTCTGTGACAATGCTTGTTTATCTTTCCTGAATGACTGGTTAACGATACTGTGTTTCTGCTTCTTGCTTGATGGGTCTGGTTTTGATTCTTAGCTTAGGGACCTGGGCCTTATCTAGGATGAGTACTCTATTACCCTGTGCTGGAAGACTCTGATAAGTGTGGAATTGTCTGATTCCTTCCATCCCTATGTCATTATTAGAAATGAAATCATCTAACTGATTTCCTTCTCTCAGAGTGTGTTTGACTCTAGCTTTGAGCTGGATGATCAATGTTTGACATTCCTCAATTATCTCTAACCTTTCCCAAGGTATCCTCCATGAATCTTGTAGGAAGTGAGTGAGACTGAGAGAGTCAATTTCCATAATCACCTCCTCCAATCCAATCCTTTTACAGTGTCTTAGAGCTTCTAGCATATCAATTATTTTTGCCTCTATGTTAGTCTTGAGCCCTAATTTTTCCCCTTCCAGCCCAAATGAGGTAGTTCCTAATGTCACCGGGAGAGAGTTGGTAGGGGGCCTGAGATCTTGAGAATGGATCAAGGAAATCTTGATGCTCTGCCAGCCATTCCCCATGCTGAACAGGCTTTGGGGGATCTGGATCTAGCCTTGCGATTGGGGCCGCCGAGCCCAACAAAAGAGGCTCTCGAAAGAGAGCTTTTGACCTTTATTTCTTCCTTTGGATATAGGGAAGTTAGAAGGGATGTCTTGGAAGGGACAATAAGGAAACTCGACTTGAACAACGCGTCACCAAAAAAGCTTTTTTTTGAGGATCTGACAACTTATGCAGGAACTTTCAAACAGACCGATTGCTGCTTCCACAACTAAGAAGGCTTTATTGAAAGCTTTAAAAGAGTGGGAGAAAGGGGACGCATGAGCGTTGGATAATGGAAAGAAGGTAGAATTGCTCGGGACCTAGTGATCGATTCTTTTTCTTTTATATAGTTAGGGTTGGGCAGCGACTCTACTCCTTGAAGTGAAGAATCAAAAGTCGTCATTCGTTAGACAAGGCCCACGTGCTGTGCATCTCTGGTATTCTGCTCGTAGGGAGAGGGATGCGGGAAAGTGGGGTCCTCTCACCTGTGCTCACTTCCATTTTAGAAGTCAGGTTGGATTTCCAATTGGTGCTCAACAGAAGGGTTCCAAACCTCTGAAAGGCGAGGCAGATTTAACGCTACGCCCTTCCCTTAGCGCCTTCCTCTAGGCGAGGCTCACAACTAAAGGATGCACGGGGTGAAGTTTCCACCATGAACTAAGGATTGGAAGGGTTGAGGATAGAGTTTCTTTTTCATTTCCAAGGTAGTTGTCAAGAGCTATAGCAGCTTACAATGCAGTTGATTCGGAAACATATGCCAAGGCAGTTGGGTGGGGAGTCAGATCAGGCCAACGGTCCTGCTCTGCTTTATACTAAGAGAGTGTGGTTGGGTCTGACTCCGTTATAGGGCTGCCGAGAAGATTCAAATACTTCTGTGCCGGTGCACAAAGCAAGAACACAAGGACTGCATAAATCTTTGATCTATCTATCATTGCCCATGTTAGGCTGACTTCTTTTTTCAGGTAAGAACACCAATAGTTGAATTATTAAACTATTAAGACTAACTGAAAAAAGGGTACTACTCTTCTTCCTCCACTACTGATATTGACTGACCTGTTGATACAATAGTAGGGAAAGTTGAGAGTATATCCGGATAAAGAAAAAAACCTTTTCAGGATGAGACTACGAATCCTAATAGAGTTAATGAGAAAGCAGTTGCAGCCAATGTAGGCTTGCTCTGTTTAGATCTATTTCAGTTTCCAATGAAATGGAATACTAGGAACTCTCCGTCTAAGTGGTTAATCCGACGAGTAAATTCTCAATGCGATGCATCCATGATAAGGATAGAGATCTACCCGAACTTAGTCCAGTCCTTTTAAATATGGAGGAAAATCAAGCAACTCTTATAGATAGATGGGATAGGAAGGAAGAACCACTGATAGCATTTGCAGATGCTTATTTCCGATCGATATACAAGCAGTATAGGATCATTGTCTTTTGTACGATCTGGCTTCACACCTCTCGCCTATAGGAACACCAACCCAATCTTGAAAGCTGAAGTGGGTTTGGGGAATGGAAGAACAAGAACATCTTCTTTACCACCAAAAATGGTAACATAAGACCCTTCTTCACTCATGCTTGTCATTTGCTCATGAATACCGTCCAGTCAAGTCTTTGTTCTTTTATTCTTAAATATGGGTGCTAACCAGATTCCCCATGTTATATGCGAGGTCAATAAAATTCTCCAGAGAGTGAGTTTCTGATCATAATGACCACCTAAAGTTGGATTTCCAGTTGTAGTTTTTAGTTTGGGGTGCCAATAGTAGCATAGTTGCTTAGTCGTCCTTCCTCTTACGTATTACAATATAGGTAATTTTCATGCTGCCATTAGCGGAAAATAGACTTAATGGACAAATAAGGGATAGGCAAAAATCTGTTCTTGAACTCTAGAGAACAGGCGGAAAGAGGTTCATCAGAGCGATAGGGAAAGCTTATAGAGGGGTGGTCTAACTACGACAGTGAAGCCAGGCTTTGTTTGGTGTCCGCGGAAGAGAAATGAATCTATTTGGGAAGTTCTTACCAGCCCCTTTACCGATACCAAGGGGAAGCAGGAATTAGACCAATAGGGCACTGCTCTCCGCCTGTAGTAACAACAACAAAAGTCCATACCGGAATTTCATTACATTATTCCCCCTAAAACGGAGACATTGGTACAACAGAAGGATCGATAGACCTCGAGCATAATATACGCTACCATCGTAGAGACTTTAGCCACATCTTATCCCAAATGAGGCAATCAAGAAAGTCATGGGCCTCGTAGTAGCCGCATATGATAGCTTTGTGGAGCTTTTCAGGATGAAAACTTGTTTGACGTCAGAATCGATCTCAAAACCCTAATATCACCGTCTTTAGAGAAAGGACTTTCTCTATATCTATATCTATGCAACTAGTTCTTTCACTTGCTTCCAAATCCATCCATCTTACTTACTCAAAATCTTTGAATATTCTACTAGAAATCTTACTTCTAGCTTTAGGAACATCTGACATAAACAGAAATAGCGTATATACAAGACTAGACTTTTCTCTCAAGAATCTTGGTATTGTATCCTCTCTTCTGTTAACATGAACATGAATTTGATTCTATTCGAATTCTTTATTCTTAAGAGAATCCCCCACCCGAATCATTCTTAAGACCACCAAGCTCTCTCGAATGAATTCTACTCTTTCTGCTTTCGAGCTACACCGGGGGCAAAATCTTTTCCCCTCTAAGATGTGCATCTTTATGGCTATATCATCCTGAAGATGGATTCAACGGGAGGAAGTGGCATTTGGAAGTGTTGCTGACTTAACATTTAGGTTTCGGCATAACAAAGCTTGCACTGTCTTTTTGCACTTAGATGCACAGTGTGCCATTGGTAATGATTCTACTACGGTGCCACAAATTCGCAAGCTGATCCTAAGTAATCGCTGTTGTTCATTGGATTCCGGAGGAACTACTTTATTAGGATTGGGGAATTGCTGCGATTCTTCTTGAATAACCTATATTCTCCCATCGAGAGTCACTTTGCATGTATTACCTAAACTCTTCTGACTGAATATGATAAAGCCTATAAAACATAGAGCTACTATGATTTCTTCATTATAAATTGAGATCTTCTTCGAACTTGATGCACAAATAGATAGAATAGCAACAAATTGCATCTTTCTAGCCTGCATATTCGTGGAACTCAATCTCATTTAGAAAGACTGATCTCTATCTTTCAACAACTGAACGGGGAAGTAGTTTAATAATAAGAAAGGACTGACGAATCGGATGTGCTCGCCCAGCGAGAAAGTCCCTGACCCTTCCAACCAAGTATCAAAAAGAAAGAAGAGAAAGAAAGGAGAAGAGAACTTCGTATTTTGGTAACTCTCTAGGAGTCATCTTTAACCTTGAATGCTATTAATAGATTCTACAGCAATAGTCCCTCGAACTCGAAAAGAAATAACGAAAATAACTAACCCAATAGCAGATTCCACAGCTGCCACTGTTGGAACAAATGAAGCAAATGATTGACCCATCATATCATCCAAAGAAACAGAAAATACCAAAAAGTTTGAATTCACAGCTAATAACATTGATACAATTGGCATTGACATAATAGGAATATTTTGTCTATTAAGGAGGATTCCCCGAATACCTGAAATAGAGATAATCATAGAAAATGTGAAATATTTGATAGGATCCATTTCGGGAACGTAGAATGTAAGAGAAATTCAAATGTGAAACAATACGTCAGCTAAAATACATAGTTGATTAGATCGAGAAATGGCAACAGCTCCTCGCATCCCTAACTACGAGGGCCAGATAACATCACATCATAGTAGGATTCTATCAGAAAGCCGTGCTGAATAGACTCATCACCAAGCACTGTCCGAACAAGGTCAGGCATGGTTTATTCCAGGGGTAATACCCTCCCATTTTCATGGACACACATGCTGTGTGAATTAATATATTTCTGAATATAATGAGTTAAACTTAAAATAAAGTAAAAAGAAATTTTTTTCTAGTTTTATAAGTGTTCGCTTTAAAATAGAAAATGGATTCGATACAATTCAACATAATCTAAGAAATAATCAAAATAGAAATGATTTTCGAATTTGATTCTCTAAAAATTCAAGTTTCATTTTTGAATGAAGTTAGACGATACAACTCTTATTAGTTTAATAGTTTACCCAATAGTTAAACTGTCCCTCGTAGACAGGGTTGAGAAGTACCATGCATGGTTGCCCCCGTCCTTTCTTTCTATCAGTCTCACCCAGCAAGCCACCCCAACCCTACAGCCAAAAAAGGTAAGCGCCTAGCTCGATCCTTATTTATTAGTTTAGTAAAGTCAAGGTTTGGCTCCCTAAAGACTAAAGAAATGGATAAAAAAATGGGGGGACTTATGCAACGGGCTATGCCACCCAAACCAACTTAGGGAAGTCCCATCCGTCCCATCGCAAGCACCTACAATGTCATGATCACATTGGTTTACCCTAGTTTCTTTGGTAGTTTAACGTACGGTCTTCCCTCCAACAAGAAAAGGTATAAATATGGAAACTTCTCTGCCATTTGGATCGGAGAATTTATTGAGAAAATCGGGTTTTAAATTCCCAAAAACCGCATGATTATATAGCCAAAGGGAATAGGCCGCGCCTGGGAATTGCTCAGTAGTGCTTCGCCACTACCCTAGCTGGCTGAAATTGCTTAATGGTAGAGCATAGCCTTGCCAAGGCTGAGGTTGAGGGTTCAAGTCCCTCATTCCGCTCCTGGCTTCGTCGTTTAGTGGTAACAAGTGGAGTGCATAAGCCACTTTAGAGATAGGGGCGAGCAGCAAGCAGCCCCTTGTATAGGGTTCCAAACCTATCTGACTAATAAGAGGAAAGGGGCGTTCAACCACTTGACAGTAAGGAGAGGTTTCAAAGAAAAAACTGACTATTAAGAAGTTGCTGGTTTTTAATCTGCCGTTGCGCGCTAGCCTTTTACCAACCTAGTAAAGGGGCTGCTAGTTGTAGCGCACAGTGTACTAGTGAATAGGAAAAGTGAATTGAGATTACTAATGACGGATAGAGGTTGAGGGTAGAACATGTTCGGTGCCTCGCCCTTGTCTCATTTTCCGTAGACTGAAAATGATGGGAATCCTATCGATAAATTAGAGGCATAAGCATCGCCTCTCGATCCAATCCATCTTCCCTGGCCTCCCCAACACACTCTTGATACTAAAGAAACCTCCCGCCATAGAGAAGAGATCGAAAGTCTGGGTCCCCTAAATCACCATCCCTCTCCCTCTAGGTCGAGCTTCCTTTTCAGCCCTCTCACTTCGTTCGAGTTGAATTACTCCTCTCACCTGAACTGGTCAAGAGAGATCGCACCATATTTTTTCAAATTGAACCAACTAGAGATGGTATTCCAGAACCTAAACAAAGAAGTTGAGAGATCCGTGACTGGTTCAAGGGAAGGTCAATCAATGATTGATAGGCCATTCAATCAAATGATATTGAGCATGTTTCCCATCTCTTCTCGAGAAACAAGTGGGCTATTTCTTTGCAAAGCTGTGCTCAATTTCATATGTGGCAATTCCGCCAAGATCTCTCCATTAGTTGGGAGAAGAATCTGCCTGAATTGGATTTTTTGAGGAACGTATCGAGAGAGAATTATATTTGGTTAGACAAGGTGTGGTTGGTAAACAAGGATCGGTTTTATAGCAAGGTACAAAATGTATCGTCAAATATTCAATATGATTCCACAAGATCTAGTTTCATTCAAGTAACAGATTCTAGACAACTGAAAGGATCTTCTGATCAATCTAGAGATCAGTTGGATTCCATTAGTAATGAGGATTCAGAATATCACACATTGATTAATCAAAGAGAGATTCAACAACGAAAAGAAATATCGATTCTTAGGGATCCTTCCTTTCTTCAGACGGAATGAAAAGAGATAGAATCAGGCCGATTCCCGAAATGCCTTTTTGGATATTCCTCAATGTCCCGGATATTGACGGAATGTGAGAAGTAGAGGATTAATCATCTATTTCTGGAAGAAATTGAGGAATTTCTTGGGAATCCTACAAGATCCGTTCGTTATTTTTTCTCTGATAGATGGTTAGAACATTATCTGGGTTCGAATCCTATTGAGAGGTCCACTACAGATCAGAAATTGTTGAAGAAATAACAAGATCTTTCTTTTGTCCCTTCTAGGTGATCAAAAAATAAAGAAATGGTTAATATATTCAAGATAATTACGTATTTACAAAATACCATCTCAATTCATCCTATTTCATCAAATCCGAAATGTGATATGGTTTCGAAGGATGAATCGGATATGGACCATTCCAATAAGATTTCATTCTTGAACAAAAATCCATTTTTTGATTTATTTCATCTATTCCATGACTGGAACAGGGGAGGATACACGTTACACTACGATTTTAAATCAGAAGAGAGATTTCAAGAAATGGCAGATCTATTCACTCTACCAATAACCGAGCCAGATCTAGTGTATCATAAGGGATTTGCCTTTTCTATTGATTCCTATGGATTGGATCAAAAACAATTCTTGAATAAGGCCAGGGATGAATCGAAAAAGAAATCTTTATTGGTTCTACCTACTATTTTTTATGAAGAGAATGAATCTTTTTCTCGAAGGATCAGAAAATCCCTGCATCCGCCCTACTCAAAAAGCCACAAGAATAGACAAGGGGCCGGCCAAGCCCATAGTAAGAATGTACTGATTAATCAATTGATTCAATTGGTTATCCATTCTTTAACTCTACTATTTCTAGTTCCACCCCTGGTGCTCCGTGGGACTTTGTTTGGAAGTGGGCGACGTTTTTCGTCAGCAAGGAAATGGGAGTACAGTTTTTGTCTTCTCTTACGATATTCTCATTTCAAATAAGGATTGGCACAACCAAAAATCAGACAATGACAGAGCGGCCTGTGATTGCAAGTTCTTGTTTGATCTTCCGCTGTTAGAACACCACAATATCCTCTTTTTTGGGGTTAATGTTCTCAATAGTGAATCGATCATTCAATATCCTTTTCCTAAAAGACCTGAAATCCTACCTTTCAGCACTGCGATAAAGTGTTGACAGGGCAGAGTGAAAGGCACCACATCGAGAGAGAGGGATGGCAAAAGACCCGGACATTGAGAGGAAGACAAGGAGGTTATATCGCTCTAAAATAGGTACTGATAAAGAACCACAAGCCCTAGCTTTAAAGCCAAAGAAATAAGCAATCATACCCCTGGAACAGAAATATATTACACTTCAAAATAGTTACTAGAAGCACTGGAAGCGCACTTCCTATTTAGGCAAACCAAACCCGAAAAAGCACCTCCCTCCCAACTAGCATTGCAAAAGCGGGTGTGCGGGAGAACAGAACTGAGCATCAAGGCTGCAAGACAGAAGGAAGGTTCCCGCGTGCAGGAAAGGTTTTTCACATGCTTAACAAATGCAAGTAGACTTTTCTCTGAGCCCCCTGGGGTAGCAAAACTAGGTCTTCGTATCATTGGCATTGGGCAGGTGACCCTGGCTACACAAAAACTCTGACTCTAGCAGAGGATCTAGTTCCACAACAATCCGATTATCTTATATATATATATAAGATATATATAAAAACTTACGTGAAACAAAAGTCCTATACCACGTCTGAAGAGAGAAATGCTCTCGTAGGATCTTTTACTTCAATAATAGATATCAAGCCTTTCAGCAGGTTAGTTCACGAATTCTCCTATTTCAATAAGAGACGTGTTTGGCCCATTTTGAAGACATCCAAGAACTACTAGCACAAGATCCAGTATTTGAAAAAAGGTTCCATACCCATAAGGGTTCCAGGATTCAACCTACTGCTCGAGCAACTTGCGTATATATTGACTTTTCTTGAAAGGCTTCTTTTCAAATGAAATAATTCATTATGGTTGTGGTTCCAAAAAGACAGATTAGACTTGACCCCCCCGAGGCATAAGCAGGAAGAAGACTCTATCGGATTTCAATACACAGAGAGAGTATATCTTAAAAAGCTTCTAAGAAAGCCAGTCGAATATAATGGGGACTTGCTTAATAGCGAAAGAAGGAAATTTCGTTAGAACGGGGGCTGCTCTCTCGCACTTCCCAATCTACGTTCAAGCACACTACTTCCAGCTGAATTTGAATTCTAAAGGGGTCACAGGCGGAACGAAAGATACTGGTTGATTCGATCAAGTAGGGCTAACTCAATGGAATTCATAACCCTTTCAATCTTCTCCTTATTTCCTTGGTCGGGCAGCAGTGTTCTCACTTCCAGGAAGAGCCACATCTAGGAGGATGGCTGCTGAAAGAAGAATTCAATAAAAGCATGATAGCGGAATGGGTTAGCGCTATGTTCAACTGGGTAAACCCTCGCAAACATAACCTCTTTCTGATTAGAGATGATAATCGCAATGGCGAGGGTCTGTTACCTACCATAAGTAGGTACTCACACCTAATCGCCATTGATGCCATCTTGATAACTTGATTGAATGTCTCATCATAGTCTATACCCTATTGCTGGTTGTAGCCTTTGGCTACCACGTGAGCCTTGTAGCGATAAATAGTCCGATCAGACTTTGACTTTCTCTTGTATAACCACTTGCGAGCCGATACACAAATTTCGAAATCAAAATTTTGCAGGAAAATGGAATGAACAGAAAGCTTTTGACAAAATAAAGGAATACCTCCATTCTAGTGCCTACAATACCAGAAAGCCTTTATTACTATACCTATCAGTCACTGAAACCACTATGCGGCCTATGTTGGCTTAATACGATGAATACAGACCAAAGTAAAGGGCCATATACTACTAACGTAAGAAAATGACTGACTACAAGACCAGGTATACCAATTTGGAGAAAACCTACTTGGCGGGTAAGGCCGAAATTGAGGCATTACATGCTGTCTTACCCAATTTAATAGCTTCCATGGACTTACAAAAAAATTATTTGTTCGAGAAACCCGCCTTAACGTAACGGGAAGGACCGCAAGTTTAGGATAAATCAATGCAATTTAGGAGGAATCATTGAGAGGATATGAATTCAAATCCTGGATTTTCGAATTGAGAGAGATATTGAGAGAGATCAAGAATTCTCACTATTTCTTAGATTCATGGACCCAATTCAATTCAGTGGGATCCTTCATTCACATTTTTTTCCACCAAGAACATTTTCTAAAACTCTTTGATCCCCGAATTTGGAGTATCCTACTTTCACGTAATTCACAGGGTTCAACAAGCAATCAATTTTTCACGATCAAGGGTGTAATACTCTTTGTAGTAGCGGTCCTTATATATCGTATTAACAATCAAATTATGGTCGAAAGAAAAAATCTCTATTTGATAGGGCTTCTTCCTATACCTATGAATTCCATTGGACCCATATATGATACATTGGAAGAATCCGTTGGTTCTTCCAATATCAATAGGTTGATTGTTTCGCTCCTTTATCTTCGCAAAGGAAAAAAGATCTCTGAGAGTTGTTTCCTGAATCCGAAAGAGAGTACTTGGGTTCTCCGAATAACTAAAAAGTGTAGTATGCCTGAATCTAACTGGGGTTCGCGTTGGTAGAGGAACTGGATCAGAAAAAAGAGGGAATCTAGTTGTAAGATATCTAATGAAACCATCGCTGGAATTGAGATCTTATTCAAAGAGAAATATCTCAAATATCTGGAGTTTCTTTTTGTATGTTATATGGATGATCCAATCCACAAGGACCATTATTGGGAATTATTTGATCATCTTTCTCTAATGAAGAGTCGAAATAGAATCAACTTGAATTTGGGACCGCTATTCCAAATCTTCGTGAAACACTGGATTTCTTATCTCATGTCTGCTTTTCATGAAAAAATACCAATTGAAGTGGAAGGTTTCTTCAAACAACAAGGGGCTGTATTTTTGTCCTAGTTGATCCTGATTCAACATTAGAAGTATATTGATTTTTCCCCAAAAACCGAATACTTTTATCTGTAAATACTGCATATTTGATTCCATCCATAAATTGATTTTCTTCCCTATGAGGTATAGTCTCAATAGGAATGCTAGTTCTTACTGTTCATATAATATGATATGAATATACCACATCAATTCGTTATGTATGGATGATGAGATTCCATTGATACAGAGCTAATTCCAACAGACTTATTGGAGGGTCCCATTGGCGTGCATCCAGTAGGAATTGAACCTATGAATTCGCCAATTATGAGTTGGGCACTTTAACCATTCAGCCATGGATGAAAAAAGACTCAGGGAGTGAAATAGGTTTTGGTATTCCTTCTCGAGCTTCTATTTCTTCCGTTAAAGGAGATTCAAGAAAAGATGGAATAGGAAGACATGTTTCCAGAATGAACAACATACGGGTTGAGAAATGGGAGTTAGCAAAGTTAGATAAGATTGGAATTGGCATAGAAACATGTATTGATGTACCAGATCGGCTAATGCTCACAAGTTGATGCAATGTATTCCACCAGTTGACTGAAGACTTGATTATTGGCATATCGATCGGTCCAGCACAGATTGAAATAGGAGCCGGTTCGACATAAAGCTTTTGAAAATGCAGTGCACCAAGGTAAATAAAGAACAATATGAATACATAGGTTAAATGAGCATCCCATACCCAAAAGGTTCCCCACATAGGTTTTCCCCGAAACCCCCCAGTAACTAAGGTAAACAACATAGAAAAAGCACCTATTTCAGTACCGGTTCCGGAAGAGCGAAGAAAAAGGGGATGTTTTGTTAATAGGAACAAAAAAGTGTTTATACCCGTAACGATATAAACAAGAATACTCATCCGAGCCGCATGAACATGTACATACGGAATACGAGAATTTCCACCTTGTTGAGGATCTAGTGGTGCTACCCAAAGACTTAAATGAATAGCCATCGCTGTTAAGAACAACCGAGATCCAATGAGAATTTGCGCGTAGCTTCTGGTCTTTGACATCAAAAAAGAAGGTTGTAATAAAAAAAGGGACATGTGAGAATTTTGTCTTAGCTAGTGGAACAAGAAAGACATGGATCTATATTCAATACGCAATCAAAGGATTTCTCCCCAAAAAAAAAAGAAGAATTCCCCTTGCTTTCTTTTTGCTCCGCTCGTGCGTGGCACTACTTGCTCGCGGAGCGGCATACCAAAAAAAAGAAAAGCCTTATGGTGACTGTCTTACTTAAGCAATTCTTCTTATTCTTCTTCTTTCTTAGTTGTAGTTCCTACATTGGTTTTTTTCTTTCTGGGTTTCTTAGGGCCCTCTGTCTTCAGAACGGTCCGCCTGGCCACTATGAATGAATATTACGTCAATAGAGTAAGTTGTTCTATAAGTTGTGCCCTTAACACAAAGCTAGGGCACCGATGCGAACGCTTGTGAGTGCATTAAGTAAATTAAACAGATACTCACTGGTCTGAATTGTGCAGGATCGAGTCCTGGCCTTGGAAACCATCTATTCAATCCCAGTCCTTTTTTTTATCAGACTTTCTAAATCCATAGGATATGATATGGTTTTCAAGCTTCCTAGCCTGGGTTTGTGTAAAGCATGAGAACATGAGCAAGCTGAGTCTTTTGCTACTCGTGTGACCCCACCTCATGGCTTTCAGAATGGCCTAAAGTACATGATGATTCGATTTCCGAAATATATAAATATAAATAAAAAGGCCTTCTCTTACTGTTCTCTTTCTTTCTCTCTCATATTGACTATTGACATAACAAAGTCTGGCTCTATTGAACGTGATACCCGCCCTCTACAAATTGGTTTTTGAAAAGGTCTTTAAACGACTCTTCGTCTTAAGTTCCAAAAGGTTTGATGAATGGATTTTTTCTCTGCCCACCACACATGAATAGACAGGCTACATATGGTCTCCCGCCCTGGTTCAAATACCATTTTATCCTACCTCGCTCACCGTCCCTCAGGCATAAAAGCCTTTTTGTTGTCACCACTTACCTATATTGATATGGCTAGTTTTCTAGCGAGATTTATAGATTGAATTAAGGCTTCGAAGCCCCTCTCCTCTCTCTGTACCTAGAGAGGTAGGCAACCTGAGTTTAGAGCCACCTCGATTCGGGATGTCGAAACATCAACCTGATCGGAAGCCGAATCCTAAAGTGACTTTGGAACAGGTTCGAGATCTTTGATCGAAAACCTTTCCTATCTAGTGTCAGCTGATCCTTCAACGTCAGCACCAACTAAATTGGAAGCTTAATTCGAAAGACGAGAGTAGGCTCGAGGAGGATCAAAAGAGTGATTCTCGGTCCCTTAAAGTTAGAAAGCTGGTTAGACTGTAATCTATGCCTATGGAAAGAAAATTTACAAAAAGAGATCCATATGATCATAAAGAAAGGCTTGCCTATACGTCTTTCTAGCATACGCGCGGTTCCTTTCGATTGGAGCCTATCGCTACGTTGATCAATCAGCCTATTCTACTTTGCCTTGTTCTGATTTTAGGGAATGAATTGGATCTTGAAGTTGCTTCACACCTGACCATGTTGAGGGAATGAAAATGAACTTGCCCCTAAAAAAATAGAAAAGAACTGGAATGGGAGAGGATGGTCATTGAGAAAGTTGCCTTAATAGGTTGGTCATTTGTCAGGACGAGAATGTGATTTCTTCTTATTATCGGTGAGCCGCTACCCCTTATACTCTTCTTTCCATTTTTGGGTCGCTCTTTTTATCTGCCCCCAATCCTCCTTCATACGAAGGAATCGTAACATGTACATCAAATGAAGATCAAATAAAAGATTCTCCATTCCTTCTTTATACTCGTATATTCCTCGATCAACTAGATGGGCCTAGGATAAGGTATCAAAAAACCGTCGATATGGGGGGTGATCAAACCGACTCATCTACAACTCATCTTTGAAAACAAGATGCACTCCTACGTGAGGAGGGGGAAAATAAAAGTAAGAACCATGTGCATGGATGAAAGAGCGCACTTTGAGGGAAGAGGGGAAGAAAGACTATAGAAAGGTTAAGTGAAGTATTTATAGGGACTTCTTTAACATTCTTCTTTCCTTTTCTTGCTTATCACCTTCTTTCCCCTTCCTCGCATCCTAATATAATAAAGATCAATACGAGTAGCTCCAGGTCTAGATATCTCCCTTCGAGATCGCTAGCATCAGTCTAAGTAGCTTAAGTTTTTGAAGAAAAAGGTAGAGAAGGAAGGGTGGTTGAAGCAGGACCATAAGAACTTTAGCATTTCAAGTACCTGGTTTAAAGCCAGGACATCTTTGGCATATCCACCAGTAGCGCCTTTGGCATGATAAGCAGCATATCTTGATCCATCGGTAGCAGAGCCACCGAGGGAATCGAGTGAATGACCTTAACGATCATTTTAGAAGTAGCGCTTTACTAGCCTGACGACTCAAAGCAAGTTCAAAATCCATCCCCTTCTTCTTTATGGTCAATCTTTTCCTTTGCTTAGGTCCACTATTCCTGTTCTGGTTGTTCCGAAGGTACGAACCGAGGCTATCTCATATAGATGCCATTGATGGATCAAATCATTCTAAAAAAGTGATATGTTGAACACAAACTTTTCTTTTTGCCTACTCCTGGAAAAGAGCTGATCCAATAGACAAGTCGAGCAGAAGGTTTGGAACCCAAATCCTACTGCCAAGAAAAAGGCTAAGACCACTTATTTAACTTCTAGCTCGTTAGGGATGGGATTCCTAAGACTAAGACCGGTAATGTCGTATACTACGACCAAAAAAAAAGAATTGACCTCTAGAAAACTCATTTTGAAGGTCTCTTTATGACCTTAAGGACTCTTTTAAAGTGGGTTAAAACCTCATTTCTTATAATAGAAATAGGATTGTAAATCTAAAAGGATTAGTGCATAGATACTACAATTTATGAAAAAAAGTATCTGGTCTTTCACTACCAATTCCTTTCATTTTCGATTTGGGATGATGAGCCCAACCCTGCTTGACATAGCTTTCTTAACCGGTCTTGAACTTGAATTGGATAGACCGAAGTCTTTCTTACCCATCCGATAATCTACAGACTCAGCTCTTTCAAATCCTCTCAATAATAACTGACCATTCACTCATGCTTTCATGGGTACAAGGAACTGGAAATCTTATGTTACTTATCTGATCTTTTCTTTTCTGGGTGTGGATGAGATAAAGAAAACTCTTCTTAGGCTTTCGCTGGAACTGGATTCTCTACAGCTTAAATAGAAGTACCCCTCGGGGGAGGATTGAATAAGGAATTGACTTCTCTAAATCTAAAAAGGAGAAAAAACAATTTCATCTGTATCTGGCACTGCTTTACTTGGCTTATCTAGTAGACTATTTTTAGCTTTCACGTGTAGAGAGGGATAAAACCTTTAGCTTTAGCATGTACTACTACTCCTATGTTTTCGGATAGTATAATCGATTATATCATGTTCTTTTCGCTGTTGGAATAAGAAAAATATGTTTGAAAGGTGCGTAGCGGTGAAGTCAAGAGATTCCGGAATCTCTCTTTCCTTTGCTATCAAGAATAAGGAATAGCCAGCAAGGTCTTCTTCCTTATTATACGCTCAAGCAAGATATTCTATTTAGTGTAAGGTGCAAGGCGAAAGTCATAAATGAAATAAAACTCCCTGTCTCATTCCTGGCTAACCCTGAACAGAGTGAAGGGTGGGCCAAGAGCTTTTTATAAAGGGTCTCAATTGGATCCTGACATACCAGTAGGTACCAGAGGAGATCGCTATGATCGTTACTATATTCGTATCGAAGAGAGCAGACAGCTAATGCGTTCCACTTATTAAACAGGGTTCTATGGTCGGTTCGCGACCCCTGGATGTCGAAGGCGTCCTTGGGGTGATCTCGTAGTTCCTACAGGGTGGAGATGATGGGGTCGGTCCATGGATTTTCCTTCCTTTTCTTTTGTCGTATTTCGCTCAAAGGGTTGAAGGGAGATAGTCCATCAAGTTGTTCACAAGGGCCAACTTGGTCCTCTTACCCAGAGATCTGAGATGAGGGAACCCTGGGAGAGCCGCCGACTCCAACTACCGTCCATGTACGATCCATACTATATCTGACCAACTGCCCATCCTACCTCCTCTACGTTCTTGACAACCCATCTTTGTCTCAGTAGAGTATTTCAGTGGCACATTTCGGTCCTCTTCCCCATTACTTAGAAAAAGTAAGCCACAGGTTCAGGTACAAGATACTATCATTACCGCCTGTACAATTAGACATCCAACCCGTAATCGCAATGACACAATTGCAAGAGCGGAGCTCTACCAACTGAGCTATATCCCCCCGAGCCAAATAGAGCATGCATGAAGTAGTCAGATGCTTCTTCTATTCTTTTCCCTGGCATAGCTGGGCCATCCTGGACTTGAACCAGAGACCTCACCCGTGAAGTGAATTATCTCACCTACGGTCCAACCAATTGGGAGAGAATCAATAGATTCCTTTTAGGGATCGAGGAAAAGGGCTTAGAAGCCTTAATTCAAGCTAGAAATCTCACTAGAAAACTAGCCATATCGATCTAGGTAAGTGGTGACAATGAAAAGGCTTTTAAGCCTGAGGGGCGGTGAGCGAGGTAGGATAAAATGGTATTTGGTTGTTCTAGGTGGGTTTCGTGACACAAGACGATGTGCTTTTTCCACAATTGACTGTAGAGGAAACCTTTGTTTTTGCTGCATTCTTAAGACTTCCAAGCAAGATGAGTCGACCTCAGAAGTATGAAAAAGCTGAAGTGATTATTAAAGAATTAGGCCTGGAAAGGTATGTGAGCTACCTTTCCATGAACTTCCCTAGCTGACTAGGGTTGGCAGCTAAATTCAATCTTCGAGACCCCATAACATAAGAAAGTTGTGGAGTGCATAAGGCCGTTTAAAGATAGGGGCAACTTTCTTGTGGTAGTAATTGCGAATGAGCAAGTAGGGGGCGACAACTAATGAGGTAGCGAGACTAACCATAATTTCAGGAATAGGTTGACTTTCTTTCATTTCAATTGCGCTCATATTCATTACCATAGGAATTGGGTTCAAGCTTTGCCCAGCCCCTTCTCATCAATGGACTCCTGACGTATAGGAATGAGTGCGGTTTGTTTGAGAAATTCCTACCTCTCTATCTATCTCTGAGATGTTTGGATTTTTCAAAACTCATGCAAAAGAGAAATGCTATCCCCACTCGGACAAAGATAGAACTTTTACTTGTTCAAATAACAATTAAGGTGAAGCAGGGTCAGGAACAACGAATCTCTTTATGATAAACAGATCCATTTTACAAGTTTATTATTACGGGTAGTTCCTACAAAGGATTGGACTAATGACGTATACAATACTTGAATTCTTGATATAGATGCTACATAGTTGGTTCTCATCCTTCAGAGACAACAAGTGTAATAAGAGCATCCGTCGACTAAAGGATCAACCTAAGATGATCATCTTGTGGCTATTGAGAACGAATTAAATAAGATGGTTCTATTTCTCAATATTTTTCTCAATCTTTCTGACTTGCTCCTATGAAGTCTAAAAGATTAAAAAAATAAGTCATTCACAACCACTGATGAAGGATTCCTTGAAAAGTTAAGGATTAGTAATCCTTTTTAGAAATCAAATGGATTCGGTCTTATACATACGCGAGGAAGGTATCTAAAAAAGTTAGAAAATTGGTTCTTCTTTCTTTTATCACTTAGGAGCCATGTGAGATGAAAGCCTCATGCACAGTTTTGAATGAGAGAAAGAAGTGAGGAATCCTCTTTTCGACTCTGACTCTCTCACTCCAGCCGTTGCTTTTCTTTCTGTTACATCGAAAGTAGGTGCTTCAGCTTCAGCCACTCGAATTTTCGATATTCCTTTTTATTTCTCATCAAACGAATGGTATCTTCTTCTCTCTAAGAAGAGAAATTACTTCACTACCTGTCCTCGAACAAGCAAATAATCCAACTACCTTATCTCATTAGTGAAGCTAGAGTACTGACTAGACTTCTTTTTTTAGTTAGAAAATGGAATTGATAAAAAAACTTTCTGTGGGCTTTGATGCTCTCCCCAGGAAATATCAGAAGGTCAGAAGTGGATTCGCCCAGTGTGTTTCTCGCGACGCCCCTGTGGAAATTCCTTCTAATGAAGGCACTATTGAATAACATCATTTTGAACAAGATATCTTAGTTTGTATTCCGGATTCCATTATTGTGAAAAAGCCTTTTCATCGTTTGAGAGGAATTCATTCATTAGAAAAAAGCTAAGCATGCTCCCTCCCCTGCGAGACCCGAGGTTCCTTACAAACTACTACAAAGGGCCGGCATCTCGTGCATGTGTACGCTACCAATCTCCTTAAATAAGGACTAGACTCTGTCCGAGTGTTAGAGATCCCATAGATAGGGGAAGGCAGAATGTTAGCACCCTGCACCTAAAGATATCGCTATCTCCATCGCTATATACGAACGAATCCCAGGGAATGTAAGTGAAAATCTTAGTGGTCGAAGGACCTAGAAAGCACAGGTCCGAGATCAAGAGTTAGGGGGTTCCCGAGATACGACTTATAAGATGATGGATGGTCTAGATGAACAGAATACAGCCTTGTAGATGAAGCCACGGTCGATGGTAGAAGAAGAAGTACCAGCCGGTGAAGTCACAGCTCAAGCTCAACGGGAAATCAAAAGGCTCCTACAAGATAACCAAAAAGAAAGGGTCGTGCTAGTGGACCAGTATAAGAAGAAAATAGACTTCCTAGAGGAAGAAATAGAAAGACTAACTGATCGAGGCGCCAGCGATCGACTAATAGAAAAGAAAGAAAGAGAAATTTGTGCACTAATAGATGACTACAATCGTAGAGTGGCACCACTCCTCAAATGATGAAGTGAACTGAAACAGCAATAAGAACTAGTAGAAAGAGCGCCTAATATTAAGTTGCGGGCATTCTTGCTTTTAACATCCATCCTCGGTCTCATTCTTAACATTATCGTTCTACAAATGTAGTTTCACTTTATAGTTTCAGCTTGTAACTTCCTTTTCTCATAGATTAGAAAGGCAGGCTAGCAAGACAAAAGCTACCATACCATAATTCGATTGTCATTCCATACCTGGATTATATTCTTTATTAAATAAGTCTGATAGGGTGAATGCCCAAGGACGAAGAGTATTGCCCAGGCTTGAACAATAGGTTTATTCACCGACTAGGCCAACTAGTAGCGTTGAGGCAAAATAGAGGGGAAAGGTTCCTCAAAATCGGGCAAGCATTGAACCTGCCCTGAATTCAGCTTTAGAAAAAAGAAGGTCAACCACTCCAACAGTGTGAGAGTTGCTTTCCAAACCCAGCAGAAGCTTAGTCTAATAATCAGAAAACTTGCACTAGCCGTCGAGCAACAACCGCTATTGGACTTAGAGGCGATTAGAACTTCTAGAATATGAGAAAAAGTTCCAATAGCTGAATATGTTGATTCTCCCTCTCCTTCTCCTTCCATATAGATGGCTTCCTCCATTGACATAATAGGTGTGTAGGAAGGGACCCATAAAAGACCTAATAGGTAAGGCACCCTAAGTCCATACCCTTTTGTCTTTCTAGTAGCTGCAACCCTCCAAATCCTTACTAGTGGTATAGCTCGCTCGCCCTTAGTTGAGTAAAGTAATTGGTAGTTTGACAAATGGATAGGCCCTGATCGTTGACTAAGTATGATACTTATTCCCGAAGCCCTCAAAAGGAATGTAAGTGGGTCAGTTTTCAGTTCATGGGAGGAGGGATTTCCTAGAAAATCATATGTTCCCGTAGCTGATGTTGATAGCTGAGAGAAAGAAGCCTTTTTAGGGCCAAGATAGGAGTTCGATTTCGAAGTCGATAGGCCTAGGCGCTGCTAATGCTGACATGAGGTTAATGCACCATGGGGGTTATGATATTCCTTCCCTCTCTGTAAAGACCGATAAAGGCTAGCATTCGATCATAATATCATAATCGAAGAAAGATCGTAGCGCTTTCCTATATTATCTTAATGGTGTCCTTTCCTACGCTTTGGATGCCATATTTATGTTTTGCTATCGCTTCGCTCTCATATCTTCAAACCTATCGTAACTCTGCTCTAGCTCTAGGAGGTGAGAAATAGGAAAAGGCCCAGTAGGAAGATTAAGAGTCAAAGCAACAGAAAAAGGATCAGCCATATGCCCATACTCAAGCACTAGAGTAAGAAAAAGCAGACGAGTACGATTCATATTATTATGCCACATCTTCATCTCTAGGAGAAGGAGCTAGATCGATTTCTAAACCGCTAATGGCCCCTCTATATTATTATTAATTAAGTCTGTGTAAGGGTGTGTCTATGTTCTTTCTCTTAACTCAGAAGTTCTATTTTTTTAGTAAGATAGTAGTGGATCGAGAAAGCAAAGCTTAAAAGGAGAAAGTGCTCTACCTACCCTATCTTGTTTCAGGTATTCCACTGTTTCTCAAAGTATAGAGCTCTAGTAGTCCTTTCTGCGTATTACACCACTTCGCTCTAGTGATCACTTCGTATACTATGATTCTTATCCAGCGTATTGAACTCGTTTATTCCACTCGCTCCCTAACTCTAAGAGCAACTTCTCTTTTTAGAATTGTTGAAGAAACTAATAACTCTAAATATCTAACTGCACTGATCGGGGTTGATCTCACTAACCCCTTGCTTCACCACGCCCAAGCCGGAGACTAAGGAGAGCAGAATAAGGTGAAGGTGGATACCGCTCATCAAGAGCTTGGTTAAGTGTCCAAGACTGTATGCCTTGCTGGTTGGATGTGAATCTGCTCTATAGTTATCTAATCTCTTTCTTTTTCCTACCTCCCCTACGAAGGGAAGTACAAAGAAAGCTGCTTCAAAGTTGAAGGGGCTTGTCCATTCACTATATGTCTATAATTTCATACATAAAGAGGAAGATTTAAAACTCATCGATCTCCTTACCGCTCTGTGGGGATCTTCATTCACTCTCCTCTTACTTTCCCTACTTCTAGAAAAAAAAAATGTTGAACAAAAACAATCTTTCTAAAGTTAAGACAGCAGATCGGTCGGCTGCGGGATGGGGCCGGGAGCAGCAGTAGGAGAAGCGATAAGCCCTTCAATCTATTCCTCCAAGCAAGAATAGACGGCCGCTTTCTTAATAATTCAAATAGATAGTTCTGCTCAGATCAAGGGAAGCTCTTCATTAACTGAGATGCTCATTGGCTCGCCTTTGACTCTAGCCTCTCATTTAACTCGCTACTTCGACAACTTCTCAGTCCCTCGTGAGTGTGGCATGCACCTCTATATCTTTTCCTATCTATAGTCAAGGGATTTCTGCTCATAACTACTAGCTATACATCTAGCCCACGATAGTGAAGGTTCAAAAAAAAGATTGAATGAGGTCATTAACATTGAATCATTATAAGGAAGTCAAGTAGTCTGTGACTGACTAGCCGACGCTTCTGCCTTTCCTGTGCTTTGAGCTCTTGAAGTCATGCTTCAGGCTCTTTAGTAGATTTGGATATACTTGGATGTAGCCAGCCATGTTAGCTCCACATGAGAGCCTTTTAAATAAAGGCTAAAAAGGCATTCATCAGTCAGCTCGGCCCCTTTCCTATTTTGCTTTGCCACCTATTAAGAGAATAGGTCCCGAAAAAGTAGCCCGCCTTTCATCATCTATACCAGCTACCACGCAAGAACCAAACGAAAGGATTTCTATGCCCATCTCCTTATAGTCAAGTGGCTTAACGCCCCTCTCTAGATAAGGAGCAGAACGCGCCATCACCTCCACTTTTGTTGCCGTGGTTTATATCCCGGAGTACTCATATGGACGATTTGTCACCCAACCTACTTAAACAACCTAAAGGCTTGGCCCCGTCCTGTTTGGAGAATGACCCCTTATTGCACGACTTAGTTAATTATTCTCGCAGTTCAGATAAGATTCGGACCGGGCTGGGTTAGGTCTCTAAAAGCATGGTTCTTGACTACTTCCTCCCTTTGAGCTCGTCCATTTGTTGGGTGATCCCTTTCTTTCACGTTCGAGTGTTTGCTCATCGTTTAGGCCTGTGAGTGAGATTTCTGCTCATTGCAGTAACCTCTGGGGTTCTTCGCACCTGGATAGTACCAGCACCCTTGTGCCCCGGCCCTTGATAAGATAAAGCTGCCCGCCGTATGACCCATAATGAAAAATGAGCCTTGCGACAAGACGTGGACATTCTCCATGCTGTGGTTCCCTCTGGTCCATTCTCGGGTTGGGTTAGGGGAACATCCGAGCGATTGACTTCGCGGATCCAAGCGCGCTCACAAGGCGCACAATAAGAATAAGACCAATAGAGACTTCATAAGGAACCATTTGAGCTGCAGATCATAATGCTCCTAGAGAGGCATAGGAGAAGGAAGAACAATCATTTGAATTTGATGAGGTGGCAGGTTTGGCTAGGTAACATAATGGAAATGTATCGGACTACAAATCCTGGAATGACGGTTCAACCCCGTCCTTGGCCTCGAGGAGTGGTGAGCAACGCGGAACTTGTTTCAATCAAATGTCATAATATTAGGGTAGGAGGCTTTCCTTTGTTATAGAAATCCACAGACAAGATTTTGGAACTTCCAAACCAAAGAAATGCAAGATGACAAGGAGCTTTTTACGTTACGCTTCAATAGAATGAATTCGTTAAGGGTAGAATAGGCCCTATGGTCGATCGAAGGTGTTTTGCCACTTGAACTCAAATCTATCTGACCTTCAATCCATCTTTGACCAGCCAACTCATAACAAAATGTTAGACCAAGGCTGAAACAACCTAATTGGTTGAGGAAAAGGAACCCCCAGCGAACAAACACTTCCGCCCCAAAAAGCGAAGATCGAACAACCGCCAGGTTATCGAGGACACATCTGAAGAGGAAGCGGGCGCCCTCTAAGTTGACCACCCTACCCACGAATGGACTATGAGGGGGGGAAGTCAAATGAGAACCGACCAAAAACCCAACCCGCTTGACTGACTCCTTCATAGTCCATTCATTAAGGTTGGGGATGGCTAGAACCAATCAGAAGTGCAAATCGCGCAACCGAAGCCGGGAAACGGACCGCAGCGCAATGACTAGGACTCGTGTCGGAGGAGTTTTGAGGCTATGCTCTACCATTTAGCTATTTCCGCCAGCTAGGGTAGTGGCGAAGCACTACTGATCAATTAACGTATCACTTGATATGGACGACTTCTATTTTTCTGTTGGACCACAGTCTTTACCTCCGATCGAGCTACGAACACGAGTAGATAGGGGGTTAGGGGGGAGAGTGTCGGTTGGGCCTGCCTTTTCAATCAATCTCCAGCCGCTCAGTGCCGCTATTAGTGCGAGTTGTAAGAAGTCTTGGTCTCAAGTCAAGATGGGGCGTCATTTCATTCTCGTAACAAGAATAAGTGCACCGCAAGACCAGAAAGATGTGTTAAGCTTGTGTTTTCCCATCCGACTCACACATGACCATCTTTTTTTCGATTGAAGAGTTGAACTCCCTAGAAAAATAGCATCTCATAAGTTTCTGGAAGAAAGACGCAAAAATAGGTATCGGTAAAGGAAAAAACCTCATTCTGATGTGGTTGAGAACCAGTCTTATCTTAGGTCAGGCTTGACTTTGCTGTTCCTCACTTTATCACCTGTCATCAAGCCTCCTACCCCAGATTTTTCACTAAATTTGGAATAGACTCATCTCTAGGCATCGAATCTTCATGAGAAAAACCCATGCCCCCACTTATGGCTTTCATACCACCCATACGTGCTCCCCTTCTCTCGCCCTCCCTGACATTGCCTTTGCATCGCAAGGAGGAAGAAGGGTCTATGCCAAAAGATAAATGGGTGCTGCATGTATAAGTCCAAAAGAGCTATGATGACTCTCGAAATGGAATTGGAAGAGCAAGATGTGCTAGGGCTGGCACATTAACAAGATATTCAATTTGTGATAAAGATGGCGGATAAACCTGATAATAATCTTACTTGTCCCCAATGCTAAAGTACCGGGCATTTTCGGGGACTAGCCCGCTTTCACTATTTTTTTTTTCTAAAAGACAAGGAGGATTAAGAAGGCCATCATTAAGGAAAACAAGGCAATAGCTTCGGTTAAAGCAAATCCCAAAATAGCATAACCAAATAATTGTTTTACCAATGAATGATTTCTCGCAACAGAATTAAAGAACTGAAAACATTTCCAATACCGGCAGCAACTCCCGCTAAAACAATTGTAGCAGCTCCTGTGCCAATTCATTTTCTTCGACATCACATGGTAGAAATTAATCCTTAAACTTCAGAACTTCTTCTTCTTCGTGATTCATTTGATTTCCTCTAATCACCCTCAAGCATAATTGATCCAAGCTTGCAGGAATCTTGTTCAAAGAGATTGGCAGTGGTTTTGTAAGAATACTCATAGAGAAGAGAGAAGGTAAGATCGTGGACAACTGGTAAAAGGGCTCTATTTCCAAATAGATTTGTCCATCAGTAATGGGGATCACATTGGTAGGAATATAGGCCGATACGTCTCCAGCTTGTGTTTCAATGATGGGTAAGGTGATCAAGCTATCTGCGGCTGTCTGGTATGATCGTTTAGCCTCTCTTTCTAAGACACGGGAATGTAAAAAGAAAACATCCCCTGGGAAAGCCTCACGACCTGGTCGTCGGCGTAATAATAATGACATTTGTCGATATGCTACCGCTTGTTTACTAAGATCATCATAGATTACTAATGCGTGCATTCCATTATCGTAGAAATATTCCCCCATGGCACACCCAGAATATGGGGCCAAAAATTGTAGAGGAGAAAGATCCGAAGCGGTGGCTACTAGATCAAAGGAATGGAATCCAGGTGGTTCTTATGCCACTTTTGATGGTCTCGGTTCGGACGAGATAGATGGAAAAGTATTAGATCGATGGCCGGAGTAATTTCCTTCCCACTCTGAGGCATATTGATCTGGATCCCAGGGAACAGGTCTTAGTGAAGTAGATGGCTCGGCTCCACTGGGATATGGGAAACTATATGTGGAGTTAGAGGTAGAGGGACTTGTACTTGGATAACAATCAGAGGGATGGTAAGAAGATTGTTTGATAGCTTACCCACGAAGATTGATTTTCTTTTGGTCGGCCACCATAGTACTAAGACTGAAAGCCTGCTAGGCAGTCTTCACAGAAGGGAAGTCACAAAACGTGGGAAAGAGTACCTTTTTCTTACTCGAAGGAACCGCTACCATAGGATTTAAGAAAAGGATGCCTTATTGTTTGGCCTTTCATTAAGGAGAGACCTAGGATTGAAAGAGTTGCAATAGATGGATAGCATCTTCAAGGGATTTATGGCTTCTTCAGGCAAGGCTTGGCCTCCAGAAGATGAGGCCTTTTTCGGAAGGATAGAGTCATTGCATTTTCGAGTACTGAGAGGGATTCTCTAAAAATCCAAGGTCACGAACTTGATATCAATAAATACGTTATACCCTCTGCTTCGAGCCCGGCCGAGAGTGAGCTTCCCAATAGTCTCTTCCTTCCTAGTTCTATGAGAAATGAGAGTCTATTTTATACACTTTCTTCATCCCCTCTATCAAAATGTTCAAAAAGGAAGGCGAGCTTGCTTTTTATTCTCGTGTTTGATATCTTCCATATCTGCCTGGCTCATTGTCACCTATGTTGAAGAAAGGTTTGGAACCCTGTAGAGAATGAAGAGGGTCCAAGGATATTCCTCTAAACAGTTCTTTTCGATTCTTCAAGAGGGAACTGTCTCATCCATCTGAATAGGACAACTGAGTGAATGCCGCTGACGAAACCAAGTCCAAATTACCTACAATATGGCCATATATTTCCAGAATGCAAACAAAGTAATTACTGCCACATCCATTGCTTTTGACTATGTTGTGGGACCTCGAAGACAACCCACCACTAGAGCTTTCTTTGCTCTCGCCGCAATATATGTGTAGGGGGAAGCACCAATGAAAGTGAACCTTTATTGTTTCGTTTCCTTTTCTCTTCGAACA
The DNA here is from genome assembly GCA_003996215.1 of Jaltomata sinuosa. NCBI lineage: Eukaryota > Viridiplantae > Streptophyta > Magnoliopsida > Solanales > Solanaceae > Jaltomata > Jaltomata sinuosa. The sequence continues at coordinate 375,102 of QJPP01000900.1, read as the reverse complement.
GATTAGAAGGAAGGCAGTACTTATTCCTTGAATAAATAGAATGACTAAAAATTCAAAGAAAGGTTTTGCTTTTGGTCAAAATATAAATAGGGATTGAATGTAAAGAATCTTTTGATTTAGAAATTAGAATTCTTTGTTTGAATTTTTTTTTGAGCCCGGACACGAGGTCTGAATTTTAAGTATGAATCATAGTTCAAATATTTCTTAATCTATTTCATGTTCCAAAAAATAGAATAAAGAGCAATCCAACCCGTAGGATTTCCTTTTTCAGGGCCTCTTTGCTCCTCCCTTTTCTGCTCACTCGTAGGGGTTGGAACCCCCACAAAGGGGGAGGGAGATGGATATTAGGCGTTGTGCGTATCGACCAATGCAGTGCTGTATAAAGAAGAGTTGTAAACTATAGGACTTCTTGTTCGAGTAGGAATATTTCAGTTTTTCTCGTTCCTTCTCTTCGATAAGAATAGGGATTTTAAATGATACAAATTCCTCTTCATCTGTTCTGCTAAGCGAAAGAACTGCCTAAGCATACTTTTTTGGATCCAAACTTCTTTGTTATTTATAAGTCTTCTTCTTGCATAGAAGAACACAACTGTTGCAAAAATCGAGATCTTAGTAGTAGGCGGCATCCCCTCTTAGTTTTGAGTAGGCGGAACCATTCTGTTTTGGTTCTTCTCCATGGGTGATCAAGAAATTTTCCTATTATTTTATCAACTGAGATTTCGATATAGAAGGATCTCTTTATTTCTTCACAACGAGAAAGTTGTGGAGAGAACATGGAAAGTGCAGACATAGCCTTTGAGAGTTCCACACTACTGGAGTCCTGCTCGGTGAGCGATAGCGACTCCTGTTTACTAATAGATATGTCGCCGCTAGTATAACAAAAAAAAGCACATAAGGATCCATAATATTAAAATATACTGATCACTGATCAGGATCATATAAAGCCTGGTATTACCAGAAAGGATAGTCATGATGTCCCTACATGGCCGGCATTTTCAGTATAGAGCCGAAGGCGAGGGTTTCCAGCAGGCCCCTTCTCTGGCTTTCCCTTTAAGTGACAAGGGGGTTGATATAAGGGGTAGTATAAGGGTGGCTCGGTATCGATAAGCCTCTCCTTATTCATTCTATAGGGTGGGGCTGCGAACCAACAATCCAACAAAAGGGCTGAAAATCTCCTCTCCTTAGAGGCAAGTTTCCTCTCCTGAAATCTGCGGCGAGTTCAGCCACCACCTCCGGGTCTGGGCTCTTCTCGAGCGTAGTCAGCCAGATTTGTGACTTTTCTTAGCTTCCAGCCTTGAAAAGGGATAACCTTTCACTATCTAGGCGCCCTCAAAGTAGGGGTCTCATGGACATCTTCCCCGAAGGTCAAGCTGTAGTTTCTGTCCCTGGGTGAAGTGGAAGGAGTTAGGAGGATGGAGCGCCTTTTTTTCCTAAGAAATAGGCGGCTTCGCCTTCAAGACGTCAATAAAATCGAGCTAATATGTGATTATGACAGTACACTGATGCATAGGTATTCTTTACTTTATGGCGTTTTGATTATGATGCATCATGGACGTGTGAATATGTGATCGGGGTGAGCGGTTGTTAGATATAGGGGCGGCTTTGCCGGCTTGGATTGGAAGGAAGGACTTCGCTTTCCGATCGCTTTTTGAGGCCGGTTTGGATGAGCGTGGGCAAGTTCGGGATTCACTATCGCTTTTCGCTGCTCTATCTATTGGTACCAGCCAGGGAACTCCTTCTTTGCACCGTGAAAGTGCCTATGGTACCAGTTCATATTAATCTCCGAGAATTCCTTAAGAGGAAGTCATCTATTGAGGACAAGACTAGGCAGACGAAGGTCTAGGAGCTTGAATAGCTTACTGAATTAGCTCAGTAAGGCCTACAAATTCTCTTGAGTCTATAGGAGTTCAGTCGAGAAGATCGGGGCAGATATGCCCCGGAAAGCAAGAAATCCGAATTTGTAGGAAATCTTCTTTAGGGGAAAAGGTTGGTTTAGCTCAACAATTGATAGATTGTGTTATATTGTCCGCTTCATTCTATTTGCCGCTAAAAGCATTTTGTCCTGATGGTTTAAAAACCTGAAGAGATGGCAGTTATCACCTGCTGACGAAGTGGTGAGGTTTGCAGAGAATACACTAAAGATCTCCTAGCTTATAAAAGAAGAAATTCTCACAGGCCCTTATTTCAAAGTTTCAGATTAGATTCCAAGGCAGCTTTTCTTTAGTCCTCAAGATATGATTCTTATGATTCTTTAATATGTTACAAAGTGAAAGGAGACAAGACTCACCCCCCAACTTTGTCAATCACAGTCGTCTCGTCTATTATATTCTCGAAAGCGTGTAGACATAAGTTTTTTTGGAATGTCTTGTTTTCAAGCCTCCATGGCCATCCGGGGTTCTCCATTCTCAAAAAGCTTCAACTTTCCCAGGTGTGCGCAAGCTTGCGAATAGTTTCTGCGATCACTCTACGTAATTTATTAAACTGGTTTATGCTTGTAGCTACCCCTGGGGGGAATATGTGTAATAGCGCTGCAGCCCCGCCCAGAGGTGGGAATCTCTTTTAATTTGTCTCTGCGATTAGGCTTTCCTACAGCTGGACTACGGCGAGCCATTCAGATGAGACCCTAAGACCAGGAAGAATAAATAAGCAAAGGGAGGGGATTCTTTCTTTGGCCGTAAGCATATGACTAATTGTCTCTGTAAACCATTGATTAAAGAATGAATACCTCTTCTGAAGACATACCGCAAATCTCTTGTCTTCTAGTAAAGGGTCAGAATCAGTCCAAAAATGACTTCACTTCTTCAAATTAGATCCCTTCCATTGGTCGCATCTTCCCTGTCTCAATCGGTCGAACTCTTTCGGTCAACTATAGGAAACTGACCAATAGCTCTTCTTTCTTTTGGTAAAGGTTAATGGTCCGCTTGAAACATATGTGATAACAGGAGGCTAGCTCAGTATATTACCTTTCCTGTAGTTCTTTAATTTAGGAGTTTATGATTTTAGGATAGTAGCTTTGGTGGATAGGGTAAGCGCTCATTTCGTTCTAGCTTGCTTTCATTCTGTTATGAGAGAGAGCTGCTATGCACTCATTTTGTTCTTGCTTGCTTTCATTCTCTTATGAGAGAGAGCTGCTATATGTCTATTATCTTCAGACAAATGACTGTCCACGGGAAAATACATAGTAGGATTCATCTGTGTGGTGAATGAAAGAACATTCATTGAATGAGTTGACACTAAACCTCCTGCTCTTTAAGAGAGTAAACGTTGTATGCATTTTGTGAAGTGTTCTCCTGCCCCTATCACCTGATATAAAGTCAATTGCAAACCGTGATCGGAGTCGTGGTTTGGAGATGATGATTTGAAGATTCATTCGATAGAGAAGGGTGTCTTGGTTGCCGCTACCGAGGTTGAATGAATCATTCCACCTGGAAACAACAAAAGTGGAGTTTGGCACAGGTCAAAGGGTAAAGTAAGGAGGAATTCAACTTCGGAAAGGAAAAGGGCAGTTCCAAATGAAGGACCCTGGGGCAATCTTCCCGGTGTACAAGTGTCAAGTCCCGAGGGCTTGTGTCCGCCGAAAGCTTCCTTTTTTCTTTTTATTCTTTCCTTGCAATGAGCCAAAAGGTGAGAGGCAGGGCTCAGTCTCAAGGTTTAATTTAAAGTCACTAGTCAGTCCAAATGAGTAAAAGGCAAAGGTCAACATTAGGTGCAACCAGGTGTAATGTGTCAAAGGTCACCGAGTCTTCGTAAAGGGGAATAGGTTGTTTTGTGCATCCAACAACTAAAAGAGTTTGCAAAGAAGGGTTGAGTTGCATAATAGCAGATTCTCCGGTCAATAAATCATTGGATTTGAAAATCCAACTCTCTACCTTGGGCGGATAGGAATTGATACTTTCAATGGTCCCCTCTTCTCTCCTCGTGATCGAAGCTGACCCCAGAAGTTGGGTATTACTTCTAAAGAGGATACTAACCCTCCTGATCTTTCTAGCCGGGGGCTCAGTCTTTCAAGATTCGGTTAGTGTGCATAGACTTCTACTTTCCTTAGGCGACTTTCTTGCCTTACGAAAAGAATTTCATTTCATTTTCCCCGGAATTTAGGAAAAAAGTCACTTCCTTCTTGAAGGCCTAAGGAAGAGCCTATTCATAGTTGATTCTCGAATGAAGTAAAGAATGACAACGGCTTTCTCTTCCCAGTAGCAGGCGAGGCAAAAACGACCGCTAACGCTCCTTGCATTTACCACTTTGAGTTGGCCTATCAGAAAGAAAAAATGAGTGAATGCGCTAGATGTCTATCGTTTTTTCAAATTACTGGTACTGTCTTAGAGTGAGAACCCAGTCCATAGCTTTACTTACTAGTTATCTGTCGATTGCCTTCTCTCTCATTACCTTAAATTTCAATCAGAAGCCTAGAAGAAAGACTGTACCTACATATCCTATGATGTGGGGTTGGTAAGTCAGTATATGCATGCTCCTTGTCAAGCACACCTACATGTAGTATACAGGATATTGAGGTACCTTAAAGGTTATCTTGGCGAAGGTATGATCTATACTAATCATGGCCATGGGAGAGTTGAAATCTATAGTAATGTTGATTGGGGTGGGTCAGTAAGGGATAGGAGATCAACTTCAGGATGAGAAAAGATCACTGAGAAAGCATCTTGGCGAAGATAAAAGAGTTCGACACCTGATCGAAACAAAGCCCGTATTCTTCCTAAACCCCCTATTCTTAGCATGACGGATATTGAATAAAGGGAAGACTAGGTCCAGTTGGGTCATTCCACTCGCACAACTAGTGTCCAGCCCTCCTTTTCTATTATCACTAATGGTACTTGACCCCGTCGGCTCGAAATTTTAGCAAGCACCGACCCTTACTCAATAGGGCAAATCAAAGAGGAGAGAACGAGGACAATTGACTACCGCTAAAAGTCAGACTAAGAACATTGTATGATTGAAAACTGCCGTTGCATACTACCCGGTGCTTGCAGGTCTGACTAGTGCCTTCTCTCCAACAGTTTATTCAATCAATGTTAAGTCTGACTACACCCAGAAGTGACTTCTTATTGAAAGACCGAACAGGAAATGAAAAGTCATACTACTGTATCATTTCTTAGATTCTGGTGAATTTTATCGAATCCATTTTTGATTTTAAAGCGAACAATTACCTTATAAAACTTTATCTTTTTTTAACTTTAATTTAAGTTTAACTCATTAAATTCAGTAATATATTAATTCACATAATATCTTGAATGATGGAGAAGAAGAAAAAGTTATCACACAATCTCTTGAAAAAATCTTTTTTTTGTCCAACTAGATTCTAAAACTAGTAATTTCTATTAGGTTCCACATTTTATCTTTCCATACTGCCCCATCCTTGTAGCTAGATCAATAAAGAACCCTTGGATCGAGATCCACAACAATGCATCACAACTATGGATTCCAATTATTCTATTTTTGCTTTCATAGAATAGGATCTACTACTATTATTGAATTAGAGACGTTAAAAATAATGAATCCATGTCGACTATAACCCTTAGCCTTCCAAACTAACGATGCTGGTTCGATTCCCGCTACCCACTCCATATCTATTTATTCTAAATATTTTAATCTATTCATTAAATCAAATTTAGTTTATTAGTATTGGTACATCATTGAATATACAATTCCAAAAATTATTTCACATCTGATTCTTTCTAGGGTTTTTTTCAAACAAAAAATACGGAAAACAAAAATCAGAATGAAAAGCGTCCATTGTCTAATGGATAGGACAGAGGTCTTCTAAACCTATACATTGGGATAAAATACCTTGGGGTATTCGCTCTTCTCCTTGTCTTCTTTTTGAATTGGTACTCGGGGGAAGAGATTCCGGAAGGATTCGTTGCCGCGTGCGACACGGGAAGGGGTTCCTCGTCTGACCCTTTTTACCCTTCCCCAAGAGCGGAACAGCCGCCCATTCCCCAACCTAAAGTTCAGCCCATTCCGTGCGCCATCCTTGTTCTAGAATTAGAGCGCCCTCTCCTTTCAGATATCCATAGAGAGCGGAACTTCAGGCCCGGCTAGTGTTCTTCTTTCAAGAGAGGAACGAGGCCAGGCACCTCTGAATCTATCTTGGAATCTTGGAGAAGCAGTTCCTAGTGTAAAAGAGAATCGAGGCTGCATTGGTGCAGGATGGGTTTTCCCCCCAGATACTTGAGCGCCGAAAGTGGGAAATCTGCAGTCTCCTCTTTAGCAACCCTACTAAGGGCATGACCGCTCTCTCGAAAAATACCTTAAATAGGTATTTGGCCCAGATTGAGCGGGAGGGAACGCGGCAGAGCCTGCCCTATCTTAAGGTAATTCGTGCTAGCCATTATTGGGTCTAAGTGGGTTCTCCCGCTTCTTACCACTGGGCGGGAGGTGCACCTAACCCACCTACCCATTCATCAATCACGGTGTTTAGCTGACTTGCACTAATAGACCCCTATTGTATTAGAATTAGGCACCCATCTTTTTACTGTTGTCAATGAATCTCTTCCATGTTTGATTCTACTCTATGTTAGAACATTTCTGTGAATGCTATTCTGATCTATGTGGTCTTATTCTTTGTCCCGTGCTAGGAAGCATTACTCATCTTTTCATTCCAAATTCAAGAATACGGCCGATATGATTAATTGGTCTGTGCGCCTCTCTTATTACTTTTTTGTATCCCCTTGTTCTTCCGATACAATTCGATCCTTCTATGGCCAAATCTCAATTTGTGGAAAGCCTTCGATGGCTTCCTTATGAAAACATCAATTTTTATTTGGGTATAAATGGTATCTCTTTATTCTTCGTGATATTGACCACATTTCTGATCCCTATTTGCATTTTAGTGGGTTGGTTTGATATGAGAAGTTATGGGAAAGAGTATATTACAACATTTCTAATTCATGAATTTATAATGATCATCGTGTTCTGCATGCTGGATCTTCTACTATTCTATGTTCTTCCCGAAAGTGTGTTAATCCCTATGTTGTGCGGAGCTGAGTATCTTCTATTCGCTGTGTTAAAGCCTTTCTTCTGCAGGGGCCTTGTGTAGTAAACCCCCTACAGGCGGTCGTCCATCGTCCTAAAGTAGTCCCTGCGAAACTTTCGGGAAGAAGGGTAGTCTTGTGTGTAAGCATAGCATTTCTGGTCGAACCCACCCAACCCAACTAAGAGGAACCAAACCTGACAGACATATCTTTTTCCTTTTGGGAGGGTACTCCGAGTAGTGGGTACCTTGTAGGACCTCGACCCGCCTACTCGGGTCTTGTAAAGATATGCAGGAAGGGGTGCTCCTAGGTGTGTGTAGGGGTTGTGTTTGTTCACGAGAAAGGATTTCTCATCAAGTAAGTTTGGGGTGTGTGGACACACTTCACGAATTCATGTAACAGCTACAAAGGAAAAATCAAAAGGAAACTGTACCCGACCAGGGATGGACGTAAACTCGTAAGCTATCGAAGGTAGGAATAATCATCTAGGTCTTATTGTGAAAGAAAAAATCTGCCCCGCCACAGCAAACGGGTTGCTTCCTCTGTCGTCGCCGGGGAGATCTTGGCAAGGAGACCTTAGGATAAGTTGCTAAAACAAACGGGATGGGAGGATCGACCCGTTCAAATAATTCCGAAGAAAGACTGAGAAGGTAGAGAGATTTCTTTTTCTTCTTCAAAACACAAGGAAATGCGGGAATGGTAGAGCTCGGCAGAGGGTTCGAGAATAGGGTAGGGTCCTGTCTTAAGATTCAGATAAGAAAAGAGTTCCAAACCTGTATGCTCCATACAAGTGTTGCATACTAGTTCCGGCCAGGATGATTGAGAAAGATTCAACCAATTTTAACCGCTCACATCACAATAGTAGTAGCGTAAAGGTCGTAAGTCGGGGGGCGGCCATAACATAAGGCTATTACTTTCACACCTCTTTCTCTCTCTGAGAGAGTGATCTGCTGCGTGAGCAACCCGACTGTGCCTTACATGTGCTCTACAGGCCGCACGTAATATTTCTTCCCAACGAGCCCTTTTTTTTATTTGGAAGACGGGCATTGTATTCGATTCGAAAGGCATGGTTTTTAGTATGTCTCCAGATAGGGCCCCCACTAGTCCGGCTAGCTAGTGAGCGGTTATTTCTAGAGGGAAGCAGTCCGGACCCTACAGGAGGGTATCTCTCGCAACACAAGCACCATTGTTCGACACCACCCGAGAAGCAAAAGATTACTCAGTTTTGTATTCTAATGATCCCGCCTTACCTGATAATTAGGATTTACTTTCCCTATTTGAAAAAAAGATATATGTGTCACTCTCACTATGCTTCACACAAGAAATTATACTGCTTTCAAGGGCTCGAATAGATTGATTTGAGAACTTGTTTCAGGGCCGTGGGAGAACTTTCATAATCTCTTTCGCTCTCGTATCTAATTCTCTGCTTAGTGACTCGATCTCTCTTTCTTTTGAAGCTAGTGCAAAGAGGTAACTATCTGAAGGCCTCGCACCGGCGCTATTTGACCCTTCTTCAGTCTCTTTGAGAGGCGGGCTTACTTTTTTTATTAGTATTGAATTCATGTCGTTGTCGCTCATCATCCTTGTTATAAAATGAACAAGAAACTCTCTTTATGGGAGGGGAAGGTCATATTTAGGAAACATTTACCACAATTCCTCCACTACGGATGGACTGATCTGAAGAGTGGAGACTTGATTCGATATTTACAGTTTCTATAGGTTAGGGCTTCTATCATGTTATTCTATTTCTATAGAGAGGTAGGCGACAAAGACAAGGGATCTCTCTCGCTATGGATAGTTGTTGTTTGCGAGAAGTGTATATTCTGCTTTATCCCTTCAATAATTATACTGAATAAAGACAAATTGATCCGCTGTCAACGCTCGATCCCTACTCCTCGAAAGCTCACTCACAATCTATGGAACACTATGGGCTAGAAAGATAGGATTCTTCATACAAAGCCAATCGGGAACCTTCTTTCCAAACTCGCTCGACAAACAAAAGAAAGAATGACGAGAATCGGTGCAAGGATCAACACACTTAATAGACATAGAAGAGTCAAAGAAATGCTTCCTAGCCTACCAAAAACTCGGTTGAAGCTAGTTAGGTCCTCCGATCAGTCAAGTGTTGACATCGGATTAGGTTTGACCTTCCTTCTCAATGTCCGGATGAACATGCATTCTTTTCTCTACAGTATGGTAGAGTATGGTAGAATTATAACCAATCCAATCGGAAACCTTAATTCAAGAGCTCAAACTTGCAAGGATAATATCGTAAAGTCGGAGAGGAAAAAGAATGCCATCATAGAGGGATCAGCGTGTAAACCTGAAGGGCTAGGGAACTTCTTTAGCTTAATAATGAAAGTTAGGGTAGATAGGAGGAGGACTTACCTCTTAGATGACCCAAGCAATTCATTAAGCTATTGAATGGATCCTCCTAACTGTAGTTACTTAAGGTCGATTAGTAGACGGGTGAGGCCTACAGTTCTAATAGGTTTTCACTTGAGTTTCCGCAGCAAAGCAAGTCTACAAGCCACTGTAGTGAGGTTATAGGTATGATTTCTCTCTCGTATTGATATCTTAGAATGCTATACGCAGCCCCCCTGCAAGATTACTTTAGATAGCGGTATTTTCTATATAAGATTGGCATCCCCATTCTAAGGTTACTTAGTACTTAGGTCGTGAGTTCCCATCTTAGTAGCCTTAAATGGAATCTTAAGAAGCAGAAAATCTTCCTGGAAAGAAGTAAGAAGATGATTGTAATGTTGTAATGGCCAAAAGGTCAATTTCGATAAGAGTCAGTGCTTCCTGTCAAACAGAGATCCTCGCAGATATTCCAGATCATTGAAGAGGAATAAAAAATTCCTATCAAGTATGTCCCTCAAGAGAATAAAGAGAGAACCTTCCTCTACTGGAGAAAATGAAAAAGAGAATCTCAGATTGGAAAAGAAAATTGTTGTCCTCCGGAGGTCGACTATGTCTTATTAAACATGTTCTAGTCTTCCTATGCACATGTGAAAGTTTTTTCCTGAATTAGCCGGCCCACACTCCGGCTACTAATAATGGGATAAATCTACGAATCTAGAAATTCATTTTGGCCAATTGAACCTTCTCGAACTGTTTCTTTTTAAGAACCAAAAAGATTTGTGCCAAAATAACCGATGCCAAGAAGAACAAAAGTCCTTGGACACGTAATGAATCTTGAAGTACTATTTATGCATCTACCTGAACAAATCCGCCTACATTAGGATTACTCATTAATGGTTGATCAAATTTGATAGATTCTCCCTCGGAAAAAAGAAGTTCTGGTCTGGGAGGGATAATATCAACCACTTGACGTCCCTCCGACGCATCTGTTATGGTTATCTCATATCCCCCTTTTTCTTTTACTATGATTTTGCTTACTATACCTGCTGCTGTAGCATTATAAACTGTATTTTTACTCTTGATGCCATCGGTATAAATCTGACCCCTTCCCCTGTTCCCGCCTACGTATATAGGATATTTTAAGAAGTGAACATCCTTAGTAGTAGCAGGGTCCGGGGAAAGAAAAGGGAAGGTTATTTCACTATATTTTTTACCAAGGACAGGTCCTACCACAAGAATATTTTTTTTATTGGGGCGATAGCTCTGAAAAGACAAATTGCCAATCTTTTATTTCATCTTGGGAGAAATACGATCGGGAGGAGCTAATTCAAACCCCTCCGGTAAAATAAGAACTGCCCCCACGGTCAACCCCCCCTTTTTACCATTAGCAAGTACCTGTTTCAGGTGCATATCATAAGGAATTTGAATAACTGCTTCAAATATAGTATCAGGAAGTACCGTTTGTGGAACCTCAATCTCCACGGGCTTATTAGTTAAATGGCAATTGGCACATACAATACGCCCAGTCGCTTCTCGTAGGTTTTGATAACCCTACTCTGCAAAAATGGGATATGCACTTGAAATGGATGTCCGAGTTAAGATATATATCATGAGTGATACGGAAATAGATCGAGTAATATGTTTCTTTATCCAAGAAAAAACATTTCTAGTTTGCATGGTCCAATCATTGATCACAAAAATTTTTACAGTAAATTGGGTAGGTCGCTAGTATTGTTCCCTAGCCACGATTATGCTATATTAGTACATTATATCGGGGTCCCCGGCCAGAACCATACGTGCAAGTTTCCCTGCATATGGCTCGTCTGTGCTTTTCGAGGTGCTGCCTGTGACTCAGAATGAGAGAAGGGGGAAGAGCTGCACACTTTCATGTTTAGAGCATTGTAAGAATTATCTCAGGTTTTCCGTTAGTGCGCTCCGGAAAGAAGGAGCAAAGGCAAAAAAGCTAAAGTGATTTTCCCTTGACTACTGTCAGGCCAGGGAAGATAACTGCATAACCTAGGGAATACAACTCCATAAGAGCGAAGGGAGGTGGTCCAGAGCCTTGCCTATATGGCTACATAGCGTCAGCGTTATTTGCAAGTCACGTCAGTGCAGGCGCAGTGTAGCGTCATGGTAGTGTTAGCTATGTGAGACTCAGAGCAGCATAGCTCTGCTATCGAGCCCCTATGCAATACCTAGACTCAGAGCGAGACTCTCAGATTGACCTGACGTTTCTAGTGCCCAGTGAAACGCAAAGAGAACCAATTCTTCCTTAACTAAGTCAAAGAGCAGATTCGTACTATCCTGGTAAACAGTCAAGTTGTCGACCACCTGACTTAGTGGTGTCACTCATAGATCAGCAAATCCGCACATTTGAAGTCTTGTCGACGATTTGTTTCTGTAAGAAATCGAGCACAATAAGCTAAAGGAGTGATTATTTTGCTTTGGAAGGAAAAAAACATGTCAAATAAGGTCCTCACTCAGCTCTCAGGATGACTGGGAATATCTCCACCAGACATAAAAGAAAGGAGTGTAGGATTGGTAAGCTTTGCCGGAAAGAAGCTATTTGACTAATTTAGGAGGCTACTACCGGTGAAGCCCGCTTGCTTCAGAGCATGCTGGGAAACCTTCCCGCATGGTTTGGAGAGCATAAAATTATAATGATAGGTTTACCACCACATCATTGCATGCAAGGGGAGATCGCTCGATTCGCAGATTGGTTCGACTCGTAATTCACTTCTAACCCCGTGTTCGATAGCTCGACCGTAGTGATGTTAATTGTGGTTACATTCATAAGTAGCTTGGTTCTTCTTTATTCCATTTCATATATGTCTGAGGATCCTCATAGCCCTCGATTTATGTGTTATTTATCCATTCCTACTTTTTTATTCCAATGTTGGTGACTGGAGATAAATCTCTTCAATTATTCCTGGGATGGGAGGGAGTAGGTCTTTCTTCATATTTGTTAATTCATTTCTGGTTTACACGACTTCAAGCAGATAAATCAGCTATAAAAGTTATGCTTGTCAATCGAGTAGGTGATTTTGGATTAGCTCCTGGGATTTTAGGTTGTTTTACTCTATTTCAAACAGTAGACTTTTCAACCATTTTTGCTCGTGCTAGTGCCCCCAGAAATTCTTGTATGAGATTGAATGCCATAACTCTTATTTGTATTTTACACTTCTAAAAATATCCTATATACGTAGGTGGGAACAAGGGAAGGGGTCAGAATTATCCTGATGGCAGCAAGAGTAAGAATACAGTTTATAATGCTACAGCAGCAGGTATAGTAAGGAAAATCATACAAAAAGACAAAGGGGGTTATGAGATAACCATAAGGGATGCGTGGGATGGGCGTCAAGTGGTTTATATTATCCCTCCCGGACCAGAACTTCTTGTTTCTGAGGGAGAATCTATCAAATTTGATCAATAATTAACGATTAATCCTAATATAGGCGGATTTAGTCAGGGAGATGCAGCTTCAAAAGAAAATAGATCCTTATTCGGGTGTTCTGGTGCAGCCCCCATCTGGTCTACTATCGTCTTTTCACCGCCGCTAGACTACTTTGGCCCACCAAATGGCACAACCACAGTAGCTGGCTTGGATCCCTCTTGCTCTGGTCTACACTCCCCTTGTGAGTTGCCACCCTCATGTACTACTCTACTATAAAAAAATAGAACTACTACAAATAGGCTAGAACATTTCTTATGTCAAACCATTCGATTGAATGCAATCTCTGATGTCAATGACACGAAAAAGGGATATATACAATGAATGGAATAACTGCTAGAGTATTTGAAAGCATCTACAAAGTCAATAATGGAGTCGATCGTAGATCCCACATGATGCCTTGTACCCTCACCCAACCTTGTCTCTCACTTGTCGGACTACCGGTGAAAAGTGTTTGTAACGTCAATTCCTTTCGGTGTACATCTCACCCAAAACAAAATACCGGAAAATATAAGCTGTCAGCTCATATCTATCTCTGCTCCTCGATCAAATAAAATTTGATCCTATATAAAAATGCGTACTCATCATTGTCATCCCTCAGCCTCCCGCACCCATATTCCTAAACATCCCTGGGAGGAGAATAAGAATAGCTAGTCACGAATGATTTTCTCACCTACATGGTATACGAATCTAAGACTTCCTAACTAGAGGATAGACAGTATCAAACCACGGGACAGGGAAAAAAGAGAATCTTTCTAGGCCATTGTAGGGTCAAAAATAATAATCAAAAATGAAATAGAAGCGACGCCTGATTCGCCAAAGTACCACTGCCACCAGGGCTTATATCCTCCTATCGCCTACTAGCTGCATGCATTATATACCTACAACTTCTATCGATGGAAAGACCAAAGCACGTCTCCCTATATCTTTTACTGCTAGAGATTGGGAAGAAGGGAGGTGACTGGGCCCTATCACAAAATGAGCAAGTTAGCCACCTAGATGAGACTCCCACTGAAAGGAAAATGAGCTTTGCTCCTATGGGCGCTAGGCGCTCCCGTGGTTCACGAGAAGGAAAAAGGATGTCGCATCTGGCATGAGATGATAAAGAGAGAGCTTCGTATATCAATGAACAACGGATTGACGGATCTCTTGGCATTGCTTTATTTTTCTCTCCTTTCCTATCAGCGAGTTTCGACCATTTTGTTTGAAATTTCTTTGTTTGTACTGACCTGCTTGCAGAATCAAATCCTGTTCCACAAGATCCTATATCAGCTACACATCCTCCTTGAATTTATGCCGGAGATGTCACCAGTGCTATGGGCTTTGGCTTATGTAGATAAAAAATGATGAATGGGATTGTGGCACTCCACTCGCCGCCAATGCGGAAGGATGCTGCCGAAAAGAATGGAACAATGTTTCGCTCTGTAGGATGCATCGCATCTCGTATAACAAGCGAGCTCTCTACCCTCAAATTCAAAGATGTGGGCACAAAATGATATCCTTCTTTATTGTTAGGTAGCAATAGAAGCCTGCTTATGCTGCTTTGACAGTGCTTTTTCGCCCTTTTTTTGCTCTGGATAGGAGCGCTAGTGGACACGGGAAGGGAGCAGGCGAAGCGTGTTGTTCGTAATGGAAAGAAAGTTACCATACTTTGCCTCTTTGTTGGATCATCAGCGCAAACACAAGGGTCTCTGACCAGGACCAGGAACCAATTCGAATTTGGATCTTGACATGTTAGTGGTTTTTAACCGTAGGCTTTTTGCCAGGAAGTTGGTGGGCTTATCATGAATTAGGTTGGGTGGCTGGTGGTTTTGGGATCTCATAGAAAATGTTTCTTTTATGCCTCGGGTATTAGCCACAGCTCGTATTCATTAAATAATTCTATCCCTTCTTCATTCTTGGACCTCATTTCTTAATATTATTACTATTCCATGCTGTGTCTCAGGAAGCTTTTCAATACGGTCCAGATTGATAGCTCCCATTCATAGTTTTGAAATAGATGATACACGAGGAATCTTTTATGGCGGTTCTTCCCTCTAATGACCGGCATATCTACAATTCTTTTTCACAAATGAAGCAACAGGCATCGGTCCATAGAACCTATAAAAAGGAGATGGTTGTGGCACGAAGTACTCTTGTGCACCTACGTCATTCAGCTCGCGCGCAGAAGGTGGGGCTCATAGTCGTCCAGGCCTGCTCTCTGGGCTTCTCGTACCGATATGAGTAGTGCACGTATCCGAATATGTTCTCGCAGGGCTGGAAGGAGCGCACACCGAGTTAGATAGAGCAAAGGAGGGTCCTGTCAAGTCGGTCCGCTAATGCCTTATGTTCCTATTTATAAGCCACAACCTACTTTGACATTTCCAATTTCCCATAGAGGAACTATTTCCTACGTCTGCGGCCGTTGCAGCTAAACTAACGGAGGAAGGAGAAGGGGAAGGGTGGCGGACGTCAAATGGATTAGAGTTATCACAGAACTGGAAGAGGTTTGATACCTCTTTGATGTTGTTAAGCCAAGAGCGCAAGCGCATGCACAAAATGAGAGATAGAGGAATGGGATGACAAGAGAATGCCCGGGTACTCCATCTACCAAAAGAAATGATTGAAATAGAGCGAAGAATGGAAAGGCAGGCTGCGAAGGCGCTGACTCAATGATAGGATTGAACTCAAAGGGAAAAGAAATAGGCTAGGCAAGAGGATTTACCATCGATTGTGAAAGACGAAGTGACTCACCAAGAGCATTGCCCATCAGGGGCTATGGGGACAGGAGCTAGAAGAACTAAACAAAAAGAAAATGACCGTAGAAGGCTAGCTTTCAGAATAAGAAAAGGCACCTTATTAGCACGATAGGGGGATGCTTAGACAAGCAAAAAACAATCAATAAAATTGAATAAATTCATTCTTAGGAAGGATTCCCCTTACTGGGGGTGGGACTATTACACCAAATGAAGCTTAGGAAGGAATGGAAAGATAGGAAGCTTGGAGAGCTAATGGAAAGAAATGTATAAGAAATGACATATATGTGATAGAAGCCGAATACGATTAAGTAACTAGGGGACAAATACAGACTTTAGAGCGTCAAGTCATACACAAACCAGAGTGACTTCACTACCTGAAGAAAGAAAGCTGCTTTGGCAGGGTCAAAGAAGACGTGTAAGACACCGAGGGGTTGGGGCTTCTTTATTGTACGGCGTCTAGAAGCCCAATTTTTTGCTTTTTTGTCGTGTCTTATGGGCATGTTCACAAAGGAAAAGGCTCTCCATGGGCATCATCTACTTCGGCTCAAAGAGAATAGGCTGGCAGTCTTCAAGCAAAAGAGAATTCTTTAACTGTTCGGTGTCGGCATCTTTGCCTACCTCTAACTGTTCTCCTAACCGGGCAAGGTAATCGGCTAACTGGGAATTCATCTTCAGAGCTAAGTCCCAATGAGGTAGGTTGGAATGTACGGGCTTAGGTTAGCATCTCATCCTACGAATGATAGCCTTTGAAGGCCGCCCTTGGGATACGTTGTACCGTAGTAGTTTATGTTAGCTGCTTATCTGGTGCCTTCTTTACGACTTTCGACCAAATTGAAGAAACTCTTGTTTAGTCAGGACGTCCTTCCCGTCCCTTGTGGTGCTTTTTCAACCCCTTGCTTTGACTTAGTAAATTGCATCTGGATTTGGTCCAATTCCAACAGATACCGCATTATCTGCATCACCAGTTCTAGGCATATACTATGTTCCATAGCCTTTAGTTTAGTTGCAGAGTTAGAAGCTACTATATATAGATAGTGCCTGATTTATATATCCTGCCTATGAATCGAAGCTCTTATCTCTCCAACTTATGAATAAATCACCCGTCGGAAAGGAATAGCCAGAATAGAATGAAGGACTGATTAAATCTTCCATCATTTCAGAGCCGACACATCCTTTTCTGCCTTTCTATCTATACTTCCCATCCGGAGGAGCAAGTTATGGAACAATTGAGCTTATTGTTGGGCTGGGTATTCAAAGCCAGCAATTGGCTATCGGATTTTGTCCCACAACTAGAAGAAGATCATTTTGGGGTCACTGTGGTGTGGCTGAATATAGAGCAGTATGCCCTTACAACCTTTGATCAGTAAATTATTTAGAACTTCATAAGATGGTCAAGGTAGCTTGCTTCCAAGCCACTGCACTAGATGGGCATGTAGTCGTAGTAGTCTGCCTAGAATGCCTCTCTTCTTTACTAAAATACTATTTCGGATGAATGGGGAAGTCGCTCATTGATCTGCAGAATAAGGCTTAGGAGCTCTCTCTTTTATGGAAGATATCTCTCCATACTAAG
The DNA here is from genome assembly GCA_003996215.1 of Jaltomata sinuosa. NCBI lineage: Eukaryota > Viridiplantae > Streptophyta > Magnoliopsida > Solanales > Solanaceae > Jaltomata > Jaltomata sinuosa. Next base: position 357,990 of record QJPP01000900.1, on the reverse strand, counting down.
AAAGCGAATCACAATGGATCGAAGCCCTCCTTTTCCTTCCAATTAGTGAGATTCTATCTCTTACTTGGGAAATTGTGGTCAAGCCCTCCCTTTATTCCTCAGAATCGAGCGGGCAGTAAGAATGAGAATCAACTTATATAACATTTGTTCCCATGTAGTCAGCATTCTAGAAGCAAAGATTCCCGGTGCCTTCCTCCTTGTGTAGAAATGCTTTTCATGATCTCCAGCTCTATCCCACCAGCTCGTTCTTTACTAGGCATCTTGGGGAACCCGCCGGGTTAATTAACTCAATGTAAAGAAAGCTCATTAGGTCAAAACTAGGGGAGTGCTTACTAATAGTGAAAGGTTAACATCTCTCCGACCTTATTAGTAGTAGAGAACATCAGGTAACTTCATGCTGTAAAATGAAAGATTGGTAATGAAAGGCAACGTACTAAGAAATCGTAACTCTATTATACCTTTATCTGGAAAAAGTTGGAAGAAAGGAGTGAAAGAAAGGTTTCCTACTACTAATAAGGGAGGGTAAGAAAGAGAGGTGAGGTGACTAGCTTAGTTACTTTATTCAATCTAAAAGTTTGGCTCAGTGGGTTGGTTTGGCCGCCTTTAAGTGAAGGGGCACATCCACCGAAGATGGCAGCGGGAAACACGGGAGCATGAACGAGGTAGCTTATGCTTTTTTTCATCCTCACTACCTGGTTTATAGTAGAATCTTGAGAATATGAACTTCTCGCATTCTTCTTTTTGGTACGTTGTTATGAGCATCTCTGGTGCTCGATCTTAGGTCTGAGGTATGGGTCAAATCATTATAAAGAAGGTTAGGTGGTTGGATAATTCCCAAGCTGAAAGTCGTATACTTTAAAAGTATATGGAGTGATCAAGCGGCCCTTCTTGCGCAAACATACATCCAATGGAATAGAGTGATGCGTCAGTATGAACATGGAACTCCTTATTCCAATCTGGAAACCGAAGGATTGGGGCTGACAGCAAACACTCATTTGCATGCTTAAAGGCTTAATCCTATTCTGGTTCCCAAGCCTTATACCTTTCTTCTGCAATGATTCTATTCTGGGATTCCGCGCTTCAAAAAGTCTTTTTTGATGCGTCTTTAATAGCCTATGTGTCCCAAAAAAGAATGTGCTACGCCCGGCCCCCTTTTCAGTAGATGAGATTAGGATGAAAGGGCTTTCTTTCATTAACATTCACTGAAGGTGCATAGCTTCTTTGAATGTCCCACTGATTGACTACTACATCTATGGACGGGACTGATCCCGAAAGAGAGGTCTTTCTTTATGGTTATGAAATTGCTTTGATTGCAAAGCATGTCGATGATGCCATAAGTCAAATGGGCGGGTGAAGCGAGAGTCATTCACTGCACTCACTGGAGAGAGGATAACATATCCTATATAGTAGTAAGGTCTTATCGATATCAAGTTCGTCAAAAGAACCAAATTCTTGTTGGCGATTATTTATCATCAAAAAAATGAAATTATGAAAACTCCTTTGTCTTATTTATACTCTTCTTCAAAATCTACATACTATGTGGTATAGAGGATTCCCAGCATCTCATAGAAAAAGAGTATGTGATATTGATTTTGAAGAAGAGTATTTCACTTTCATTTATTTTGATTTAGTTTTTTTTATTGGAGTAGTGTGACTATGTTACTATTGACAGATTTCACTGCCATAAGACTTATCAATAGTTTTCTATTCTAAATAGAAACAAAGTCAAATTTGTCTAAATACTAGACTTAAGGAAGCGGGGGATAAATGCGGAGAAGAAAAAAATTATAGGAGGGATTATTTGTCTTCCTAGTCTTCGACACAAGAAATGGGTGTAGAAAAATCTTTTTTTCTTGTGTCGAAACGAAAGAGTAATGATTCTTGATCCTGTTTGTTTAAAATTCCAAAAGCTTCAGTAACACTAGCTACATCAGTAGATCATTGATTAGCATACCTCCTCTGAATAGTCTACATGATCCCTAGTTTCTATTACTATTAATTGGAATTAATCCAGTAATGCATAAACCTTTACTCTCTTAAAGAGCATGAGGTTTAGCGTCAACTCATTCAATGAATGTTCTTTCATTCACCACATGGATGAATCCTACACTGTATTTTCTAGCGGACAGTCATTTGTCTAAAGAGAATAGACGTATAGCAGCTCTCTCTCATCACAGAATGAAAGCAAGCAATAACGAAATGAGGAATTTTTTGAGGAGTTAGTGAAGGGAAATTCAAGCAGATTGGATTTTTCCTCTATCCCATCCTGACTCATCCATTAAACCTTTACCCGCGCTGTCTTCTAGCTGTGAAATATATGGAACACATGCAAGAAAATATTGCACTAGTAACAGAGAGAAGACATCCAATCTAGTAAGAGAGTGTAGGGAATTCTGATAACTTAATTCGAAAGACTTGCTGGTCTAAGAGAGATTGGGATTATGCTTATGGGGAATCTCAATAGTCTACCTGGAATGCCTGCTCACTGCCCTATTGAGCGTCAGGCCATAACTCATGTCCAGAGAGTGCCTGTCAGATCACTTATGCCTACCCAAGGAGAGAGCACCGCTAAGTGAAATCGAATGGAAGAATCATTGAGAAGTTCAGAGACAATAAAGCCGAACTGCCTAAAACGTAACTAGCTTGTCGTCTTCTTTCCTCAACCAGCGACAAGCCTCCCTATCTCTTTTATTTGGTCTACCAGGCTGCTAGATCGTACTGGTAGCATTCTGAGAGTCCTGTGAGGAAGGTGTTCCAAGAGAATGGCAGTACCGATTCGAGATATGACAGCGGGTCAGTCAACAAAGCTGCCAGACCTATTCTACGAGCTACTTCCAAAGGTCAGAAAGCCAGTTTCTCTGAGCTAGGATCACATGTCTAGAAAACAATCTGAGATGTATGATGCCGAACTGAGATCCCTATTTGTAATAGGGCCAAAGAAGCAATGTCACTCGATCATTATCAAGCTGACTGCAATCTTTTTTTGTCCGTGAAGATCCCACCAGAGTGCCCTCTACTTCTAATAGGACATGAACTAGATCAGAATCATTCTCAACGAGTCCATCAGAAGTGATCCCATTTATTTCATCGGGTCCGGATAAATACCAAAGATCTTGAGTGACCGATCCGGCAGAATAACTCAAAAGATAAAAAAGTATCGTTAATATCTTCATGCTCGTTCCAAGCTCGAAGTACCAATTGTACAAATAAGAATCTCCTTCGTTACATGATTTCTTTTTCATATAGATAGATATAGGATCTATGGGGCAATTATTTAGAAGTATATTTTGTGCTACAGCCCTTCCTATCTAATAGAAAAGGATCCCATGATCCTGAACTGATCTTACCTGGGATCGCAAATCCCAAGTTTGTCTATGAAGAGCGGATCTAATTGTATTAGTGTCTATAATTGATTTCTTCTGTGTATTACTAATCGATAGGACCTCATTGGTAAGTGCTACAAGATCTCGTGCATTGGAACACATGGTTATGGACCCGAATTCGTTAGTATGGAACATTTTCTTTTCCAAGTGAAATACCCTAGTATATGAAAGAGTGAAAATGTGCTTTCGTTGTTGTGGAATAAGAAGCCTTTGTATCTTAATGCACGTATTTAATTTATTTGGAGCTATTAGAGCGGGATCCACTTTTTGGGGAATATGAGTCGAAGCAATAACAAGAATATTTCTAGTAGAAGATCTTCACAATCCCTGGAGAGATGGTTCACTAATAGACCGAGGGATAAGTCATTAGACTCATTAACATCCAGATCATGAATGTTTGTAATCCATATTATGCAAGGAGACATTGCTTTTGCTAATTCGAATTGAAGGGTGATATAAAATCTGTCTATTTCTGGCATCATATCCACAGTTAGCCCATTCTCGACTGATATGATAGATAGAATGGTAGTTTGTGTTATATTTAGTTATGACCCTGTCTCCCTTTCGTTTTCTTCCTCTCTCCTTGTATAGGTTGGGAAAGGGCCGGGTGGATTACCTTTGGGAGCTAAGTCGAAGATCTCGGTGGTCTTGTGAGTGGTTGATAAACTGCAACTGCAGTTTTCTTTAGGAAGTCCCATAGCAGTGAGGCTTAACAGATAAAGAAAAGGGTGGATACTTTTATGGGTAGAAGGTGACAACCCTAATGAATTGACTATGAAGGTGGATCTTAGCTACGATCGCTTCTACCACTTCACTATAATCAAACAATACTTGCCACCAGAACTGTCACTCTTTATTGCCATTAGTTTCTAACTAGTATGTCATTAGCTCGAAGTGCAGTGATCCCAAACGGGAATCTAACGATTTCATTCACTTCACCAAAAAAAGGCGAGGTAGCTTGGCGTCAGTAAAGACAAAACAAGACCCGAGGGTTTCTTTTACTAATTTAGATCATACCAATCTCAGAAACTAAACTGGTCAATGCGCGCTTGATACGCGAACACTAAAGAGAGAACCGGGGCTAATTTGCTTTTGTTAGGATTCTTGGGAATAGAATGAATTGAATTGGATGAAGCCGTCAACATAAGCTTTCGGGAAGTTTAACCACGCGATATCTCAGTTAACGTATTGGAACCCGGTAGGAGAGCCAGACAAATTTCGTTTCTAAGAGGTGACACAAGTAAATGGGCTCAACAACAATCATTGACTCATTAAGTGAAGTTAAAAAGAAGTTGAACCAAGACTTAATGGTTCGCCTATCGGCTAATAAATTTGAAATGACGAAGGATTACCGCTGGAGGGGACTCAACACTCCCCTTCTATACTATCTCATATCTCACCTCAGCGCTAATAGAAGCTTCAATCCCAAGTTATAGGAGAAACCATCGGAAGAAGGAAAAGTCAAGCCAAACAGGAAGCGAACTCAAAGCGGGTCTGTCTGTCATGACTTCCAAAAAGAATAAAGGCTAGCTTCAGGAGAACAACAACCATCCATTGCGAGAGAAATCCCAATTCTGGATATGCTATTTTATGTCACTTGATGACTTGATTGGGACATTCTTGTTTTAATACGCGAAGATGGTGATGAATCGTTCTCATATATTTCCAGAATCTTTTCGATTGTTCTCTGGTTACGCTAGATTTTGATAAAAGAAAGGGGGCCCAGCGATACAAGAGCATTTTCCAAGCATAAAATCACGAAGCCGGCCCAAAAAGTTGGTGAGACTCGTCATTCTCCGCTTGCAAGTCAATCTTTTCAAGAAAATCTTTCTGGATGTTCTGATGATCCTAATCAGAGCCAACAAGCAGGTCGAGCTGACATAGGCCAGAATTTGAACCCTTTTGGACTGGAGGGCCGGGTCAGAAAGATCGAGATTGATCGTATTGGAATTGGGACCCAAAAGAAAATTGGGCATTTATTACTTGGATCATATTTGCAATTTATTTACATACTCGAACAAATAGAAATTTGCGGGGTGCGAATTCGGCAATTGTAGCGTCAATAGGCTTTCTTATAATTTGGATATGCTATTTTGGGGTCAATCTATTAGGAATAGGGTTACATAGTTATGGTTCTTTTCCATCAATATTTAATTAGATTAAAGACAAGTTATTACAAATACAAGAGTGGGCGGCGCATTGTATGAACCAGCATGTGGACTGTGTGAATAAAATATTGTATTGTTGATTCACACGGTTTTCTACCATATGTAGTTCAATTTCATTGTTTTTACTTAACTCTTAAGTTAAGAGAAGAAAAAAAGAAGACTTTTTTTCATTGTCCAAGAATGTTTTTAAAAACAAACTTTATTATATGATCTTTTATTGACTTCAAAAAGTCAATTTCTTCCTTTTTCTTGGGCCGACATTATACATTCTTTTACTTACAGAAATAGTCATGCCAATCTTCTCGGTAAAGAAGAACTCTTTCGCATGATATTAAGAGAGCCTAGTTCCATAAGAGCATTATCACGAGCCTTTACTTGATGAAAGGCACCCTGTAAGATGCGCTATATCGACAAGGTGAGGAGAAAGCAGCCTAATGTGAATAGCTCCAAACCAAAGCTGCCCTCCATCTCGCATATAGAAATGGTTGACAGGCATACCTATTCATGATATCGAATAGGAATGATCATTATCAGGGAATACAGATATGCCATGCTAGGATGAGCTAGGGTTTCAACAGCATAAGCCACCTCCAAAGCTCCCTCCAGTGCCTTTGACTATTTCTATGGTCATCAACCGCATCATTGAATTGAGACTTTCCACCTTGCTTTTGAATGGATCTACTTATCCTCTGCCAGATCGATCTTTATTAAGGAGATGCGTCTGTCGACCAGTGCTTGAACTAGGATTATTTATAAAGAGAAAGGGAATGAGTCTGAAAAGACAGGTCAAGAAGGGTTGCGAGCTCAAACGAATAGAGTTCAAGCCGAAAGTGTTTCAAAATAGAAAGAGAAGAACCTAATGGATGAATGTTGGCGGCATGCTTAACACATGCAAGTCGGACGGACAGGTGAGTAACGCATAAGAACCTGCCCTTGGGAGGGGAACAATAGCTGGAAATGGGTTTCTAATACCCCGTAGGCTGAGGAGCAAAAGGAGGAATCCACCCGAGAAGGGGCTCGCGTATGATTAGCTAGTTGGTGAGGAAATAGCTTACCAAGGCGATGATCAGTAGCTGGTCCAAGAGGATGATCAGCCGCACTGGGACTGAGACACGGCCCTTTCTCTCGTATTCTAGAACTGTTCGGCGAATGAGAGCTAGTGGGTTCTATTAGAGGTAGGCGATGGGACAAAGAATAGGAAAAGGACAATCCATCTATAAGAAAGTCAAGGAATATTTCAGCACAACTGGGGAGACAAGGAAGTTCACTCCCAATTCTCCTTCGTCTCAGGTCTGATCAAATGCCAGATGAAAGGTCAGCAACTCTTTCTATGATAGGGGCTTGCTTCTTTAAGCTCTGCCCAACCTTTACAAGGTGCTGCTCGCTTTCTCTCAGCCACGAGTGGCTTATGTAGTGGTCGGCATTCCTACGTGCTCCTCCTTGCTCCTCTACTTAAGAACCCAAAGTTCACCTTTGGATATTGTCGTGACGTTTTGGTTACGAAGGTTACCGCGGTCTTGGTTTATCGATGGATTCAGTCAGCGAAAATTCCTCCAACTCAATCAATATCAACAAGATGTCGTGACCACTTAAGCTTGATTTATTTTGTCATAAAAGAAAGTTGGTTTCATGGGTTCATTGATTAGTACACCTCCGATGCTGGTAAGGCCAGGACCGTGGTCGTCCATCAATGGTTTGCCGGTCGATAAGATCTATGAGATTAACCAGCCAGCTGGGTTGGTTTGGCTATTCTTTTCTATTGAATAGGAGTTAGTTGTCTGCGCGATTCACCTTCTTATAGGCTCCGCTGGATGACACAACATTTTCGTTCAAATAAATTTAGGATTCATGCTATTGCTATTGTTTAGGGGCATCAAGATCGGGTGCCGACTTTTTCTTTTTGAGAAAGAAGAGGTTACTGGACAAGCGAAAGAGCAGATGCTTTTATTTGAAACAAAAGAATTTGCCAAGACATACCTCCCGCTAAAGAAAACTAATGACAATAGGGTCCGGGAGGCTCTCAAAAAAAGCGATAGAATAAGAAAGAAAGGATCAGAACATCATGGGCCGCACACAAAATAAGAGAGAGGATAGCCAGAATTGTATTGAGGCCGCAGCAGCAAGAAAACAACAAGAGCACGTCTTCCCAAACAAAGCAGCTTTCAGCATGAGCTGCAGTATAATGCCTCAGCTCTGGGAACAGGAAGGAACTGAGCGCCCCGGCGAATAAAGAAAACAACAACAACAACATACCCAGTGTATTTCCACAACGCGGGGTCTGGGGAGGGTAGAGTGTACGCAGTCCGTACCACCACTTCAGAGGTGAGGTAGAGAGGTTGTTTTCGATAGACCCCGGCTCAAGACAAAAACAGTCTAAAAATAGGCTAAAAAGGACGTAACAAAGATACAGAATAAAAAACATTATAAAACTACAAGAGACGATAGGAAGTAATATATAGTAACAAACAACAGACAACAACATAGCACTGCCACAAAATACTACTACGAGGAATCTAAGTACAAGAAACTATAAGCGTAGCACTACGATTACTAGTCGGGACAACAAGGAAAAAAAAACACACTTCTACCTACTACTCTTCTACCCTAATCCGCGTCCTCCACACCTTCCTATCTAGGCTCATGTCCTCATTAAGCTGCAACTATGGCATGTCCTTTCGAATCACCTCTCCCCAAAAATTTTTTGGTCTACCTCATCCTCTTCTGTAACCATCCATAGCCAACCTCTCACACCTCCGCACTGGAGCATCCGTGCCTCTCCTCCTCACATGTCCGAACCATCTCAACCTCGTTGCCCGCATCTTATCTTCCACCGACGCCACACCCACCTTATTCCAGATATCCTCATTCCTAATCCTATCTCTCCTAGTAAACCCACACATCCATCGCAACATCCTCATCTCTGCCACCTTCATCTTTTGAATATGGGAGTTCTTTACTGGCCAACACTCTACTCCATACAACAAAGCTGGTCGAACCACCACTCTATAGAATTTGCCTTTAAGTTTAGTTGGCACGTTCTTATCACACAAGACTCCAGATGCGAGCCTCCATTTCATCCACCCAACACCAATATGGTGAGTGACACCCTCATCAATCTCTCCATTTTCCTGGTTAATAGACCCAAGATACTTGAAACTCCCTCTCATTTGGATGACCTTTGTATCCAGCTTCACTTCAATGTCATCATCCTAAGTTGCCTCACTGAACTTGCACTCTATATATTCATTCTTGGTCCTGCTCAACCTAAACCCCTTAGACTCGAGGGTCTGTCTCCAAACCTCCAACTTAGCATTAACTCCTCCGCGAGTCTCATCAACCAAAACTACATCATCCGCAAATAACATGCAGCATGGCACCTAACCTTCTGTTTGCTGCGTCAATACATCCATTACCAAGGCAAATAGAAAAGGCCTAAGGGTCGATCCCTGGTGCAACCCCATCAACACGGGAAAGTTCTCGGAATCCCCTCCCACAGTCCTAACGCGAGTCTTGGACCCCTCATACATATACTTAATTGATTTGGTGTATGCCACGGGTACACCTCGATCCTCCAAGCACCTCCAAAGGACCTCTCTAGGGACTTTATAATACGCCATTTCTAGATTGATGAACACCATGTGCAAATCCTTCTTCCTTTCCCTGTACTGCTCTACCAGTCTTCTAAGAAGATGAATAGATTCTGTAGTCGAGCATTCTGGCATAAAGCCAAACTGGTTCTCGAAAATAGGCACGATCTGTCTCAACCTCAACTCCACCACCCTCTCCCATACCTTCATAGTGTGGTTTAGCAATTTGATACCCCTATAGTTGTTGCAACTCTGAATATCGCCCTTGTTCTTATACAAAGGAATCATCGTGCTCCATCTTAAAGCTTCAGGCATCTTTTCCATTCTGAAAATACCATCAAACAACTCGGTTAGCCACTTCACATCTGTCTCACCTGAGCTCTTCCAAAAATCAACGGGAATCTCATCCGGCCCCATCACCCTACCCCTACGCATATTACGAATCGCAACCTTAACCTCCTCAACCTTTATACGGCTATAATAATCATAGTCACGATGCCTCTCTGAGTGTGCCAAATCTCCCAGCACAAAGCTTTTGTCCCCCTCTTAATTCAAGAGTCCATGGAAGTAAGACTGCCATCTCTTTCTAATGAGTACCTCATCTACTAGTATTTTGCCATCTTCGTACTTGATGCACTTCACTTGGTCAAGGTCCCGAGTCCTCCTCTCTCTAGCCTTTGCTAACCTATATAACTTCTTATCCCCTCTTTTATCCTCTAAAGCCGCGTATAAGCTTTCAAAGGCTGCCATTTTAGCCGCCGTTACCACTAACTTAGCCTTCTTCCTAGATATCTTATACGCCTCCCTATTCCTTCGCTTCTCCTCCTCATCCTTACTCTCTACCAACTTCGCGTATGCCCCCTTTTTTGCCTTAACCTTTCCTTTTACTTCTCCATTCCACCACCAGTCCCCTTGATGCTTGCCAGAACGACCTCTCGAGACGCCCAACACCTCTCTAGCCATCTCCCATATGCAACTAGCAGTCGCATCCCACATATTATCCATATCCCCACTACTACCCCAAGCCCTCCTAGTCATCAACTTCTCCACTATTTCCAGTGCACTGGCCATAGTCAGGCTACCCAATTTAATCCTAGACCGGTCATCCACAATCCACTTTTTTTTCTCCTTCTTGATCTCTAAATCCATCACTAAGAGTCTATATTGGGTCGAAAGATTCTCACTTGGGATAACGGCGAATAAAGAAAACCTAGAACAAAAATTGAAGCCTAAGCCTTCACATCCGAAATAGAAAAATCATTAGTTGGAGAATCCTTTTTACAGGGTAGGCACGGTGAAGGCAGAATGGAAATAGAAAACAACTAAATGACTTAGTCTTGCCTTCTTCTTCCTTTATGGAGAGAGGCCCCTTTAGCTTTAGAGGGAAATTCCTATGTATTTAATTTAGCCTCTCTGTCTATGGCCTATGCCAATTGGTCTTATTCGAATGAGTTGCATTTTGTTTTCCTTTTGTTAGTTTATTAGTCAGGGCCAAATCCTTCTCCCTAAAAATTCGTGATTTTCTTTCCTTAGTGAGTGAAGTTTCTGCCCATGTTAAGTGAGTAAGGCCTGATCAAGCTTATGTGCTTGCCAGGTCTTTCACCATATGCTTTTCCTTGAGAATGTGAGATTGCTCACCCTCAGTAATCATATTGTCTACTCTTTTCATTGATTGTACATCTTTCTCTAAACAAGGGATTTCTAGGGAGTCCTCCGAGTCGGCTAAAGGCGCAATGGCTTTTGGTTTTGAATCCGGCTAAGGTTAAAGGGTATCTTCTTTGGGGTCTATCACCATAGCCTTTTCCTTTAGCTATTACACTAGCCTTTTAATCGGCTAAGGTTGAATTTGCTTTGGCTTTAGTTGTTGTCGTAGAGCGACCTTCTGTTCTTTCAGTTGTGTAAGCCTTCACCTCTCTCTTAGCTTTGCATATTTTCCATTCGGTCCAAGAACTAAAAGCGGTCAAAGTCCTGTTTCAGGGAATGGGCTTGAAGGCTAGTGGTCATATTACTCGTCTAAGGGGAAATGCCTTTTCCGGGCCTCTCCCCATTCGCCTATCGGTTTCTTTTGTTGATGTTTAACTTCTAGGGGATTCAATCTTCCTTGAGGTTTTAGTGAGAGTTACTTTTTGATGCCCATTCGCAAGTGGATAAAGGGAAATTTGCTTGTTCCGATAGTTAGTCTAACCCCTTTCCCGCAGCATTCCATTCGAAGTAGTCGAAAAAGTCTAAGACAGAGAAAGTGGTGATGCTCTTTGATTGCATCCGCTTGCTTGATCTTTAATCGTCTAGTTGTCCCCTAAGTCCCTTTCGCCTATGTTGTATCAGTCTTGGATAGAGTCCATTACCTATCTTTCTTTGTTTGAATGAGACTATCTGATTTTCATCTCATACTAAATGTAATAAGAGTAAAAAATTAGGAAATTTCGTACGAAAGGGAGGCTATGTAGTATAGCCCCTATCCCTTTTTTTTACGCCAGTTGCTTTGCTCCTTATCCCTTTGGGGCTAGACCTTAGCTCAGATCATCCTTGGATGCTAGCGATCCTTTCACCAAAGAACTCTTCAAAGGCGCTCACCTTCTTTTTAAATCAAAGAAAGAAGAGCCCTTCGATTCAGGCCCTTTCCCTCTTTTCTTTGTGAGGGAGGTTTGTCCACATGAATTAATAGTCAAAGTCTAAGGAAGATGGCATAGAGCATAGAATAAGATTGATGCTTCGAATGCCCTATTTTATGGGGTTGTGATAGAAGGAGCTGTGGCACTTTCGGAAGGGGGAATCAGACTAGGCTGTCACTGTTCTAGAAGAGGGAGCGTAGATGGCACGTTGGACCATTTCTGTCAACGGTGAAATATAACCCTAAAGAAGGGCCCCAGAGATAGTATTTCTCAATTGTCAATCGACGTGACAATCATGCCTGCTTGACAAAGCCTTTTTCATTCAGTCTCCCAATAAATGAAAAAGTATTTCTGGTGACACTAAAGTTGTACTCGACGATGTCTTTCCTATTCCACTGCGCTAAGTGGTCTTTCCATTTCTTTCCCTCTTATTCTATCATATTATTCTTTATTATGATAGGTGACTTTCATTTTATATAGCAGTAAAAGCTTTTTTTTTCTTTCAACCATGTAAGCAATGAAGAGTTCATAATGACTAGTAAGAAAGGAATGCCATTGATTCCCGTTGGAGGACTGCATTTTGTGACCTTTCTTTCTTTATTCTATAACTTTCATTCTGGAGGACATTTTCATTTACATCCACCAACTCTATCGATTTATGTATTATCAACTATAAGAGTTGGAAAGCCTTGGTTTGTCTATCTAGTAGCGTACCCCTTGCTCAAAGATTGGTAACAGGTTCAAGATTTCGAATAGATGGTGCAATCCAGTCATAGCAAGCAAGGAAGACTGAAGTAGAGTTTAGGCTCACTTCACCTAAATGACTTAAAGCTAGCATCCCAGAAATGAAAAGTGGAAGATGAGCTAGATCGGCCAGTTCTAACATGACCAAACAGGCCGGCGTTGATGATAGGTTGAGATTTCCCCTAACGACACTCTGGAGGATAGACGGAAAACCCCCCTAGTATGCAAGGCGTATACTCGGATTGTTTGAACCATCCCAACCGTTCAATCAACCAAATCGACAATGAACGGGCCCTCAGTTATATATGGAATGTGAGGTGGATATGCGCTACTAGTCCAGGTGTGATTAAGACTGAACCAAGAACATCACTGGTTCAACAAAATACCGGATCGATACGCTTTCTTTATCTCCCTCCTCTTCATTTAGCATACGGGTTTTCTACTAAAGAAAGGAAGCCATAGAGAATGACTAATGGACAGACCACATAAATACTACTAGAATAGACAAAAAGAAAAAAGAAGGGATTCACAGGGCAGTGAAGGCAACCAAGGGAGAGGAATCATTCCATTCAAATCACTAGTTCGGGAGCTCATCAACTACATAACCAGACCCAGGTTTTTCCAAGCTCAATAGATTATTGTAATTAATTCAAATAAGGAGTCATTCTTGCCTTTCAGGTAGTGGTAAGGCAAAAGAAGAATGATAATTGAGAAAGTTTTCTCTGGCTTTTTCGCTTCAATAGCAGAAGAAAAGAAGTAAAATCCATGCAGCTTTCATGCCCAGCCCAGCCTAAAGATCCTATCCTATTGCAGCTGGAGCTCTTGATGGCACGGGAAAGACAGTTCATGAATGAATGGTGTGTTTTCTATTTACTAGAATATCTTTCATGCAAAGGAAGCTTCTTTTTATAAGTCAAAACAATGACTACCTTAAAAATACCTTTTCAATGCCGACAACTGCACCCATTGATTTAGGAACAAGAAAGAGTATATTATCTGCTCCCCTCTAAGCCTCACGCGGAAAGTGGATATCTTTCTCTCCTTTCAGTCAAGATGGAATGGGTTCCTTCCTATCGCTTTTCTCTACCCAGGATTGCTACCTTTTTCCGGGAATTCTAAAAATAGATGTTTCAAAATAGACTTCTATGAGTGAAAGGCAGGTTTAAACTAAAAAGACGGGAAATTAGCCAACTTGCACGATTGAACTGTCTTCTTTTTATAACTCGAGAGAAAAGCACTTTGACTTTCCTACTATAAGTGATGCCATGTTGTTCTAAACATTACTTACATCATCCAGTAATCGGGGGCCCATTTTAGACCAATCTAAGTTAAGCTCTGGGGAAAGGATTGTCTCCTTATCTTCTAAAGAATAGGAAGAATCTTAATATGCTATCAACTTTTCTATTCTACCCTCTCATGGTTATAGAAGATTTTTTCTATTTTGTTCAAAAATGGAAATAACTAGGTTTTTTTTTCAAGATATTGCATATAAAGAGAAAGATAGCCAGTCCTCTTGGGCGGCCGAGAGTGTTATGTAAAAAGGACCAGTCCAGCTGCCAAAGTCTTCGATAAGAAAGAGGCATCTGAGTAAACAGAAGTGAGATCTTTCTAGTACTTGAACTAGCCTTTCCCAGCTTGAAGTCAAGTGAGGAACTCTTTCTCTTATATAGGCTATTTTGCCTTGAAATCCTATTTTATCCATCTTATTCTTCGGTGTAAGTAAAGACTAGCAGGGCATTCTCTTGCATCAAATCCTCTATCACTCACGAAGAAATCTAAGACCTTGCTCGAAGACAACCTTTACTTTTTAGTAGTAATCTTTCCTATCCTTTAGGCGGGGATAGGTTCATAGAAGGACTTGGTTACATAGGAAGGAATTAAACTAGAAGGGATAAGAAAGGGAATTTGCAATACTCTTAGTAGAAGGGCGCGTTGAAACTCCTTCTATACTTAGTTATTGCGTACAGGACAAACAAGTTATTGAGGGCTATTTATGCCAAAGACTTTTACACTAAAGGGGATAAAACAAGAAATATCCTAAGCAATAAAGATCTTCATATTGATACTAGCACTAGTGGGACTGGCTCCCGAGGAAAGGGAATTACACTAGATCTTGGTATTGGCACTCCATAAAGCTCGGCAGGGAGAGAAAAAAGAGAAGGAGAAGAGGAAGTACGATGAAAAGGGTATGAAATAGGTTTCTTGTAGCAATTGTAATTTGTTATTTGGTTGGGATTACTAGCCTGACCAAGGAATAAGATAAAAAGAAGAGTTCCCGCCTACGTCTACATGTCCATTAAGAGTTATACCTGGAGTCGAGCTAACTGCATAGGCAGAGGGGAACTTTCCTAAAAAGCCTAATAGCAATTAACCGCATTGGAAACGATGAATAACACTCTGAAAGGAGGTTCCCTCCCAATAGATGTCAGGAGGGAGCAAGGCGTGATTGCTCTGTCATCCTCCGACCGCCCCTTTCCACCTCTAAGTAGTGGTGTTGGTGTGTCTGGTTGCAATCATTTCGGTCAATCCCTTTCCTGAACCATAGATAAGGGATGACAGGAGATGGACCTTATAGCAAAATAAACCAGCCCCTCATTTGAGAGAGTAAATAGAATAGTGTCGGGCTTACGACAGTCTGACTTTTGAACAACTAAGCAACTACTAAGATCCCGCCCACCCCCAACCAATTAGGGTAAAATTTTCATTCATACCTTCAATAGCATCGAGATATTGGACCATGACCATGTTTACTTCATCTTCAAGAGCAAGCATCCTGGCTCTCAGGGCCTCAGGCAACCCTGGATCCTTTCCTACTTCCTTAGTGATTCCAAGAAGATGCTTCAACCGCGTTAAGTTTTAGCTGGATATCACAGTCCAATAAAGATTTCCAATTTCAATTTTGAATTGTTGAGCAGTAGGTTAAAGATAACCTCCTTTGAAGTACCCTGTGTGGATCCGGGGGCTGCTTCTGCGCTGGCTTTGCTAGCTTGCATGATGGGCTGTAAGACGCTCAATCAATCGGGCACTATCCCACCCTTCTTCCTTGAACTACACATTCACTCCCTTTAGAGTTAAGGAATGATGGTTAAGAGTTCTTGCTTTTGAGTTCCCACTCTAACTATTTAGAAGGCTATATATAATAATACTTTAATGAATTGAAGTGGATAAAGCTCAGTATTTCTCTAATTTGAATCAAAAGTTGCTCTTTACTCCTCCGCTTTTGAAGGCTGGTTACATCCAATGTCTCCTACGAGGCTGCCTTAAAGTCCTCTTTGTCTAAGCAGAGGTATAGCCCTTTTTAAATACATTTGACTTGGTGCTCACTTGTAGGAAGATTCACCGCTCTGAATTCAAGTCTTTTTGGAGCTCCTTCCAAAGAGGTTGGCATTAGACTTTCAATTGGATGTATCCTGGTCAAATCATTAACGACAGATCCATGCAGACGTACTACTTTCAATCAAACCTTCTCTCTTTTACCTTCTTGATTGATAGATAGTGAGGCCTAGGACTTGCTTCCTTAGATTTGTGGAATTTACTCTGTCTTAACGAATTGGATTTGAACAAATATCTCTGGGCGACTTTTCTTTTAATCGATCGTGAGGGGGGTTTCCACTTTATTACTCAGGTAGAGTGAAATGTCTAGGCTCCCCTATCACCTTTCCTTTCGGTGATATATTTTGCCTTCAATAACCGCCTTTCCCGTTAAAAGTAAGGTGGTATTCTCTCTACGCAGGTAGAAACCTACTCTACAAGGTCTTCCGAGTAGGATATGTAATACGTCCATAAGGATGACATCACACTAGACGTCCGGCTTTAACTTCCCTAGCTCCAACTTAGCAGAAGGGGCACCTTAGTTGAGTAAAGAAATTGGCCTCCGCCCCTATCTCTTATAGCTATGGCATCCTACCGATCCCCGAATCGGCTCTGCTAGTTGGCTTTGTTGCTATCAATAGCATTCTATGGACTCTTTCCCACGTACAGAAATGGTATGCCAACAAACACCTTTTCTCCTTAGCCAACCAAAGTCTTATGATGGCTCACTTCCTTTTTCCTTCTCGCGAACCACGGGAGCGCCTAGATCCCAGAGGAGCAAATCTCATTTTCCTTTCAGGGTAAAGCGGCGCATAAAAAATGGCTGGCCCGTCAAAATTCTGGTTCCTTCGCGAATGAAGTTCAGAATCAACAAGGGTTCATAGAACGAAGGGAGTGTATAACTGGGATTTCATTCCACTTTTTTGTTCGTAACGAGGGAGAGATAGAATGGAGTTCTTCACGAAGTTCGAAACAAAGGAATAAAAAAAACTTTCTCAATGGCCTCCTCTACCCCCTCACTCCTCTTTTTTCAATAACTAAGCCCCGCGGGCCCCTCTCTGATAAGGAAGGAAACAAAATAATCTCAATTTTATGAAAAATATGGTCCGATGGATGTTCTCCACTAACCATAAGGATAGGTGCACCTAACATGGCATTTCCACGATTAAATAATAATTCATTTTGGTTGTTGCATCCAAGTCTCTAGCTCATATTAAGCTCATGCTTAGTAGAAGTGGGTAGCGGCACTGGGTGGATGGCCTATCCGCCCTTAAGTGGTATTACCAGCCATTTTGGAGGAGCAATTGGTTTAGCAATTTCTAGTCTTCATCTATCTGGTGTTTCATCCATTTTAGGTTCTATTAATTTTTTAACAACTATTTTCAACATGCGTGGACCTGGAATGACTATGCATAGATCACCTCTATTTGTGTGGTCCATTCAAATGACAGCATTCCCACTTTTATTATCACTTCCGGTACTGGCAGGGGCAATTACCATGTTATTAACCAATCAAAACTTTAATACAACCTTTTCTAATCCTGCTGGAGGGAGATCTACAGTAATTGCAAGCTTAGCTAGCGCCATACCTCTAATTAAAGAGACCTTAGTTACTTTGGTTAGTAGAGAAGCTTGCCCACTTCTCTTACTGATGTGGCATTTTGCCTTCAAAGAGATGATTCAATAGTAGTAGGACCAGTCATGAAGTCAAGAGCGCCAACTCATACTCATAGTTAAGCAGAGGAAAACTAACTACGGTAGCAAGTCAAATCAATCTCCTCTAACAGAAGGCCCTGACCCTGCCAACCAAGTATCAAAAAGAAAGAGAGAAAAATCGGATATGAATAAGGGATAGGCAAGTCCCATTCAATCGATTCCTAAGAACTTACCTTACCTCTCGAAAGGAACTTCACTATCGTATAGGTGACTCGACTCGAATGCCCTCTTATAAGGAAGAATTAGATGTGCGCAGAGGATTGATGGAATTGGGTCTTTCAACAGCATTTTCGACATTCACCATTAAAAGGGGGATATGACAATAGCACTAGGATCTGTCTATGCTTGGACTGAGTGGACGAGCATCCCCTTTTTGGCATATTGATACTTCATACTTCTTCTTCCTCAGCGACTTGGATTGATGCCTATCGGTAAGAGTAAACTCAGGATTCATGTCATGTATGTGGCACACAATAACTTTTATCGATGTGAATCAACATATCACTGGAAAATTAGGTCACATAGATCTTCTTTCCTACAGCAGCAGATTTGGCTAGTGATCAGTACCCTATCTTTCTCTTTATTCCCATAGAAAGATTCTTCTATGAAAAAACTCTCGGATTGGCTGAGCTTTCAAAGGGAGTGAAGTAATTGGATTTAGGATGTCACTAGGTGACTAACCAACTCTCTGATACAACTTCTTTCTACTTCCGGATCACGTAATAAAGGAAGAAAAGAAGAGCTTGATCCGCTCGATGGGAGAATGAAACCATTAGTGGAAAGATCTGTTATTGGATCTTCTGGGGGGAAATGAATCCAATATAGTATCGTTAATCCTCCTGGCCTGCCTTTCAAAAGAAACAGTTATGAAAAATCCAGGCCGGGTCTTGGGTCCAACCGCCGGATCGATTACAAGTCATCTCCTAGCCTTCTTTCCTTGTTTTGTTTCCCTCATTCACTCTGAAATTCCATTCCCTAAATTAAAGGGTAGGAGAGAGGGCAAAAGAAGGAAAGTTTCTTGCTCGAAGGGGAAGGAAGAGGTTTCTTTGCTGGCCTTTTCATCGAGAGATGCGGCTGTTGTTGTCTCTATGCCTCTTTACCTATATTACTCTTTCTCAAGGGACATATTTTGACAATGCTATCATTAACATCTGATCTTTTTTATCTTCTCGAGAGAAGCCCAATAATTCCGGCTTGGAACTTGACTCCTGCTTTTGTTAAAATGTCCATACTTAACTTCATTTCATGTTCGAGTTCCTCATTGTCTTACCTGCTTTCCTGCAGCCTACTTAAGCGCGCTTGAGCTGTAGGTTCATACTATTTAGTTTAACGCAATAGAGGGGCAGACCACATATGCCTAAATAAGGAGAGAGTGGACCCTTTAGCTTCAGGGGGAAATTCCTATGTCTTTCTTTCATCCTCTCTGTCTATGGCCTATGCTAATTGGTCTTACTCGGATGAGTTGCATTTCATTTTCCTTTTGTTAGTTTATCAATCAGGGCCAAATCCTTCTCACTAAAAATTCTTGATTTTCTTTCCTCGGTGAGTGAAGTTTTTGCCCTTGTTGAGTGAGTAAGGCCCGATCGAGCTTATGTGCTTGCCAGGTCTTTTACCATCTGCTTTTCCTAGAGAATGTCAAACTGCTCACCCTCAGTAATCATATTGTCCGCTCTTTTCATTGATTGTACAACTTTCTCTAAAAACAAGGAATTTCTAGGGAGTCCTCCCAGTCGGCTAAAGGTGCAATGGCTTTTGGTTTAGAATTCGGCTAAGGTGCAAATGTATCTTCTTTGGGGTCTATCACCATAGCCTTTTCCTTTAGCTATTACGCTAGCCTTCTAATCAGCTAAAGTTGAATTTGCTTTTGCTTTAGCTATTATCATAGAGATACCTTATGTTCTTTCAGTTGTGTAAGCCTTCCACCTCTATCTTAGCTTTGCATCTTTTCCATTCGGTCCAAGAACTAAGAGCGGTCGAAGTCATGTCTCAGGGAATGGGCTTGAAGGCTAGTGGTCATATTACTCGTCTAAGGGGAAATGCCTTTTCTGGGCCTATCCCCATTCGCCTATCGCTTTCTTGAGTTGATGTTTAACTTCTAGGGGATTCAATCTTCCTTGAGGTTTTTGTGGGAGTTGCTTTTTGATGCCCATTCGCTAGTGGCTAAAGGGAAATTTTCTTGTTCCAATAGTTAGTCTAACCCCTTTCCCGCAACATTCCATTCGAAGTAGTCGAAAAAGTCTAAGACGGAGAAAGTGGTGATGCTTTTTGATTGCATCCACTTGCTTGATCTTTAATCGTCTAGCTGTCCCATAATCCCATTTCGCCTATGTTGCCTCAGTCTTGGATATAGTCCATTACCTATCTTTCTTTGTTTGAATGAGACTATCTGATTTGAATCTCAAACTGAATGTAATAAGAGTGAAAAATTAGGAAATTTCGTACGAAAGAGAGGCTATGTAGTATGGCCCCTATCCCTTTTGAATGAACTTAAAAGTACAACCAGCTTAAGCTAGTTTTCCACCTATTTTTTAGTGTTTGGCCATTTCTAGCAAAGTCTAAAGGACATATTCTTTGCCAATTTGGGGTTCTGATGGAAGATACTGCTGAGGTTATACACCAAGTACACACATGATTCTGCTCTGGCAGAATTGCATGCGCAATTCTGCTCTGGAAAAACTCCCTAAGGTCCAGAGAGAGATGAAGTTTATAGTCAACCTCTGCCTCTTCGATAGCTTTCTTTTCCAACACTTCTATGTGGAGATGGATGTAATATTAATATGATTGATAGTTTAAGTTTACTATTTGAAGTTTTCCAAAGTCTCAAATTGGTTTGGCCTTCGTAGTGAATTTATGGATTTGAATACTTCTAACACTGAATTTTCTTTTGTAAATTCAACTTGACTTGTACCTGGAACAGAGAAAAAGGGTATCCAATTGAAATCCATTTTTTTCTATTTTTTGCTTAGATGTGCTCGGTAGATGCTAAAGCCAGAGCGTGATGGCAAGAATTTATCGACCGAAGAATCACAGTTCTCAGCTATCACATTCAGAAAGACTACTGGCCTAATTTCACTCAATTAAATAAACTATACCCTTACAAAACTTATTAGGACTCCTACACAGTTGTTCAATTTTAATGTCATTCTCAACTCTATCCCTGACTGGGTCTTTGATTTCAGGCCCTTTTGAGGAGGGTATCATTTTGGTTAATATCAGCCTGGCTCGCATGAACTTTTGGTCTTTCTTAGTTGACAACTTTCTTGCAATTTTCAGTTCTCTAGTTACTCCTGCACAAGCAACAACAGTTATGGATTTTATTGAGGAGCACTGGGAAGAATGGATCGGGGAGATTCCCTTGAAGATCACTTGCCCAGCTCTGGAAGGACATGAGTGGAGAATTGTCACCGGATCCAAAAAAACAGGGCGGAGTTACCTTATTGGTGAGTCTTGGTCGGGTTAGTGTTTAAGGAAGAAAACCTTATTGTAGGTTATTTTTTATTTAAATAGTGCCAAATTAAAAAATAAAAGGAAAAGGATGCTTGTACGCACATTAGATTTGCTAACTCAATTAATCCTACTATATCTAGATCAGGGTTCCCGTTTAAGAAAGCTTGTTAGCTTTGTATTGGCCCCCATCTTACTTAACGGGTCCCTTAGTTGAATACCGATCAAAATTCTTTTTCATTTTTATACTTTTACAATATAGAATTATTAGTTATGTTAAATACCCCGAAAAGTTGAAACCTCTTATTTCGGTCCTTAGAAAAACTACAACTAGTCAGGAATTGCGTAAGAGAAGATACGTCATAAGTAACAATAGCGCAAACGCAGGCGTTAGAGATCCGTAAAGGTAACCAGATGCATGGGGCTTAGGACAAGGAGCGTCCGGAGTCTCTTAAGAAAGGACAAAGACTAATTAATATCATGACCGATCGAATTTAAAAAAGCCCTTCGCCCCTTATCTTCTCGTTTTTCTTCTTTATCTTCTGATCGGATCGCCTGCCTTCTTCCAAGCCCTACTTGAAAGCTTTCTTAAAAAAAGCTTTCTTTATTAAGAGTCATTTAAGAAGCTAAGCTCCTTCAGATAGTAAGATTCGCTTAACTTCATACCTCTAAGCTCTCGTGACTATCCGATGATAGTCACTTCGCTTTCCTTTTAGACTAAGAAAGGAAAACTGAAAGATTGAGCATAAAAAAATATAGAGAATGAGCTGTGAAAATAATGGAAATTCAATAATACGAGTTTGATCTTCTCGCTTAGGAATATGTGATTCCTCCGGAGTGAAGTTGTTGGGGGAAAGAGAAGATGAGGAAGCTAGTTTAATTGAGTAAGCCACTTTCTTTAATGTATACTAGCTGGTCTACAAAAGCATGACGCATGACACTTCTCCTTTTTTTTAGTCCACTCTCCCATAGAAAATGGTGCTGCTTGAAAGCAGATTTTTCAATTACATAGGTGAATGTAGAGATCACCGGTGTCCTACTCGAGATGAATTGTCTTCCCTAAACCAAAAAGGATGAGGGAAAAAGGCTCGAGAAAGCATCCTTGGAAGGGGGAATATCTGAAAAAGTGTTAGCGGGGAGCCCGTCCCTCTTGTTCTTAGAGAAGACATAAGGGGGAATACCCGACGAACTGAAAGCGGGGAAATATCCTTTTTTTGTCTTCTCTCCACAGAGGAAGGAAAGCACCGCCAAGCCAACAAGAAAACAGAACCTACAAGAGGTAAGACTAAGGGCCTTGTGCACCTTGCAAGAGGTTACCGGGGGTCTCAGTACCAGAGGGGAGCGGGAACAAGAAACTCCAGTAAATAAAAGAAAGACAATAGGAGTCCTCTCAATAGCCGAGGGCCACTTCCCTATATGCTATTACGGAAGGGGAAAAGCTTGATTCTCATAGATTAAATAATACACATGTGCAAACAAGAAAATCAAACTATCTTCTTATTGATACTAAATATTTATCCTTTCCCCTATAGATCCACCTTTCTTCAAAATAAAGATATAGCAACTAAAAGAAAGCTAAATCAAATTGGAATAGTATAAAGAACGCACGAAGGATCAGAGAGAAAAAGGATTCTAAAATCTAAAATCCTAGAAAACTAGATTGTCAGACTCGGAGGTAGCAGTAAGATCTCTGTCTCCATAGAAGGCATGAGGGTTTTCTAAATGTCTCCTCTCATTATTTATGGAGAAATCTCTTAAGCTTAAGCTTTTACGAACTGAAAGATATTCCCATTCTAAATAAGAATGAGAGTCTTTCAACTAGATGTGCTCCTTTGGCTGGGTTTGAGAGAGAGAGCGTGAGATAGTTGGTCTAATAACTAGTCCAAGTTCCTTGTATCTCAAAGCGGTGACAGGATGTTAGGTCTAGTAAGGAGACTTTTTGGATAATTTACTTCCACGAATAGACTGTTAGGCTAAGAATAATAGGTTGATATTCATCCCACCTTTGAAAGAGTGTTTTGTTCTATCAATATATCTTATCGAGTTATCAAGCTTAACTGCCTTCTGTAAGGAGCTTGAATCATTCGTTTACTCTAAGTCTTATTACCGACGCGATGGATTGCTATTTGCAAACACTTTCAATACAAAAAGAGCTCCTTCCGGCTATACTCTAGTTGGACAGTCAAGGAGGCACGAAGAACTAACAAAGAATCTTTCTATTTGACTGTCCAAAATCAGGTGGGAGATTTAATTGAAAATGCCCCTTACTATAGACTATAGATAGGGTGTTAGCGCTGTTTTTTTTGAAACAAGTACGTTTAGGTTTGACTAATAAGATAGAAAGGGGCAAGCCAAAAACTACTCTGCTGAGTTCGACTTTCAGGGCTACCTACTTTAGGGCTACCTACTTTAGGGCTTATGTAATATAAAAAGAAGAACCCTTTTAGGGCCTTATATTTTAAGGGTTGCTCGCCTTAGAAAGAAGTGGGAGAGCAGAGTTTATTTCGGTAAACCGATGCATAAGCTGAGGCTCCCATGTCCCGCCGACCCTCCGAAAAAGTAAGGGCTCATATGGAGTCAGAAGCAAGCAGAGTAAAAGGCGGGTAAAACTCACCTAAGCAGAGGGGGAGACACATTCATAAAAAGCGAGAAGCCCTATCGTGGGGCACTGACCAACTATGAATAGATCTTACTTATGCTAACGGGTAAGAACATATATTAGTCCGTATCGTGGGTCTATTTGCTACAAAAGGTGAACATCCCCTTTCCAAAACATTAACATAGGTCTTCAGGCAGACATCGAAAAGGGGGCGAAAAGAGTCTATTTACCTTTACAATATTTCGAAATGTATCATGGCTCTATCTATTCATTAAAAAAAGAAAAAACGTTCTGCATCTCGGCAAATAGGCATGGGGAAGAGTGAGAGGGGGGGCTACGAGCCCTCTCTCGTTGTTGTTCCCGGACAACCCATCTCTTCCTTCCCCTTTGCTTGGTGAGATTAGATTTCTATAACGAAGTGAAGTGATAGGAAGAGAAGACTGCTGGCGGGAAATTCCTATTCATGAAAGCCCCTTGTTAAGGTTAATGGGAAAATGAAAGTGCGCTCCTACGCACCAGTTGAAGAAAGGATATTTGGAAGCTTACCTTATTATTATATCAAAAGGGGAAAGGGTTCCAAACCTATCTGACTAATAAGAAGAAAGGGGCGTTCAGCCACTTGACTCTAAGGAGAGGTTTCGAAGAAAAAACCTACTGCTAAGAAGTTGTTGAATCAAAGTAGTACATTATACATCTACCCTCCAGCAGCAGAGGGGGTTCGATTCCCCTTATATATTATATGACAAAAAAGATTGATTAAACGAAATATGCCTTGCCTACATTAAGATTTAAAACTTGTCGTCTACTTTCAGGAAATGTTTGGAATAGAGAACTTACAATAATACAACGCCATATTCTCCGAAGATTGAGGAACAAGAAGAGATCTATTAAGAGAAAGATTTATTCTAGAAAAAATCTTAACAGTTACATCCAATCACAAACTACACAACAGTTTTCCCTTTTTTATGGATCTTTACCCATCACAGAGCTGCACAGAGGAAGAGAACGAACTTCATATATACCTTTTCTACTCAATCCAGAAACAAGATCGAACGCTATCCTGGTTTGTCTCCATTTTGGTGAAACTAATCCTCAAGCAAGGTAGCCGATAAGTCATCGAAGGGTTTGTGTGAATAATGGAATGGTTAACATTACTCATTTTAAACTCCCCCATGGTGATATAATATCTTTTCAAGAAAATAATGCAACAACCCGCGGTGAAGAAATAAAGAGATCCTTCTATATCAAAATCTCAGTTGATAAAATAATAGGAAAATTCCTGGATCACCCGTGGAGAAGAGCCAAAACAAAATGGTTCTACCTACTCAAAACTAAGAGGGGATGCCGCCTACTACTAAAAACTCGGTTTTTGCAATAGTTGTGTTCTTCTATGCAAGAAGAAGACTTAGAAAGAACAAAGAAATTGGATCCGAAAAAGTACGCTTACGCAGTTCTTTCGCTGAGCACAACAGAATGAAGAGGAATTTGTGTCTTTTAAAATCCCTATTCTTATCGAAGAGAAGGAACGAGAAAAACCGAAATATTCCTACTCGAACAAGAAGTCCTATAGTTTACAACTCTTCTTTATATAGTAATTCATCCTATTGCTCCGCATCCCCCCATCAGTTTACTAAAAAGATCAAAGTAAAAAGGATCGAACTACCTACTTATTATTCGGAGTTGAATTATAGAACACAAAAAGATGTGGTATCTTATGGACTTAACATAGGTCACATACCTCACGACATAAGATTAAAAGATCCAAACCTTCTTCTTCGGAGTGTAAATGGATCCAATGAATTTGAAAGAATTGAAGGAGTGTAATTGTGAATTAGCTTGGTGCTCTTACTGGCTTTCCTGCCATACCTACTCAATATATATGTATGTATCCTCCAAAGAAGATGAATAAGCGGAATAAGAGGAATAGAGGTGCGCAACATATACCTTTTAGTATTCTAATCCCCTTTGCTCATTCGGCCTATTTCCCTCTGACTTTCAATTGGGAGTTTTCACGCCAGCAACCGCTTCGCCCCCTAATTTTGTTCTATTCTATTTTCCTTCTACTTAATTTCCATAAATGCGGCTAGTTCTTTTGCTAATGACTGTACGACCAATCATTTCTTTCAGAATCATGGCCAGAAGCTTGGGTGAACTCTTTTGCATGGGAAAGACTGTCAAAGGCTAACTAGTTTAGGGATCAGAGTTGCAAATTGCTCGACCTTAGGTAAGGTTGGGTAGGGAGGTCTTCCCACTTCCTCTTCCCATTCATAAAAGGGTACTAATAAGAACTGAGGAAAGGAGCAGAGTTAAAGCTTGAGCGGTACTCCTTCTTTTTCAAACTCACTTCTTAAGGATCGGAGATACTCGCCCATCTACCAGGATAGGAGAAAGAGAAGATCTTGACTAGGAGTCAGAAGGAATCTCTAGCGGATCTTTACTAAGCCAGGAAGATACCTCTGCTTAAGTTGCAAGTATTGGGTTTTCAAACTGAGATTTGACTTTCTGGGCAATTCAAAGAATCCCAGCAATCAAGGAAGAGGAAAGAGAGCAATATACTCCCCTGCTTCACCTGAACCCTCTATTCATTCAACAAAAGACAGGGGCTGATTGAACATAATGGGTTGCTGCATCTAATGCGATTGGAAGAGCACGAGAAGGACAAGCTACTGACTTTATACTTCCAATTCTATTGGAAGAGAGATGAGATTCCTTCGGGATAGACTCCATTCTGAATGTCAATAAGACCACTTCCTCAATCCTGAGCATCACTTAACTCAAGAGCCTTGCAGCACTCCCACTTCCACTTGATCTCAATCTATACACTTAGTGGAGTGCGAGCTTTCTAACTATTTTCTGTGAGATGGGTGCCTTCACCTATGTAAGAACCTTTATCTCGAGAGAGATTAAGTAAGGAAAGTTTCTGACCATTAATTCTGTAACAAAGGAGCGTAATGGCAGGCTCGCATAGCTAAAGCCTTCAAGTCCTATTATCGGAGAGGGACTTTTTCCATTATGTATCCTATTTCCGATCGGACCTTGCCAATTCCTTTTCTATCCCTATATTCGAATTATCCCGACTTGCCATTAGTGTGTTCTTTCAGACGTTGAGAGGAAGGGACCTGCGAAAAAACCATTAGAGATAGATTTAGCTTAGGATCGGCCAATTGCCCCATCATCAAATGAGGTTAAGTGTGCCTTTCAGAGACTTTGATAAAGAATGCCTTCCTTCAGCAAACGGCTAGACACTTCTATAGTGGGATCTCTTGAACAAATGAAACTCGTGAAAGTGGGTGAACCCCTTGCCCCTTCCCTGGCTCTCCTTGAACGTATCCCAAGTCTCGAGGTGAAACTGAAAGTTGAAATAGAATTCCATATCCGATGTGGTGGTTTGATCCCTCCGGTTTGTTGATCTGTGGGCATATGGATATTTTCCAGAAATAAAGGATTGCTAGCCTTTTCCCTCATAGCACCACCCTTGAAGCTGAACCAAATTCTTGTGCCGCAAGTGATAACCATTTGGGTACCTTACTATATGTTTGGCATCCATTTGCTCTTCTCTCGTATCTGTCCATCTTTCTGATGGTGAAGGAAGAATTGGATGTGGAAGGTAGAATTAAGCCAATGTGTGGAACAACATTCCCAGTATGACCTGCCTAGCTAGTGCTTCCTAGCTGACTATACTAAATGAATTTCTGTTGTCCATCCCCAATCTTGTGTGTGCCATTCACAAACTTTTCTACATCCATGTGCGGGGTTGGAATTGAAAAAGTAATTGAGTTAAAGAATCGTATTCACTCTGACATCTGTCGAAGCCAGCCTGTGGTAAGAGTTGGGCAGAGGTAGCCCTCAATCACTTACTAACTTACTCGGTAAATTAGCTAGCAAGAGGCCAATCCTAAGGAATTTATTTTCCAAGATAAACCATTCGAATGCTACTAAATGACAAGAATAGTCGATTTGAACAGGGCACATGCATCACATATAAGGAAGACGCCGAAAGACTTAAAATGAATTTGTCTGTTTCGGCCTACTTTGGCCTTTATACGATAAAGTACATCAAGAAGCTTATAATTGCAATAGAAGGGTCCAGGTCAGAATTTGCAGGTAGTTAGCCACTTTCTCTGTAAGAAAAGACCTTAGGTTGTACAACAACTCTGCTATTCTCCCTTTCAAGTAGGGCTTCAACAGAGCTTTATTTAAAGAACATTAACCACCAGTTCGACTGATGCGGACGCGGTTCTCTCGTCGTGAAAGAAGTAATGAAAGGGAAGCCCAGGGTCAAAGCGCATTAGTTATTGCCTGTATAGCTTTCTAGAGCAGAGATAAAACTCATTCTAGGCACAGATCATTGGTATTAGATGTATCGTAAGGTTATGCCAAGTCAAATCTTCTCCCTTTTTTTTCTGTTGCAGAAAAGAAATCCCTTCCCCTCGCTTTCAAAAATGATGAATATGAAGTCCGGGAGGCTGCAGGTACTATGGATCCTCTGACACCCAATCGGGTTTCTTTCCTAGGTCTCACCAGTGTTGCCAGTAGGTCATGATGTGCCTTGAGATGGCCATCTCATGTCCCCTTTCCAGTGGGCAACCCGCTCCCCGGTCATCGCTCTGCTGCGTCTGGCCCGTCATCTAGGCACCTTTGGAAGGCAGGGAGTGTGACAATGTACACGCTTCTCTTTACTCCAAAGAGCCTTCTCATCAGTTGCAGGATTTGGTGGCAGGAAATTGATTTGGCTTCGCCAAAAGGACTCATCCCTAAAAGCCCAGCTCGCGAGGTGTCCCTCTTGCAGTAGGGTTCCAACCCTCGCCTCGCTCTTGTAACATGCTATGTTTCCCCTCTCTATTTCCAAGTAAAGGGTAAGTCCCATGCGTCAGTTTGTGGATCGCGGTCTCACACACTAATCCTTACAGGTGCCCATAGTAGGCCGGATGCCCTACCTAAACTAATCATCATATCGGTCCCTAGGTCCCATTGCTGGAAAGGCTTGGCTTTAAAACCGTATGTGGAGCTTCCGCCTAATACGGCTCCTCTAGGTTAAGGTTGTTGTACACGACCTCATAAGAAAAGAATGAAAAAAAAAACTATGTTTCCTTACAGTCAAGTTTCCGCTCCTGCATTAAGGTTTAAAATGATTTCAAAAAAAAGGCAATCAATCAGAATTGAGAAAATAACTCAGAAAATCTTGGTAAACACTGGAATCTTTACCCCGTTGAGCCAAATCCTGTACAAAAAATCAAAGACTTCCCTCAAGAAGATTTCGCTGAAAAGCATGGCGTGGATCGCCAATAGGCTTCATCTTGTCTTTAAGAAAGTGATAAGCCTCCTTTATTATGTTTGAGTAAGGGGATATATTAATAAGAGAATCAAGATTCTCTTCTTTAAGCATTAAGTTAAGGAGTTTGTCTTGGACAAGGCCCTTTCTCTCTAATACTTGAAGTTCGAAATACTCCTGATCAAAAATAAAGCGAGAATAATCCACATTTATCGCCGAATTGAAATTTTTGCGAACATGGGCATCATAGTCTCCCTGAGTGTTCTGAGGCGGTAGATTATAGTACATACCAGACTCCGAGAGTCTTATACGCCGATATATTTCTACCTCATTCTCCGCGGCAATAAGGTTTCAAAAAGTATTGAGTGATTCCAAACTTGATTCGGATTCCAGGCGAGGAAGACTTCCTGATTCTCTAGTCGAATTCTCACTCTCATTCGACGAGACAAATAAGATAAAAGCTACGGGGAGTTCTAGAAAAGCCAAAAAATTATTCATAATGAAGAATCTCAAAAGGCAACTAAAAAGACAAAGGAGGAAACAAAAAATGAAAAAAAGAAGAAGACTTTTTTTTCTTCTTCTTCTTATCAAAACTACTGTGATAATGAGTAAAGAAAATACAAAAAGGAGGATCAATTCTTGGGTGGTACCCCTGTCTAATCCTAGAAACCGTACACAGGATAGAGCAATTAGAACACTAAAAGACCTAATAAATAGCATTTTCGAACTGAATGTCATAAATTATTTATAATTCATTCACTTCAAGACTGGTTCTGAACGCCGCGTAAGATCATCTTCAACCAACCTCCAACTCATTCGTCTTTCACTTGTGCGTTTACAACATCCATTGCTTCTGACTATGTCGATGAAATGGGACCGCGAAGACAACCCACCACTGGAACTTGCT
Organism: Jaltomata sinuosa; assembly: GCA_003996215.1. NCBI lineage: Eukaryota > Viridiplantae > Streptophyta > Magnoliopsida > Solanales > Solanaceae > Jaltomata > Jaltomata sinuosa. Next base: position 328,246 of record QJPP01000900.1, on the reverse strand, counting down.
TTATTCTCGCTCCGCTCGCTCCCACCTCTCTTCTTCCCACTATAGTGAAAGATCTTTCACTTCACCATAGCAGGAACCTCGCTAACCTTCTCGGCCAGTTAGTATAACCACATGGATCCCTTCCTGCTTATCCACCCACCGTAAATGATTACTAACGGACTTGGAATACGAATGAGATCAAAGAGGCCATCATTGGGGCAAACGATGCAATAGCTTCGATTAAAGCAAAGCCTAAAATGGCATACCCAAATAATTGTTTTACCAATGATCGATTTCACGCCACGGAATGAATCGAGGAACTAAGGATGTTTCCAATACCGATAGAAGCTCCCGCTGAAGCATTTGTAGCAGCTCCTGCACCCATTGATTTTGCACCTTCTAACATCTCGACTTGAGAATTCTCCCCACGCTTTTTCCATCACGATTTTCTCTTCGAGAACACTCGCCTCGTCAATTCCTCCCCTCGTTCTTTTTAGCTTGGGCATTGAGATGTTCATGCAAAGCATAGGTATCACAAGCGGTACACTAAACACAAACCCAATCGTGAAAAATTCTTGCAACTACGAAAACTAAAACAATCCCCATGAACAGACGCTTTGTCAGTTTATCATGGCTCTATCTATTCATGAAAAAAAGAAAAAAACGTTCTGCATCTCGGCAAATAGGCGTGGGGAAGAGTGAAGGGGGAGCTACGAGCCCTCTCTCATTGTTGTTCCCGAACAACCCATCTCTTCCTTCTCCTTCACTCGGTGAGATTAGATTTCCAGAACGAAGTGAAGTGATAGGAAGAGAAGACTGCTGGCGGGAAATCCCTATTCATGAAAGCCTCTTGTTAAGGTTAAGGGGAAAATGAAAGTGCTCTCCTACGCACCAGTTGAAGAAAGGAGCTTTGGAAGCTTACATTATTATTATATCAAAAGGGGAAAGGGTTCCAAACCTATCTGACTAATAAGAAGAAAGGGGCGTTCAACCACTTGACTCGAAGGAGAGGTTTCGAAGAAAAAACCTACTGCTAAGAAGTTGTTGAATCAAAGTAGTACATTATACATCTACCCGCCAGCAGCAGAGGGGGTTCGATTCCCCTTATATATGATATGGCAAAAAAGATTGATTCAACGAGATATGCCTTGCCTAAATTAAGATTTAAAACTTGTCGTCTACTTTCAGGAAATGTTTGGAATAGAGAACTTACAATAATACAATGCCATATTCTCCGAAGATTGAGGAACAAGAAGAGATCTATTAAGAGAAAGATTTATTCTAGAGAAAATCTGAACAGTTACATCCAATCACAAACTACACGAAAGTTTTCCCTTTTTTATGGATCTTTACCCATCACAGAGCTTCACAGAGGAAGAGAACGAACTTCATATATACCTTTTCTACTCAATCCAGAAACAAGATCGAACGCTATCCCGGTTTGTCTCCATTTTGGTGAAACTATTCCTCAAGCAAGGTAGCCGATAAGTCATCGAAGGGTTTGTGTGAATAATGGAATGGTTAACATTACTCATTTTAAACTCCCCCATGGTGATATAATATCTTTTCAAGAAAATGATGCGATAACCCACGGTGAAGAAATAAAGAGATCCTTCTATATCAAAATCTCAGTTGATAAAATAATAGGAAAATTCCTGGATCACCCGTGGAGAAGAACCAAAACAAAATGGTTCTACCTACTCAAAACTAAGAGGGGATGCCGCCTACTACTAAAAACTCGGTTTTTGCAACAGTTGCGTTCTTCTATGCAAGAAGAAGACTTAGAAAGAACAAAGAAATTGGATCCGAAAAAGTATGCTTACGCAGTTCTTTCGCTGAGCACAACAGAATGAAGAGGAATTTGTGTCTTTTCAAATCCCTATTCTTATCGAAGAGAAGGAACGAGAAAAACCAAAATATTCCTACTCTAACAAGAAGTCCTATAGTTTACAACTCTTCTTTATATAGTAATTCGTCCTATTGCTCCGCATCCCCCCCATCAGTTTACTAAAAAGATCAAAGTAAAAAGGATTGAACTACCTACTTATTATTCGGAGTTGAATCATAGAACACAAAAATTTGTGGTATCTTATGGACCTAACATAGGTCACATACCTCACGACATAAGATTGAAAGATCCAAACCTTCTTCTTCGGAGTGGAAAGGGATCCAATGAATTTGAAAGAATTGATGGAGTGTAATTGTGAATTAGCTTGGTGCTCTTACTGGCTTTCCTGCCATGACTACTCACTATATATATATGTATCCTCCAAAGAAGATGAATAAGAGGAATAAGAGTAATAGAGGTGCGCAACATATACCTTTTAGTATTCCACGCCCCTTTGCTGATTCGGCCTATTTCCCTCTGACTTTCAATTGGGAGTTTTCACGCTAGGAACCGCTTCGCCCCCTAATTTTGTTCTATTCTATTTTCCTTCTACTTAATTTCCATAAATGCGGCTAGTTCTTTTGCTAACGACTGTACGACCAATCATTTCTTTCAGAATCATGGCCAGAAGCTTGGGTGAACTCTTTTGCATGGGAAAGACTGTCAAAGGCTAACTGGTTTAGGGATCGGAGTTGCAAATTGCTCGACCTTAAGTAAGGTTGGGTAGGGAGGTCTTCCCACTTCCTCTTCCCATTCATAAAAGGGTACTAAGAAGAACTGAGGAAAGGAGCAGAATTGAAACTTGAGCGGTACTCCTTCTTTTTCAAATTCACTTCTAAAGGATCGGAGATGCTCGCCCATCTACCAGGATAGGAGAAAGAGAAGATCTTGACTAGGAGTCAGAAGGAATCTCTAGCGGATATTTACTAAGCCAGGAAGATACCTCTGCTTAAGTTGCAAGTATTGGGTTTTCAAACTGATATTTGACTTTCTGGGCAATTCAAAGAATCCTAGCAATCAAGGAAGAGGAAAGAGAGCAATATACTCCCCTGCTTCACCTGAACCCTCTATTCATTTAATAGAAGCCAGGGGCTGATTGAACATAATGGGTTGCTGCATCTAATGCGATTGGAAGAGCACGAGAAGGACAATCTACTGACTTTATACTTCCAGTTCTATTGGAAGAGAGATGAGATTCCTTCGGGATAGACTCCATTCTGAATGTCAATAAGACCACTTCCTCAATCCTGAGCATCACTTAACTCAAGAGCCTTGCAACACTCCCACTTCCACTGGATCTCAATCTATACACTTAGTGGAGCGCGAGCTTTCTAACTATTTTATGTGAGATGGGTGCCTTCACCTATGTAAGAACCTTTATCTCGAGAGAGATTAAGTAAGGAAAGTTTCTGACCATTAATTCTGTAACAAAGGAGCGTAATGGCAGGCTCGCATAGCTAAAGCCTTCAAGTCCTATTATCGGAGAGGGACTTTTTCCATTATGTATCCTATTTCCGATCGAACCTTGCCAATTCCTTTTCTATCCCTATATTCCAATAAGCCTGACTTGCCATTAGTGTGTTCTTTCAGACGTTGAGAGGAAGGGACCTGCGGAAAAACCATTAGAGATAGATTTAGCTTAGAATCGGCCAATTGCCTCATCATCAAATGAGGTTAAGTGTGCCTTTCGGAGACATTGATAAAGAATGCCTTCCTTCGGCAAATGGCTAGACACTTCTATTGTGGGATCTCTTGAACCTATGAAACTCGTGAAAGTGGGTGAACCCCTTGCCCCTTCCCTGGCTCTCCTTGCACGTATCCCAAGTCTCGAGGTGAAACTGAAAGTTGAAATAGAATTCAATATCCGCTGTGGTGGTTTGCTCCCTCCGGTTCGTTGATCTGTGGGCATATGGATATTTTCCGGAAATAAAGGATTGCTAGCCTTTTCCCTCACAGCACCACCCTTGAAGCCGAACCAAATTTTTGTGCCGCAAGTGATAACCATTTTGGTACCTTACTATATGTTTGGCATCCATTTGCTCTTCTCTCGTATCTGTCCATCTTTCTGATGGTGAAGGGAGAATTGGATGTGGAAGGTAGAATTAAGCCAATGTGTGGAACAACATTCCTAGTATTACCTGCCTAGCTAGTGCTTCCTAGCTGACTATACTAAATGAATTTCTGTTGTCCATCCCCAATCTTGTGTGTGCCATTCACAAACTTTTCTACATCAATGCGTGGGGTTGGAATTGGAAAAGTAATTGAATCAAAGAATAGGATTCACTCTGACATCTGTCGAAGCCAGCCTGTGGTAAGAGTTGGGCAGAGGTAGCCCTCAATCACTTATTAACTTACTCGGTAAATTAGCTAGCAAGAGGCCAATCCTCAGGAATTTATTTTCCAAGATAAACCATTTGAATGCTACTAAATGACAAGAATAGTCTATTTGAACAGGGCACATGCATCACACATAAGGAAGACGCCGAAAGACTTGCAATGAATTTGTTTGTTTCGGCCTACTTTGGCCTTTCTACGATAAAGTACATCAAGAAGCTTATAATTGCAATAGAAGGGTCCAGGTCAGAATTTGAAGATAGTTAGCCGCTTTCTCTGTAAGAAAAGACCTTAGGTTGTACAACAACTCTGCTATTCTCCCTTTCAAGTAGGGCTTCAACGGAGCTTTATTTAAAGAACATTAACCACTAGTTCGACTGATGCAGACGCGGTTCTCTCGTCGTGAAAAAAGTAATGAAAGGGAAGCCCAGGGTCAAAGCGCATTAGTTATTGCCTGTATAGCTTTCTAGAGAAGAGTTAAAGCAACTCATTCTAGGCACAGATCATTGGTATTAGATGTATCGTAAGGTTATGCCGAGTCAAATCTTCTCCCTTTTTTTTCTGTTGCAGAAAAGAAATCCCTTCCCCTCGCTTTCAAAAATGATGAATATGAAGTCCGGGAGGCTGCAGGTACTATGGATCCTCTGACACCCAATCGGGTTGATTTCCTAGGTCTCACCGGTGTTGCCAGTAGGTTATGATGTGCCTTGAGATGGCCGTCTCCTGTCCCCTTTCCAGTGGGCAACCCACTCCCGGTCATCGCTCTGCTGCGTCTGGCCCGTCATCTAGGCACCTTTGGAAGGCAGGGAGTGTGACAATGTACACGCTTCTCTTTACTCCATAGATCCTTCTCATCAGTTGCAGGGTTTGGTGGCCCGAAATTGACTTGGCTTCGGCAAAAGGCCTCATCTCTAAAAGCCCATCTCGCGAGGTGTCCCTCTCGCAGTAGGGTTCCAACCCTTGCCTCGCTCTTGTAACATGCTATGTTTCCCCTCTCTATTCCCAAGTAAAGGGTAAGTCCCATGCGTCAGTTTGTGGATCGCGGTCTCACACACTAATCCCTACAGGTGCCCGTAGTAGGCTGGACGCCCTACCTAAACCAATCATCAAATCGGTCCCTAGGCCCCATTGCTGGAAAGGCTCGGCTTCAAAACCGTACGTGGAGCTTCCGCCTCATACGGCTCCTCTAGGTTAAGGTTGTTGTACAAGACCTCATAAGAAAAGAATGAAAAAAAAAACTTTGTTTCCTTACAGTCAAGTTTTCGCTCCTGCATTAAGGTTTAAAATGATTTCAAAAAAAAGGCAATCAATCAAAATTGAGAAAATAACTCAGAAAATCTTGGTAAACACTGGAATCTTTACCCCGTTGAGCCAAATCCTGTACAAAAAATCGAAGACTTCCCTCAAGAAGATTTCGCTGAAAAGCATGGCGTGGATCGCCAATATGCTTCAGCTTCTCTTCAAGAAAGTGATAAGCCTCATTTCTTATGTTTGAGTAAGGGGATCTATTAATAAGAGAATCAAGATTCTCTTCTTCAAGGATTAAGTTAAGGAGTTTGTCTTGGACAAGGACCTTTCTCTCTAATACTTGAAGTTCGAAATACTCCTGATCAAAAATAAAGTGAAAATAAGCCACATTTATCGCCGAATTGAAATTTTTGTGAACAAGGGCATCATAGTCTCCCGGAGTGTTCTGAGGCGGTAGATTATAGTACATACCAGACTCCAAGAGTCTTGTACGCTGATATATTTCTGCCTAATTCTCCGCGGCAATAAGGTTTCGAAAAGTATTGAGTGATTCCAAACTTGATTCAGATTCCAGGCGAGGAAGACTTCCTGATTCTCTAGTCGAATTCTCACTCTCATTCGACGAGACAAATAAGATAAAAGCTCCGGGGAGTTCTAGAAAAGCCAAAAAATTATTCATAATGAAGAATCTCAAAAGGCAACTAAAAAGACAAAGGAGGAAACAAAAAATGAAAAAAAGAAGAAGACTTTTTTTTCTTCTTCTTCTTATCAAAACTACTGTGATAATGAGTAAAGAAAAGACAAAAAGGAGGATCAATTCTGGGGTGGTACCCCTGTCTAATCCTAGAAACCGTACACAGGATAGAGCAATTAGAACACCAAAAGACCTAATAAATAGCATTTTCGAACTAAATGTAATAAATTATTTATAATTCATTCACTTCAAGACTGGTTCTGAACGCCGCGTAAGATCATCTTCAACCAACCTCCAACTCATTCGTCTTTCACTTGTGTGTTTACAACATCTATTGCTTCTGACTATGTCGATGAAATGGGACCGTGAAGACAACCCACCACTGGAACTTGCTTTGTTCTCTCTCCGCTCGCTCCCACCTCTCTTCTTCCCACTATAGTGAAATATCGTTCACTTCACCATAGCAGGAACCTCGATAACCTTCTCGGCCAGTTAGTATAACCACATGGATCCCTTCCTTCTTATCCACCCACCATAAATGATTACTAACGGACTTGGAATACGAATGAGATCAAAAAGGCCATCATTGGGGTAAACGATGCAATAGCTTCGGTTAGAGCAAAGCCCAAAATGGCATAACCAAATAATTATTTTGCCAATGATGGATTTGACACCACGAAATGAATCAAGGAACTAAGGACGTTTCCAATACCGATAGCAGCTCTTGCTGAAGCATCTGTAGCAGCTCCTGCACCCATTGATTTTGCACCTTCTAACATCTCGACTTGAGAATTCTCCTCACGCTTTTTCCATCACGATTTTCTCTTCTAGAACACTCGCCTTATCAATTATTCCCCTCGTTCTTTTTATCTTGGGCATTGAGATGTTCATGCAAAGCATAGGTATCACAAGCGGTACACTAAACACAAACCCAATCATGAAAAATTCTTGCAACTACGGAAACTAAAACAACCCCCGTGAACAGACGCTTTGTCCGTTTATTTTTTATATAAATTCAATTCCATAATTAAGAAAAAGGGTGAAAAGGGCGATCTAGTTCAATGGGTAAATCCAACTCAGGAGTAAGCTGCTCCATTGTAGCCACTTCTGTACCTGTAGTGGCTTGAGCAGCCAAAATATTGATACTGGGAGATTGGGGATCGGCTGAAACACTCGAAGATATTTGGGGATTCAACGATAAAGATCGGACAACGATCTCACTTTCCTCCTCATATTCGAAAAGATTTATGTTCATTCGCTCTGCTCGCAGAGCGGTATCATGAAAAAAAGAAGCGACTACCTTACTTCAGCAATTCTTCTTATTCTTCTTCTTTCTTAGTTGTAGTTCCCCTTCTTCGGCAGCTAGTTCAATGGTTTCTAAGATGGACGATTGTCTCTGGATGGAAGGTAAATCCAGGTATGTTGCTGGTCCTTAGAAGGACCGATGGAATCCTGGTCTTCTCTCCTAACGAATTTCCCCTTTGCTACTCCCTTTCGCTACCTGGAGCCAGGTTTTTTCTTATTATAGATAACGTACGCACATATGATCTATCTAGGACTAGCTTCACTAAGACTCCTTCGATCTTCTATAGCGACTTTCGGACCATTTGATGTGCCGCTAATTTATGGCACTTTCGACTCCTTTTTACTAAGAACAATCGTACGTTTTCAAGCAATCGTTGTTGTTTTTGATGTTTTTATGTTGTATTTGTAGGAAATGGAAACAAACACGGAAACAGACAAAAATACGCGAAAAAGAACATTCTGGATAAGAGTGACGGTTCAGGTGACGGTCCGTCAAGGGTGTGACGGTCCGTAACCCAAACCATCACACCAAGGCAGCAGCCAAGGCAGCACCACTGCCTAAGGGTGACGGTCCAGGCGACGGTCCGTCAACCCTGTGACGGTCCGTCACCCTGGCCGTCACACTTAGGCAGTTCGCGACGCGGAATCCGAGCATTTTTGGGATTGGTTTCCTAGACTCCTATAAATACCCTATGTTAGGTTTATTTCATTATTAGGCTTTGAACCAAGTTTTTCCAATAATTTTAGGAGAGTTTTTGAGCGAGTTTTGAGAGGGGAAACGCGCTACACACGGTTTCCTTCTCCTCAATCTTGTTCTTGATTCGTTCTTGGGATCTTTGGTTTCTTGTTCTTGGAATAATTATAGATTGTTCTCAATACATTGTAAGGCTTTCTTTTCTTTATTATGCATATGACTTTCTTTTATTCTTCTACTAGCATGAGTAACTAAACCTCCCACAACTAGGGTTGTGGGAGCTATGGCTAAGGTATCGAGATAGATTCCGGGTAGCGACGGGTTCAATATGTATGTTGTCACGTTGTTAATCATTCGTTATTTAACGTTTTCTAGTGGTTGCAAACATTAGAACATGCCTAGGTTTAATTTGCTTGAGTAAAGAGATTAAAACCGGGAAACTTGATTAACAACAAGGATTCGAGACTACTAACTCTCGTCTAATGATTAATGCTGTAACTAGATTAATCTACTTGATGTTTAGGATTGAAATCTAAAAAGCACATCTTTTCGAGGTCGAGAGAATAGAAAAGGAAATTTGTTTATTTGGTCGAGAGACGTTTAGACGATACCATTAATTCAATCACATCATGACACACACATAAAAAGAACCCGGTTAAGCCTAGAATCGACATTGTTACCAACGCCATGGTAAACACTTCCCTAGTTCATTCTCCTATTGATTATTTCTCATACGTTAATTGTTTGTTTTTGTTTACAATTTGATTACGCAAAAACCCCCCTTTTACCGGAAACTATTGACGACTAGTCACTTAATTCACTAAAGACTTAATTCTCACCATATTCTCTGCGGGATTCGACCCCAACCTAGTTGGGTTCTATATTTGACTACGACCGCTTACGCTTCGTTAATTCGAGGTGTAGTTTGGGCGTTATCAAAAAGTGGCGCCGTTGCCGGGGAATACGGATGTTAATTAAGTCTGGTGTGTTTATTTGACTCTTAGTCATACTTTCCTGCTTTACGTTTATTTGTTGTTTTTGTCTTTGACAGGGTACACAGTTGTGCATGACAAGTACCCGAAGTTCGGGGGAACAAATTTTACCTTACGACCCCGAGCTTGCTAGAACATTGAGGCAGAATATGGCCGCACAACTAGAGGCAGCGAGGATCGCTGCAGAACTGCAGGCCCAACAAAATATTAATGCTGGTGGTCTGCAGGATGAGATCGCAAGGAATGATGAGGATCTCGACTTAGATGGAGCTGGCGCTACGGGCGCCATTGTCGTTCCACCGCTACCTCCCGGAGCCAAGTCCAACATCACTAGCACGATGATCCAGCTGTTGAACTTGAGAGGAGTGTTCCGAGGTGTCGCTGGGGAGGATCCAAACCAGCACCTAATGAATTTCGTGGGCATATGCAAGTCATTTGAACTACCGGGCGTGAGTCAGACAGCGATCAGGCTCAGGTTGTTTCCGTTGTCTCTGTCTGATGAGGCAGCATTGTGGTTGACAAAGCTGACCCCCGACGCTATCGCAACGTGGGGAGAGTTGAGAGGAGCTTTCCTAGAAAGGTTATTTCCTCCCTCTTGGATGATACAGTTGAGGGACGAGATTAGCAACTTTAGGCAGCAACCGCACGAAGCACTGCACGAGACTTGGTTGCGATTCAAAGAGAAGATAACACAATGCCCGAACCATCAGTTGACCGATAACTTTTTGATGCAGACGTTCTACCGGGCACTGAATTCGGCTACCAACCCGACGTTAGACAACGCAGCAGGTGGTGCATTCATGGGTCTTACCTTTGTTGAGGCCACAACTACTTTGGACAGGCTCACCAAAACCAACAGGGCCTGGCACACACGAGATTCAGAGGTTGTAGCTAGCACCTATACCGTTGGTATGTCAGCAGAGCAGCGTAGGAAAGAGGAGGAGCGCGACCAAGACATGGCGCATCTGAAAACGCAGTTGGACCTACTGACCAAGCACTTGTTCTCAGGAGGTATGGAGAAGGTACAAGCGGTGGGTTCCCAAGGTATGGAGACTGAGGAGGCGAATTACTTGGGGGGTTTCCAGGCCAATGGCCAAGGAAACCAAGGTCGGAACTATGAGAGAGACAATCACTATGAAAAAAGCGGCTACAGAGATCGCGACCAAGGAAACTGGAGAAATAACACTGATAGAGGTGGGTTGTATGTACCACCTGGTAATTGAGACAAAGCTGGCAATGAGGCAGGGACTTCCAAGCTAGAGAACATGATGGCGAAGATGCTGCTAAAGGTGGAATCGACTGACTCTGGGGTAAAGGCAATGAGGACTGAGTTATCAACGTTGAGTCAGGTAGTAGAGTCACATTCCACCGCAATCAAGCAATTGGAGCAGCAAGTGGGTTAGATCTCGGCATCTTTAAACCAAAGGAAGACAGGTACCTTGCTGAGTGACACGACTCATCCAAGGAATGACGCTAGTTGTATGGCCATCACTACAAGAAGTGGAAAAATATTACCGGAATCACATCTGGTAATTCAGACTCAAGGTGATGGTGCGGATGATGAAGAGGCGGTAGAGGAGGAAACTCCAAAGCCCACGGAGAAAAGCAAGGAAGCTGAAAAGCTTCAAACTATGATGCCTCGACCACCACCTCCTTTCCCACAGCGTTTGAAGAAGAAAGCTGACGATGGTAAGTTCCTGAACTTCATGACCATGCTGAAGCAGATTTCAATAAACATACCATTGGTGGAAGCGCTGGAACAAATGCCCGGTTATGCCAAGTTCACGAAGGACTTGATTACAAAGAAGAGGTCGGTAAGTTTTGAACCGGAAGACAACCTCCACCACTGCAGCGCTATTTCCTCTAGATCGTTAGTGGAAAAGAAGGAAGACCCAGGTGCGTTTACTGTTCCCTGCACTGTTGGGAAGCTCAACTTCGGGAAAGCCTTGTGTGATTTGGGTGCTAGCATCAACTTGATACCGCTAGCCGTCTATAAACAACTGGGTTTGGGAGCTCCTAAACCAACGTCCATAAGAGTGATGATGGCTGACTGCTCAGTGAAGAGACCTGTGGGAATATTGTCTGATGTGCTAGTAAAGATCGGTAAGCTTATATTCCCGGCCGACTTTGTGATCTTGGATTGCGAAGTGGATTTTGAAGTTCCCATAATCTTGGGACGACCATTGCTAGCCACAGCAAGAGCATTGGTCGACATGGAGAAAAATGAACTGACCTTCCGATTAAACAATGAAGTGGCCAAGTTCGATGTGTCCAAATTGATGAAGCAACCAAGTGAGATGAGGGTGGTCGCGGTCATCAATACTATTGAGGAAGTCCCTGCGGATGTGTATTTTGAAGAGAAGGGTTGTGTTGAAACCCGAGCTGTTATGAGAGTAAAGTCGCGATCGCAAAAGAACGAGCAGGTGAAAGAAAGCGGTGAAAATAAATCAAGAAAATGAAAACACCGTAAGAGAATCTGCAAAGAAAGAGCAAAGAAGTTGTCGCAACTAGCTGCGGAGCCAATGAAGGAAGAAGCTAAAACGCAATATGAGGTTGTCGCGTGCACACACTCCATCGAGTTCTCTTGTTTTGGAGACCCTGGCGGTCTCCAACATCATTCCAGAATCTGAGTCATATCGACTTCACAGGTATTCCTTTCTCTCACAGTTTTTAGCTTTCATATAGATGCATTGGGGACAATGCATGAGTCTAAGTTGAGGGTGTGGGGAAACCTGTGAGTCACCACCGAGGGTTTTTGTTGCCGTGTTTCTTTTTCCTCCGGTCTGCTATCTAGTAGAACCGGCATGTTTAGGTTGTTAGTTTAAATTTTTTTTTTAGTGTCTATAGTGATAAATGGCGTTTTTGTGGACTAAAAGGAGCCCCTTCTGAAAAATTTTCTGGTTTTGTACTTATGTTGAAACAATTGACTGTCTGGATTCTAGAATGTCATTGTGTGATTATGATTAGAATGAGTATGCTTAAGAGCGGTTGTTTGATAGTTGGTAGCGATATAGTTTCTTGGTGCCAAGAGTGGGTGAGCTTATTGTTATAAATTCTTACTCTATGCATGCATCTAGAACTTGCCCGGTCTATTTTGTTAAGTTTGAAGTTTGGTTGCTTAGGAAAGGATCACAGGCCCTTTTTGTGTGCAGTCCACTTAACCTAAAAGACCGTCCAATAGAAATAATCCCTTTGATCCCTGTTTGAGCCGAATTGACCTTGTTACTTTCAATAACCTGTCACCATTCCTGTTTTTAACTTGGAATCCTTATTTTGGCCCTGGTCCTTCCTTGGACATCGTGCACCTCAACTCCGGCAATCAGCCTAAGTTGAGGGTGGCTACTATAGAGGTAAACCCTGTTTTGGCCCTGGTCCTTCCATGGACATTGTGCACCTCAACCCAGGCAATCAGCCTAAGTAGAGGGTGGCTACTATAGAGGTTAATGATAAGAAAAAGAGGATGGAGAAGAGTGGTGGTGAATAGAATGAAAAGTCGGGTGTGTGCCTAAGAAAAGAAAGAAAAAAGAGATGAAAAAGATCGAAAAAGAAATAAAAAGAATTGTCAAAATAAAGAGGTCGCACCTGTAACTAGAAAGAAGGAAATAAAAAGGTGAATAAGGATGGACAAAGTAAGTTATGTGGTAATAAGACGTCGGTAGTTCCAAGGAGGGCTTAGTCACTAACCCCTAAATGTATCCTACCTGCACCTGAAGCCTCAGTACAAGCCAAAACAAGTCCTGTAGTGATCCTGAGCGGCTTTCTGAAGAACCGAAATAGAATAGTAAGGGCAAACCTATGGTATCGCATGTGCATTGTTTGAAATCGTTTGTGAGTGTGAGCGCTTACCTAGTCCCAAATCTTGTGTGAGGGATTTCTTTGTGGTGAGGGCACCAAGATGTCTGTATTGTCTATTGATTGTTAGGATAGCTGCGCGTGTGAATGTAGAATGTTCTATCATATCGGAATGACATGTTTGGATCCTTGCAAGTTAGTGTTTCATACATTCGTGTGCTACGAGGGAGCTTGATTTAATGGAATAAGATGTGGAATGACCATGAGTTGCTAGAGACATGAGTTCGTGTTCTTAGTTGAGTCGTTTTATTGTTTTATGTTATGTTGCTTGAGGACAAGCGAACGTTTTAAGTTGAGGGTGTTGATGTGCCGCTAATTTACGGCACTTTTGACTCCTTTTTACTAAGAACAATCATACGTTTTCAAGCAACCGTTGTTGTTTTTGATGTTTTTATGTTGTATTTGTAGGAAATGGAAACAAACACGGAAACGGACGGAAATACGCAAAAAAGAACATTCTGGATAAGAGTGACGGTTCAGGTGACGGTCCGTCAAGGGTGTGACGGTCCGTCACCCAAACCGTCACACCAAGGCAGCAGCCAAGGCAGCACCACTGCCTAAGGGTGATGGTCCAGGCGACGGTCCGTCAACCCTGTGACGGTCCGTCACCCTGGCCGTAACACTTAGGCAGTCTGCGACGCGGAATTCGAGCGTTTTTGGGATTGGTTTCCTAGACTCCTATAAATACCCTATGTTAGGTTTATTTTACATATTACCTTTCCAATAGTTTTTACATACATTACCCAATAATTGTAGGAGAGTTTTGAGCGAGTTTTGCGAGAGGAAACGCGCTACACACGGTTTCCTTCTCCTCAATCTTGTTCTGGATTGTTCTTGGGATCTTTGTTTTTCTTGTTCTTGGATACTTGAAGATTGTCCTCATTATATTGTAAGAATCTTTTCTTGTTATTATGAATACGACTTTCTTCTATTCTTCTACAAGCATGATTAACTAAACCTCCCACAACTAGGGTTGTGGGAGCTATGGCAAACGTAGTGATATAGATTCCGGGTAGCGTTGGGTTCAATATATGTATTGTCACGTTGTTAATCATTCATTATTTAACGTTTTCTAGTGGTTGCAAATATTAGAACATGCCTAGGTTTAATTTGCTTGAGTAAAGAGATTAAAACCGGGAAACTTGATTAACAACAAGGATTCGAGACTACTAACTCTCGTCTAATGATTAATGCTGTAACTAGATTAATCTACTTGATGTTTAGGATTGAAATCTAAAAAGCACATCTTTTCGAGGTCGAGAGAATAGAAAAGAAAATTTGTTTATTTGGTCGAGAGACGTTTAGACGATACCATTAATTCAATCACATCGTGACACACACATAAAAAGAACCCGGTTAAGCCTAGAATCGACATTGTTACCAACGCCATGGTAAACACTTCCCTAGTTCATTCTCCTATTGATTATTTCTCATACGTTAATTGTTTGTTTTTGTTTACAATTTGATTACGCAAAAAACCCCCCTTTTACCGGAAACTATTGACTATTAGTTACATAATTCACTAACGACTTAATTCTCACCATATTCCCTGTGGGATTCGACCCCAACCTAGTTGGGTTCTACATTTGACTACGACCGCTTACGCTTCGTTAATTCGAGGTGTAGTTTGGGCGTTATCACATATACCTAAGCTTGTCTCCCTCGATCTTGTGAGCATGAGTCATAAGTCTGGAGATACTCATGTCACTCAACAGCATAGCAGATCTACACTCCTTTCTTACCAAATCCGAGACTCCATAGATGTACTTGCTCACTTGATCCTATGGGTCAGCCACCATAGCAGGAGCGTATCTAGAAAGTTGGGTGAACCTTAACTCATACTCCTGAATAGTCATGGATCCCTGTCTCAAGTTCACAAACTCCTTAGTCTTTGCTTGCCTTAACTCTCTCAGGAAGAATCGGTCAAGAAAAGCCCTCTCAAAACACTCCCCAGTCATAAGGACCATGTCCCTAGCCTTAGCTTCCTTCTATTGTGTGAACCAGATATGAACTACATCCTTGAGTTGATAGGATGCTAACTTGACATTATCAACACCAACCACTTGCATCACATCAAAGATTTTCTTCACTTCATCAATAAAATTTAGTGGATGCTCATTCACTTTTTAACCCTAGAACTCTGGTGGGTTCATACAGATAAAATCATGAACTCGGGCCGCTACCCCACCTTGAGGATGGACGGGGATAGGAGTTGACTAATTGGCCTGAGCTGCCATAGTTTGGTCTATCATGTGGATGGTATTCCTGAACTCCTCGTTTGTGACCTCGGGGGTTAATACTGGAGGAACAGCATTCTGAGTGGCTCGGTGAGGTATAGCACATTGAGGCATAATATGAAATGTATAATAAAAATATTAGAGGGCTATTAAAGTTAAACTCTATCGCACGATATGATCATGAAAAAAGTGATGTTTTTCTAAGACATCTCATAGCTTCCCTCTCATAAGTATGGCGCGCTTCACACACATAAAAGAGATTCTACTCGATGCGTGTTTCAGACATCCTAGGACTCTTGAACCTGAGGCTTTGATACCAAGTTTTTCACACTCTGAGGCTACCCCTAGACGTAACACAGGACCCGGGACCATAAGTGTCCCAAGTTAACCCTTGGTTATATCATAACTCAGATAAATCAATAGATAAGCAGAAACATAATAGGAAGATTCGAAATCCAATGTATAGATAATCAAGTCAAATAGAAATCCACATCCAAAAAGGATACCCGAATACTGTCTATGTCTGAAAATCCTCTAAGTGTCATCAAGAGTTGCTGGGACAAAACCCCAGGTAACTCGGAAATCTGAAATGAAAACATAAAGATGGACACTCTATCTCTAGCCCTTGAATAATGAGGACTCACTAAAATTAGCTGAATGTCTGATGTAGTCTAGCCACGAGTCTGAGGGAAGGTGCCTGAATCTGCATCGTAAAAGGATGTAGCACAAAATACGTCAGTACTATAAGATGTACCGAATATATGAGATAAACAAGAATCTGAGATAAGAATGCCAAATAATCTTGTAAAGCTGAAATCATGATATAAGTGTAAAACTGAAATGCAAGAGACTCAATGCAATGCTAAAGCAAGTTATACAAATATCATAATAATCATAATAGTCCTGAAATCTGTAGGCAAAGAGTCAATGCATTTTAAAACCTGATACTATATTTGTGGGAGGTTCTCTAACCGACATCGACCATGTGAGCTACATGGTATCCGATGTATACACCCCATCGAAAGGACCCAATATACCTTGCCAGGGTATAAAGGCATGACTGTGGTGTGATTACTAAATATGATGCCCAACTGAGAGGACTTAGAACCTATGGGGGCACGTAGTTCTGGGACTAAGGGTACTCCCACCCTGTCTAACTCGGTGCTAATACTACTCCCAAAAAATATACATATAGCTCATAATACTTGTGACGTGTCTGATGTCAAAATTGTTCATAACTCAGGTAGACATATCTGGATGCCAAACCTTTCATAAAATATAGAGACATATCTAATGTCCAAAAATGTTAGAAAAACATAAGGACATATCTGATGTCATGCAATTCACAAGTCATGAATCTTAAAGCTTTGCAAAACCATAATTCAGAATATTCTTTCCTTCCTAATATCATAGCTTGAAGAATTAGGCATGCAATTTTATGAAAATAGAGGTCATGTTACCTAAACATACCAATTTTAGTTGAAGACATGCAATTCAATGAAATCATGCTAAAATTCATCATCAACATATGGGCTTTTGAAATCAACTAAGGAACTTCAATTAAATCATAGATATGTAATAAGAAATCGTGAATTGATGCCCCTAAAGAAGACCCATAACTTTTTCCCTAATTTGGGTAAAAACCCTAATTTAGAAATCCATAAATTCAATTTAGAAAATTGGATTTTTGGGCATAAGGGTGAAGGAAATCCCTTATTGAATACCCACATACCTTGATTGAATCTAACCCAACTGAAATTGAAAAGAAGTGGAGGCTTGAACTTGGAGCTTGAGACTTGGAGCTTGAAGAGGTTCCTTTCCCAATTTGGTAGATGAATGAGGTAATGAGAAGGGACTTAGGCTAATAGGTTTAGAAATCATGCTAAGAATGGCCAAAATGACTTCACTTAAGAGTTAAAAGGGTGGGTAATGACAAAACTATCCCTAGGAAATGATTAGGAAAAAGCTGTTAAAAATTAACTTTCAGGAATCAAGGGTGGATTCCATGGACCGTAGACTGAACCACGGCTCGTGGTTCCCATTCGTGGTTCATGGCCAAACCATTAGGCTGCAGAATCCAAACCATGGTTCAATAGGATGGATCATAGAAAAGATTACAGTTTGTAAACCCATCTCGTTGTAGCTACGATACTAGACAGGCCTCTGATCAGGTTCCACGAGTCAACAGGATGGTTCGTAGTTCAAACTACGGTCAGTAAACTTGACTCATAGTACCTAAGAATCAGTCAATCCTCAGGTTTGATACCATGAGTTGACAGGATGGGTCATAGACTGAACTACGGTCCATAGAACCAACTCGTGGTTCTCAGACCAGAGTTTGAACCTGGTAGACTTAAACCACGGCTCAATTCTATGATCCGTGGTTCAGACCACAGTCCGTGGTTTGGACCCATCAACCCTGAAAAGCTAAGAAAAAATTGAGATTCTGAGTTTAAAAGTTGAATAAGTTTCTGGGGTGTTATAGTGGCGTAATTTATTCCATCTTAGGTTTGAAATTGAAAGGTGGTTATCAGTTTCTCTTATCTTGAATGGTGTTTTAGCATGATTCTATTTGTATATTTTTGTTAGCTTGAATATGTTGGCTTGCTTTTCTTCTTACCCTTTTTACTTGAGGTTATCGGTATACTGCTATTTTCTCAACTCTCTCTTTATGTATTTATTATTGTTGCAAGGACCCAGGTGCGTTCTTCTTTCCGTCACTTGTGTTCTGTGTTGTATATATCTTTTGTGGCTAGACTAGCTTGTTTGTGATTCTTGTTGACTTTTATCTGTGCTAATTTCCATGTGCTTTCTCATTATTTCTATGACTGTTTATTTTGCTATCTTTTTCTTACTATTTTTATATCTTATATGCGCTCAGTTGGCCGATGATGACTACTAGGTACCCGTTGCTTAGCAATTGGTGCTCATACTACACTTTTGCATCTTTTTGGTTCAAATATTAGTGTGAGTTTCATTGTTGATCACGTGGAGACTCGTGTAGCTTTGGATATTCAAGACTTGGGTGAGCGCATGATGACCTAGGCTTGACCACATCTCATTTTTTGGCATTGCTACTCTTTATTTATTCGGAGACAGTGGTACTTATTATTTTGTTACTTCTAGCATTTGTATTCTATTAGAAGCTCCTATACTATCGATACCAAGTCTTGGAGTTGGTGTAGTTTCTTTATGTATTTATATTTAGGTTTTTGCTTCCACGTTGTCTCTATCTTATTTTTGCTTTTGCTTATTTCTATTTATATTGTGCGTATTAGTTAGGTAGTGGCCCATTACTAACTGTTTTGGAGTACGGGAATTGGTTCGCCTACTGGGGGGCTGTAGGTGACATCATGACCTGAGAAATTGGATCGTAACAACTTGGTATCAGAGCTCTAGGTT
Organism: Jaltomata sinuosa; assembly: GCA_003996215.1. Classification (NCBI taxonomy): domain Eukaryota; kingdom Viridiplantae; phylum Streptophyta; class Magnoliopsida; order Solanales; family Solanaceae; genus Jaltomata; species Jaltomata sinuosa. The sequence goes on along the minus strand of QJPP01000900.1, from coordinate 309,621 downwards.
CACCGGTGTCATGGTACAGAAGAAAGTGTCTACGTAGAGTCTCGCGGATTGGTACGATAACATCCATATCCTATTTGCGGGAGGCTACATCACATCATTAGTAAAAGTTCCATATTTTTGGCTCCTTATCGTATGTTCCTGGCTTTAATGACTTTTAAACTTCGATTATTTTATTTCTTCTGAGATTCCTAAGATGAGTACAACAGCAGGTGAAGTCGAGGCTTCTATGCCTATTGCTTCAGTGCTTCCGTCAGTGCCAAGATTTCAAAGTAGGAGCATACCGCATCAGATTGAGGGTATGAGGCTAGCCCAGTCTCCAATTGGATTTATGGCTACCCCAATTCTTCAAGAAACTGTGGCTAGGACTCTGAGTCCTTCGGTGGGTGTTTCAGTACCTCAAGTTAGGGAAGTACCCGATTCTTCAAGCAGTACTTCAATTAGGGTTGAGCTTCTAATTCTTCAGCAGGGTGGTATGTCGGTATTGTAGTATGAAGTGAGGTTTCATGAGATGGTTAGGCGTACTGCTAGGACTGTGCCTTCAGAGTTTGATAGAGTGCAGAGCTTTGTTGGAGGATTGATCTCACTATTCCGGTTAGCAACCGAGCACCTGGTTACAATTGGGATGACCTTCCTTCAGGTAGTTGATCATGCTTGGGCTGTTGAGGGTTTATGTCGTGAAGCATATGGAGGTAGTAGTAAGAAGCGTCACTATCAGGACAATTTTCAAGGTTCTCAGACTCGAGGTAGGGGATTCTCCACTATAGCTTGGTTTCATTGCTTCTTATATAGCAGACCAGTTTTAGTTACTCTACAGGTTTCAAAGGATCATTGTACAGAGCATGTCAAGCGGAGTGGACATGGTATGAGTCGGGTTCTTTGAGGTTTGCATTCAGGGTGTGTAGGCCGTGGTGGCCAGTCAGGTTCAGTGAAACCTTTTTGTCAGACTTCATCAGGTAAAGGTTATTGTCGGTGCGGTGAGCATGGGCACTTTGCTAGGGATTGCCCCATGATCGCGTATCCCAGTCAGCATAGTTGTTGTGATTGTGAGGTAATTGGTCACCTTTTTAGAGATTATCCCCGGTGAGGGATGGTCAAGCCTTAAGCTTTGGCTACTCAGTCTAGAGATAGACACCATCGGTCTGATGCCCCTCTTGGTGGGAAAGAGGTTGAGGTTTTCGATATCATTTCTCTAGGTACGGCTCTTTTCTACCATTAGCTACTGCTAGCATTGCTTGCTTTTCAAATCTATCCTTTTGCGTGTTTATGCTTATATGCCTACCTGATTCTTGTGTGGTTGTGTTACTACTTGAGTTATAGTATTTATGCATGTAATTTTTCAGTAGATTATTAATTAGTAGTGGATGGGGTGAGTTATCTGTGAGAGGTGATTACCCGGAGTTGTGACTCATGGGTAGGTTTGGTTAGCCTCATTTCTAGTTTCATTTTGGTTCTAGACTTGGTCTGAGTCTTCCTTTTCTAGCAGTCTTGGGTGGTTCTTACCTAGGTCGTTCTCCAGCATTTGCTAAGAGTCCTTCTATTGGTTTGGTGTGATATCAGTGGTTATGTGCTAGAGATTGAGGTTTAGTCTCAAAGAGAATGGTGTTGGTTGTGCCAGTGTTCATGTGTTGGTTTTGCTTTTCTCAAGAAATTAGAATCGACCTTCTCTAATTGTTAGTTTAGGAAGTTGGCTTGTGAATGGGTTGCTCCTATGGTTTTCTTCTATTATAAGTCTGGTTGAGTTGTCTTCTTATTTTCCCCAATTCTAGTTGGGACGAGTTTTGATCGTGGTACTCTTGTTGAGTTTTTGGGTTGTGGCATCGTGGTTGAGTTGTGTTCATAGTATTTTGGGTTAGTTGGGCATTCGGCCTATTCTTTTCCTGCCTTATCGAGTGTTGCCAGTGGAGTTGTGGGAGCTAAGGGACAACTCCAGAGTCTTCTGAGAAAGAGTTTGTGGAGTTCAGTGTATCCTTGAAAAGGGTTTCGTTTAGTTTAAAAGGAGAGAGAAGACTCCTTGTGCGTATATATGTGTTTTAGTAGGTGACTGAGGCGAAGACTAAGGGTTTGCTTTGGCTTGTGAGTGGGTGACATGCATCGACCAAATACAGATTGCAGTGGCATTTTATTCGATAGGTTTAAGGTCAGATTTCCTTCTCGTAAGAGATCGAGGTAGTGTCCTATTCCAGTACTACCTTTGGGGAGTTGTTGCATCAGCTGTGATTTTCCTTGTTATGTTCTTTGGATGATCCAAGTTTCAGTAGTATTTGTGAATTGGGCAAACTGTATATTCAGAGCATAGTTGGATCCATTTCCTATGGCGTTTATAGGTAGCATATGGGTCTACTCAAGGGTTCAATAGAGGCAGTGTTTGGCAATGGAAATTAGGTTTCAAAATTGTGGGCTAGCAGGTTACATCGGATGGTTGGTGGAAGTTCTCTTGGGTTGTAGCATCCTTGGGTCGGAAAGCAATGGTTATGAAAAGCTTAGCTTCTCTCTCTCAGTTCGGAGTGGCTATTAGCCTTGGACATCCAGTCCTTGGCTAACTATTTGTTTTGACTGGACTTACCAGATCCCAGCAGTGTTCTTGTCAGTGCGAGGTCCATTCTACCTTGGTTGGATAGATTCAGCAGCATCAGTTCAAGGATCAGCGAGTGTTTGCTATATGATCAGGTTGTGCGGGTTGAGACTAGCGGGGTTACTTCAGATTCTAATGGTATCTTGAGATTGTTGGTCGCCTTTGGTGTTTCGAGAGGTAGGGTCTTGATTTGGCTTGATTCTTTAAAAGGTTGTCTGATATATGGTGCTCCATCATTGATCAGACTCGGCTAGTGTGGGCCAAGAGTTATGGTTTGTTGAAATACTTCCAGGAGTTGGTGGTTTGTGTACTGGTACGGTAGCTGAAGGGGTGAGTTGAAGGTTTATGCAAATTTTCCATAGCTAGATGGTGACTTGGGTTTTGGAAATCTTTTCCTTTGCCTACAAGGTGTTTTGACTTGATATTCATGGCATGGTGGACTTCTTTCTGAGGTGAGGTTAGTAAGGCGATTTCAAATCCGAATGGTGTTTGAGTATTCGGAGTAGTAGTGGTTTTTCTTAGAGTTTGGAGCTTAATTGATGGTTACGAAATTCGTAGTAAGCTTACCATACTCCTTGTAGGGTCTTGGTTTTGGTTTGGGTCTTTTGGGCAGGTTACCCTGGTTCATTCACTTTCAGTCGATTCAGACTGTGCGCAGTTCAGCGAGGTTGGGTTTATTCGACAGTTGGGAGATTTCTTTGTTGGCACAGGGTGTTCATGCATGTCTTTCCCGACCCTGGTGTGCAAGCTTCAGTCGAGTTTTGATGGTTGGTTCAAATGGGTTCAGGTAACGAGGTTGGTCTTAGCAAAAGTGTTCATTCATTGGTTGATGGTCCGTCGGGGTAAAACTACTACGGTTTTTGATTGTGTGCTTTGGGTTATTATTTTGGATGTCAAAGGATAGTAAGTTATAGCTTGGCTTGGATAGGGTTAAAGTATAAAGATGACTTTATTTAAAGTGGTGTACGAGTGGGAACTATGGATCTCTGGTAGGTTGGCTGATGTTTTGAGGGTGGCTTGAGTGTTTGACTTATATGAAGCTTCATGATTATGGTGCAAAAGGATTCAGGTCAGAATAAAGGGTTTTTACGGATCAACGGGTTCATGAGTTAGAATTTTGGTTGGTGACTTTGTGGGTGAACTTGGTTATGGTTTCGAGGATTTGAGTTCTGTGTGTTGATCGCCTTGGTTCTCTGAGTTTGGTGTTGTGTCGGTGTTTTCCGGTTTAGACTTTTGAGGTTCAGTTTGGTTGGTAGGTCCTTGGAATTTTAGAGTTCAAGGTTGAAATCTAACTTGGCTAGTAAGGAGTTTGGACTTGGTTGCTTTTCTTTGGCTTCGTTATGTTAGGTGCCGTCTGGTCGAGGAGGCTACCTGAGTTTTCGAGAGAGTGGTGCGGGCTTTGTATCCATTGTTCTTAAGTCTCTAAGTGTTTCCTTTTTTCCTGACTTTCGAGGACGAAAGTGTTTTTAGTAGTGGATGATGTAATGACCCTTTCGATCATTTATGCATTTTCGCCTTTTTTGTACTATTAAAGCTTGCCTTTAGAGGCACACAGTCATGTATAGCTTGCTGGGACCGGTAGTTTGGTTCCCGAGCCATTTGTTTGGTCTTTATAGTCGTTTCCTTGTTTTAGAGCTTTAACTTTGGAAATCATTGACTTTAGTCAATATTCTTGGTAATCATGCTCGAAATCAAATTCTGACAGTTCCATCAGCTCCGAAGCATGGACTTTGGTCTAGTGGGACCTTTGGTCACGATCTGAGAGCTTTTCAGCTTGGAATTCTCTCTCGTTCTGTGTTTTTAGGCCAGTTGAGCTTGTTTGGTTGACTTTGGTCAACATTTGGAGAAGACGGCCTTAGATGGAAATTATGTCAATGTTGTTAGCTCCGAAATATCGAGTTTAGGCTGGAGGGACCATTGGTTTGGATCCCAAGGCTTCCGGATTTGATTTTAGCCCTTGAGTTCCATTTTGGAATTGATGGCCTAAAGGTTGATTTTGGGTGCGGGGCCAACTTTTTATTAAATCGACCTCCGATGGAATTTTCATTGATTTCGTTGAGTCTGGAATGCCATTTCTAGTTGAGTAGCATAGTTTGTTTGCGTTAGCGGGACTCCGGATGTATTATGAGGTTCCATCTGGTGAAATTTTAGCCTTGGTGAACTGCTGGGTTTCAGTTGCTGGTATGGCCAAAATTTGTTCATCGCTATCTCGAAGCAAGACCTTTGCGATCTCAAACGTCTGGCTTTTTGTTCATCGCGATCTCGAAGGGTTTTCTCGCGATAGCGATGATGAACCTTTTTGTTCATCACGATCTCGAATGGTTTTCTCGCAATAGCTATGAAGGCCCTGTTCCTTTGTTCATCGCGATCTCGAAGGCTGACCATCGCAATCGCGATGAGTTGGCCAGTTTGTTCATCGCGATCTCGAGGGTTTTTCTCGAGATAGCGATGAAGAAATCCATGTCTATATATATACCTTCTCCTTCGTTTTCTTCACCCAAAATCCATTTTTCTCCATTGTTTCAAAGGCTACAAGCTCCATTTTTACTGTGGGATTATCTCTTAGCGTTGGAGTAATTAATTTCTCGTCCGTGGTTGATTCCTTGTCGCAAATTGTAAGTATTCCATCCTTTATTCTCGTAATTTCTTCATTTGATTCCTAGTTTGTTCTTTAAAGCTTAGGGTTGTTTTAGGCCATTTCTTTATTCAATTTTTGCTAAATTTTTGGGCATGTGTTCCAGGAGAGGCTGGGAATGTCGTGACAATTTTTATTTCTGTTTTGGGTTGCGAGGCCCATGGGCCCACTTGTGACCCAAATTTTGACCCAACTAAAATTTTAGCAATATGGGTACCGTTAGCTTCATATTGATGCATAGAATATGTTCTTGATAGTTTGTTTGCAATTTGGGGATTCTCAGAGTAGTTCAAGCTTAGTTAATGTCATTTCTACAGCTAATCATCGGACGACAGGTAGGTTATGGCTTTCCCTACCTAGACTCTGCGTATATAGGCTATACTGCATTAATTAGTATCCTTGGGTTGGTTTTCTATGTTGGTACACCAGACCTTGTCCGCCTCTTTTGTTTGTTTATTTCACACGTTGTTTGTAGTATTCCTTGTAGTATTGAGATATTACCCCTATGGCCCTGTGTGGCCTTTGTATAAGACTCTGGACCATAGACGGTGGGATATTTGGGAATGTCCACGAGTTTCAAACATTGTGATCTTACTTTAGGCTGGTTATCTTTGTCATAGAGTTGATTATTCCTGTGCAAGGCCGATTGAAATATTTGTGAGCCGTTGGGCTAACTTATTGTTTGCGAGCATATCATTCATGCAAGGGATTTTCTGCATGTTTTACTAATATTTTGACTCCGGGCCTACTATAATCGGTTTTCTAAACTTTGCATGACCCGAGAGGCCTGTTTTCAGTACAAATATTTACAAAAAGTGAATTTGGAAAGGATTTATGAAACCTCTTGGAGTAGAGAGGATATTATGATGGCTTTATCACCAGTTTTAACACTAATACTAGACTCGGTGAGGCTGGGCGCTAGACATGTTTTACTATGTATTTAGACCTGGATATGCTCTGGGCACCCTTTATGAGAGTTATTGAGACTTGATTACTGATTTAGACCTGGATACACTTTAGGCACCCTTTGATGGGGTTTTAAGATTGCTACTACTGGTTTAAACTTTGATCAAATTCGGGCATGTACTATGAGTTCCTATTATTGAGCTATACTTTGAGATTCATGTTAGTATGTGGCCACGGACCTCCATGGACCCTGTCGTTCCAGGACCAATGGCTACAGGTCGATGAGTGTGCCAAAGGAGGGGTATATGGCGGACTTGAGGTATACGGTCCATGTCCTTTCATAAATCCTGCCTCTATTAGGCCTTTTAGGTACCGTAGGGGGTAACATATGGGTTACTATCACTAGTTCCATCACATCATCATCATCATACATCTTGTATTCGGATTCCACCCTTGTTTGTTGTTTGCCCAATGTACGCTCCGGTAGTATGGGCTGCCAGAGGGTTTGTTTTTATTTGATTGTGTTCCTTGGTTGTATAGGCGGCCATTGGGATTGTAAGTAGATATTATTGCTTATCTTATATTATAGAGTTTATTATGGCCTTCGGTACTTAGTGATTTAGCGAGTTCTAGCCTGTTGAGGCTCCGATTGTTAGATATTTTGATCGTTGATGGATTAGTGGGTCCCTTATTGATTTGAGGCACTGTTTATGTGGCCTTTTGGGCAGTTGTGAGCTAGGGAGTTCTATTCTTTTTTGTGGTTTTGAGTAGTGGCTTTCGGTGCTTTGTTGTGTAGTTTATTCCATCTTAGGTTTGAAATTGGAAGGTCGTTATCTGTTTCTCTTATCTTGAATGGTGTTTTAGCATGATTCTATTCGTATATTGTTGTTAGCTTGAATATGTTGGTTTCCTTTCCTTCTTTCCCTTTTTACTTGAGGTTACCGGTATACCGTTATTTTCTCAACTCTCTCTTTATGTATATATTGTTGTTGCAAGGACTCTAAGTGTGTTCTTCGTTCCTTCACCTATGTTCTATGTTATATATATATATATATATCTTATGTGGCTAGCATAGCTTATTTGTGATTCTTGTTGACTTGTATCAGTGCTAGTTTCCATGTGCTTTCTCTATTGTTTCTGTGACTGCTTCTTTGCTATCTTCTTCATACTATTTTTATATCTTATATGCGCTTAGTCGGCGATGATGCCTACTAGGTACCCGTTGCTTAGCAATTGGTGCTCATACTACACTTCTGCATCTTTGTGGTGCAGATATTAGTGTGAGCTTTCGTTGTTGATCGCGTGGAGACTCGTGCAACTTTGGATATTCGAGACTAGGGTGAACGCCTGATGATCGGGGATTGACCACATCTTATCTTTTGGCACTGCTACTCTTTATTTATTTAGAGACAATTGTACTTATTATTTTATTACTTCTAGCACTTGTATTCTATTAGAAGCTCTTGTACTATCGATACCAAGTCTTGGGGTTGGTGTAGTTTCTTTATGTATTTATATTCAGGTTGTTGCTTCCACGTTGTCTCTATCTTATTTCTGCTTTCGCTTATTTTTGCTTATATTATACGTATTAATTAGCTAGTGACCCATTACTAACCGTTCTGGGCTACAGATATTGGTTCATCTACTGGGGGGTTGTAGGTGCCATCATGACCTGAGAAATCGGGTCGTGACATATATCAATGATGAGGCAAATGCTAAGTTCTCAATAACATCACCTAGATTCAATGTATGCGCACCCCTAAGATTCCTTTTACTTGATTTAATTTGAAATTGTTGATTGTTCTCGTCTTACAATTGTGAAAACAGACTTGTTACAAACAATCGCCAGTTTTACTTCCTTGTCTTTTTTATGCAATATGCAATCAATTAGTGATTTGAGATACGAATTGGTTTGAATCTATTGTGCTAATCCTTGTAAGATCGACCCCTACCTTGTAGGGTAAATTATATTGCAAGCGGTCGTTTACACTTTCTCTTGACCAATAGGTAGATTTGGATGTTATCAATTTTAGAGCTCAATCCTCATTCATCACACTTGAGGAATGTTTATCTTGATTCCAACAATACGCTACCGATTCGTACCTCAAAAGAGTTGGAAGAGTGGCAAATGGAAGCTCTAGTGGCCATTTTGAGAAAGTACATCCCAGTTATTGGGTGGAAGTTTGTCGACATTCTAGGCTTTTCCTTGGGAGCACCATGATTGTGAGGAATTTTTATTGTGTCACGATATTAAATCAAGCGCTTCTTGGGAGGTAACCCAAGTATTTATTTTCTTTCATTTTACTTCACTCTTCTTTTTTTGTGTGTGTTTTAGGAATGAAAAAGAATAGAAGAATGCCTAAAATGTTGGGAGCCACTAAAAGGATTTTGCGCCACACTTGCGGGCCACAAATGATCATTTGCAGCCACAAGTGAAACGTATTCCCTAGAAAGACACCTGAAGGAAATCGAAGAAATTTGCACCAAAACACAAAGTATACTACAGCAGTGAAGGAACAATGAATGAACCAGGCTTTTCACAATGGACTGGAGAAGATTGTTGATCAAGGAAAGACATATTTCAAGTGCGTAAAAATATTTCGTGAGGAATTAGAATTGCGACAAATCTAAATGAACCAAGGAGCACAAAAAATATAAAAACATTATCATATTTACACAAAACGAAGAAACTTCAGAAAATTAGAGAAAACAATAGCCAAATGCTTAAAGAAGAACCAAGTCAAACTAGAATTAAAATCTTGAATTCTTGATCTAATCCTTGATGAATCAGAAAAATAAGAAGCAACTATCTACTCTTATATAAAACATCTCATTAATATCTATGAAGATATGAGACTAAACAATAAAGAAAGAGAGAGACAGAGAGACAGAGACACACACACACACACAGAGAGAGACAGAGAGATCTTAACATAGTATTTTCTTCAGTTTGTGAGAGTTAGCTGGCAACAAAGAACCTATTTTATCAAGTATTATTCATGAACGCTTCTTGTTGTCCAGTTTAATTCTCTGAGTTTATTTATAATTCTTACATTTCTAGTGATTTGTATAGGTATTGTTATTGAGTTGTAAGGGTTTAAACAACTGCGTAGAGTTGTTGAGAAAGAAGTTAGGCTACAGGCATAGCTTATTGTAAAGAAGGAGAAAGGTGCTATAATGGTTAGTTTCTTAGGTGTTATAGTAATTAGCTCCTTGGTTGGTTGCAACTTAAACTTTTGTAAACTCATACTTAATGGTAATTTGAAAGAGAAAGAGAGAGAGGGTTCATGATTTTTTACTCCGGGAAGAAGAGTTTTTTCATGTAAAACACTTGTGTTGATTGCATTTAAATTTCGCACTTACTTCTTGTTTAGTTTTTGAAAAAATTATAGGGATGGCAATTGGGGCGGGGCAGAGCTGGGTGAAGCATCGCAAGCTCTTAACAGGGAAAGACTTAAATAGGAAGGTAGAGGGGCAAAATTTAATTTGCTAGAAATTTAAAGGGAAAACTAAAGGGTATGTTCATTCTGACATCTAAATCACAAAAAATAGTCCAACTATTTATTTATTACCCCAGCTAATCCTTCGGTATTTGAATTTGCCTTTTTCATGTCCCTCACTATTCTGCCTTTTTCTTTTTTCTTGTACCTTTTTCTTTCTCCCGCATTACCCAAATGTCCTAATCTCACCCCTTTTTTCTCTATCTTTTCATGGTTCTCTTTTGCTTTCGTTCTTTCTTTCTTTATTTTTTTTCTCCTCCTTGCATTGTTAACAGATCCAAATTTAAGGTCTTTATTTCGAATAAAAGAAGAATAGTTAGAAAAATATTTTGTAAACCCCCATCTTAGAAAAAAAAAATTTAACTAAAAATTGAAAAGGTTCAACAGTAAATTGGCGGACTTCATGTATCTTCTTCTTCCTCTTCATTTTTTTGTGGTGATTATGATATTAAAATAGATGTATACTGGTGATTGGACTATTTTTATAATATAAATATGTATAATATGTGTATCTACACTATTATACATAGTTATATATCATATATTCACAGTTATATATTATTTATACATTACAGATCTACATTATATAATAATATATAAATATTATATAACAGTGTACATGAATGTATATACATCTCTTTTACATTGTTATACATCGTATATACATGGTTCTATACTATTTATACAATATAGATACATTACTTATACATTATATAACAATGTATTCCTATAACAATGTATTTCATAGTAATGACTCGTTAAAGGCTAGTAATGTGTTCCTATTTTTTTTATTAATTCGTACAGAAAAAATGAAAATAAAATAATTAAGAGCAGGGAAGGATGAAATTGTGGGAGACAGTGATTTTCCTATTTTTGGATCTAAAATAAAACCATGTTTATAGTGATAATGCAATGATTTTGTTTTTGATAAGTATAGAAATAATAAAGGGATAATTTTAAATATGTACAATAAAGTAATTAGTTTACAATAAATATAGCCAAGTTTTCTTTACAAAAAAAGTAGCTCAAAAATGAACTAGCCACAAAAAAAATTATAAAAAAAGTAGCCGCATGTATATGTAATGTATCGATATTGTATAAAAGTTATGTAATGTATCAATATTGTATAAATGATGTATAAACGTGTATTGACATTGTATAAATAATATATAAACGTGTATCGATATTATATAAATAGTGTATAAACATGTATCGATATTGAATAAATGATATTAAATGTATATTGATATTATATAAATGTATATGTAATGTATCGATATCCGAGATCACCCCGCCAAGATACGAATCATAAAACTTTTGTCTTATCCTGATAATATATTAAGATTGCGTCATTGCTTAAAATTTATTTATTTTTCTCTACGTGAGCAAAGCCAATGAACACATGACCATCCTCTCAAAGTTCCACTGTTCCAGCTGCCATCAGTCACATGCTTGAGTCAAAAATACTAAGCTGGTGCAATAGAATAATGATCCCCATTAAGGACATTGCAGCAGGAGACTCATGTTACTTCCCTTGCACCAAGTAGTTTACTTCTCTGAAGTGTTCTCTTTGTAGTTTCTACCCTTGTTATTAGTAAAAAATATTAAGGTTACCCTTCACCCTATCGATCTATGAATGTCTATTCATGGTGAATAAAATGAAAAAGTTCACTAGGTACAAGACTAACTGCAAGTAAGAAAATGAGGTTACTTACATAATTTAAAATTCTTCCTATGTGAGAGCAATGGTAAACTTCAAGTAATTTTCTTTAAGCAGTTTATTGGATTAGTTTGATATTTTCAAAAAATTTCTAAAAATGAGAATATCATATTTGCATCAAAATCTTTAGAGACGTAGTGGAAAGAAAGGAATTTTTTTTTACGTCCCAAAAATATCAAGAAATCAGGCATTTATTCATATCAGTAGATAGCAAAACTAGCCACGGTTTTTATGCGGCCTTTTTAAAGTTTTAGCTCCTTCGAAGCGGTAGTCAAAATTGACAATTGGGGCCCAATCTATACTGCACACTAATAAGAAGAAAGAAACAGCGAGGAAGAAGAAGAAGAAGAAAAAAAAGAAGCGAGGAAGAAGAAAATAAGGGTGAATTGCCATTTATAGTGTAAAGTAAAGTTTGGCTATTTTTTTTTAAATAAATTGCCCTAGTGGCCATTTTGCATAATTTTCCCAATAATAATAAAGTAAAGGAGTGACGTTGAATTTTTTAGCAAACTGGTTAATGTTGGGCTACAATAAATAAAAATATTTTTTAGGCTAGACTGGTTAAAAATGTTACTTTGAGCGATATATTTAGATAAGAATCCCAAATTTAAATGGGACTGGATAGGTTAGTGGGTTTTATTAAAAAAAATAGCCCAGCCCACTACAGTTACTATGAATACACTCAACTAAATCATTATCACTATTTTGATCATAAAAATATTAAAAATTAGTGTATAAAATTCAAACACTTTAATGGAAGATTTAAAAAAAAATAGCCAAGCATATAATAGGACACAATGAATATGAGAGAGAGAGAGAGAGAGAGAGAGAGAGAGAGAGAGAGGAGAGGTAGAGAGAGATAAAGAGAAAGAGAGGAAGGAGTTTTAAAAAAATTAGCCAATAGTGAGAGAGAAAGAGGGGAGAGGCAGTGACTAGTGAGAGAGAGAGGTGCACACAAAAAGGAGCCTTTAATAAGTGATTCATGTACCTTTGACACCTGAGACTTTAAAGAAGCAAATCTTTAGTTGGAATTTATGCTTTAGAACATGTAAGGAATATAATCAACTCCTTTTGTATTTATTGCTCTCCCTGCTTGCTATTCCTCAGGGTTTTAAAAGGAATTAAATGTTTACTGTTATGATCTCAAATGAGATTGAGAAATTGAACTTGCAATCGAAATAAACGAACACAGCTTTTTGGGATTTTTAAATTTATAAATGGAAATATGGATCTCTAATACAAATAAATTGAAACTACAATTAGTGAAAGCTAACTAGATAATCCACCATAGCCATAAGGTCCTGCAGATTTAGATGAGAAGAGATCAGAAAGGGATCGAGGAAGAAGAAAGAGAATCAGTTGAGAGAAGAGAAGAAACGAGGAAGAAATATACCAAAATTATGTTATGCCTTTTCTATCTCCTCTGATGGGTATTTGTAACTACCAAGTCATGTGGATGTGATCTGGCCGTCGCATCTCATTAATCGAAATTAAATCCTGGCCCTTCATTCCTTATTCCGCCTAATTCAGTTATGAACGAGCTACTCGACTTCGAACCTTCACAGCCTCATTTCCTATCTAATTATTGAGATCATAACATTTCCCACCCCTTCAAAAGATCCTTGTCCTCAAGGATCGATAACAAAATTGGAGAATTTTAGCTCTTAAGTAGGGATAATCCTCCCAGGTAGCATCCTCGGGTAGAAGGTTGGACCACTGTACTAGAACTTGAACACCAGCCACATTCTTCTTCTTCACCATTTGCCTCCTCAAATTAGCTACTGGTTGGACTAGGAACTTACCATCATAATCAGTAGAAGTCATTGTGGATTGCACCACTACTCGAGTGCCAACTTTCCTTTTCAACAAGGATACATGGAACATTGATGCCTCCTGGATCAAATGGAAACTTGTTATCCTCAAGAATATAGGTGGAATCAACAAAGAGAAGACACAAAAGTGCTATATATCTTTTTCATCCATAACTGTTATTTGAGACACATAAGTAGCTTTTTTCATGTGTATCCTCTTCTCTTTAGAGATCATATAGCCATTCACAAGTAACCTTGGAGGTGCCTTCTGCAGATGACTATCCTCTGAAGTAGGTAGGTCAAGCACCGTATAAAAGCTCAATGAATATGCAACAATTTTAGAGGATCAAAATTGTTGACGGAGAAGAAATTAGGCTCTACCAAGGGCAAGCTACCATCTGATGTAGAAATATCAAAGTTGCACTTATAATCACTCAAGTAACAACATTTCTTCAAGTAGGATATGCCTGGATCAAATCGAATTGATGTGGAAGACCTCGAGTTTCAGGAGTTGTAGCAATCAAGTAATACAATTACATAGAATGGAGACAATACTCAACTTCATTAATGTTAAGCATAGATCAACAAAGTTATGTACTTGCTTATTTAGAAAGTGTAGTGCAAGTTCCTCCGCCAATAGATAAACAATATGAACAATATTCGAGCTGAATTTGCTTCCATACATTGGTCTCCAAGAGGGAATAAAGAAGAATGACGTCGCATAACCAGTGAAGCTGCATGTGTGCTGGTGCAAAAAATTTAAATGTTGCATTTTCTGTAAATGCAACCCAACAACTTGGTTCTCCAAGACATTCATTATACCACCTGGATTAAAAGTGAAATACAAACCATACACTATTGGTTTAACTGTTGCAGCTCCATCCCTTAAACTAGCAGAACAATTGGTGTTCGCTGATAAAATATGTAGTCTAACCACCTCAACTCTAGATATTGTAATCAAATACCGTGCAAATTTAACCTTTTCCACAAGGATATAATATTTAAGAATGATACCACTGGAATCATATCGAAATTTAGAAAACTCCACCCTCATAAGTTTTTCAACCTTTTCACAAAGATAACGATGGACTGCTTGTGCGTCAGGCTGCAGAAAAGACTCAGATGTACACCACCCTAATGACACCATTAACTCAACAGTGTTGGTCTAGATAACCCCCAAACAACCAGAAAATACACTTACAACTTCATGACACCATAAATCTCTAGCATAGTAGGAAATCATCCAAGACACAACAATTTTGTGAGTCGTTGTTACAATTATCTGGACTGCACATTCTGTTCTCAAGCATTTAGTGTAACAGTCAAGCAATGAATTATTACGGGTTATAATGAGCATATTTGAACCAGAATCAAATGGAAATCCATGCCAATTACCTTGTCCAACAAGAAACAAGGACATGCTACATATTGTAGTTAACAGACTTGTGCCAATATCAATTTGAACATCAAGCAAATTACCCGAAAGAATCATATTTCCAGATATCATACAATGCCTATATATCCTGGGGATGTGCTTCTCTTTACTAACAACAATAACAAAAGAGTCAAATTCTACCTTGGGGTCTTCAAGAGATTGGAAAGCAGAGAGGTCTTCTTTACTACTGTAAACAAGGCTAGATGTTGGAATGATAGCACCTGAACAAATAAAATCAATATGCACAGTAGAAAGATGCATAAACCACTGCCATCCAGTATCGCACACTCGATTGATGTTAGCAGAAGATCTATGCAAACAAAACATGCTAGTCATATCCATCAAAATTTCTCGAACATTATTTGTGTGACCAACTAACTTCAGGGTCTTCAAACTTATCCCTAGATCCCATATAGGGACAACCAGTCCCTTTCCAACTAATACAAGAGAGAACTTGTTGTTACTCACCATTAATACAGTCACTACTTGGACAAGATCCCTTTCAGACATTTTATCAAACAAGTAGGATGCAACTCTAGTTTTTTTAATTTCCACACATTCAAGCAACGTATTAAAGCACAAACTGGACAATTCAAGTTCTCGAGTACACCCTAGGACAAGAGAATCGAGTTCTACCTGTGGATCTTCAAGTGCGTGAAAGTCGGAAGATCGATTTACCTCTGCTTCATCGCAATTCAGGCCTTCACTTCCTGTAGATGTATCACTTCCAATACAAATGCCACACTCGCAATCGATGTTGCGTGCACAACTTCTTGCACTTCCTGGACATGTAGTATCACTTTTGACACAAAATGGCGCACTCACAATCGACGTTGCGTACACAACGTTCAATTTTATCACAGTTCAGATATGGTACTCGTGTTGACCTCCTTTCTATGGCGTTCAATCGTTCTAGGATAAGTTCTAGTGTTCCCCTAATGTCCGCCTGTATTTCATTGAGTGTTCTGCAGCTAGTAGTCATCCCTCCATCGTTAATCTTCACGCACAGGTTGCAGAACCAAGGCTCTGATACCAATTGTTATGATCTCAAATGAGATTGAGAAATTGAACTTGCAATCAAAATAAACGAACACAGCTTTTTGGGATTTTCGAATTTATAAATGGAAATATGGATCTCTAATACAAAGAAATTGAAACTACAATTAGTGAAAGCTAACTAGATAATCCGCCATAGCCATAAGGTCCTGCAAATTTAGATGAGAAGAGAAATCAGAAAGGGATCGAGGAAGAAGAAAGAGAATCAGTTGAGAGAAGAGAAGAAACGAGGAAGAAATATACCAAAATTATGTTATGCCTTTTCTCTCTCCTCTGATGGGTATTTGTAACTACCAAGTCACGTGGCTGTGATCTGACTGTCGTGTCTCATTAATCGAAATTAAATTCTGGCCCTTCATTTCTTATTCCGCCTAATTCAGTTATGAATGAGCTACTCGACTTCGAACCTTCACAGCCTCATTTCCTATCTAATTATTGAGATCATAACATTTACACCCCATATAAGCAGAACTGAGGCTCCAAAAAGGTGAAAAACTAGAAATAGGCGAGGGAAAGAGAGAGAGGGGGGGAGAGGCAGCGAGAGAGAGGCGAGCGAGATTGGGAGAGAGATGAGAGAGATTCTATAACAAAGTGAAGTGTAATTATAAAACATAATTTTTTCAAAGTGTAGGTATGAAACGTAATTACATAATAATGTTTGTCATGCCATGTAATTTTCTCAAAATATTACTTTGAGCGGTACATTCAGGTAAGAATCTCTATTTTAAATGGGACAGGACAGGTTGTGGGTTTTATTTTAAAAAATAAAAAATTACCCAAACCCGCTACAGTTACCATGAATACAGTGAACTAAATCATTATCACTGTTTCGGTCATAAAAATTCTGAAAATTAGACTATACATGAAAAAAAAATACTAATAGAAAAGAATATTATAAATTACCTCTAGCAATAACGTAATTGTAGACGGTGGAATGGAGATAATGTGCCACAAAACACTTTCAGAAGCTATATATGTAAAGATTACTATTATGAGTTGTTTGATTAAGCTATGAATGCATACATATTTATAGTGAAAACCAGCAAAGTTTAGTACGTGTTTAATTAATAGGAAATTTATTTAGTAACTCGCTAGTAGTACTAATTGGTAAGAGATTCAAGTCAATATTCTAAGCTACTCCAACACGAATAATGATTTTCCCCCGAAATAGTTAAAAAGAAATAAACAGAAAATTACAAAATAAAAAAAGCTGTCACGACCCGATTTTTCGGTCATGATGGCACCTACAACCCCCCAGTAGGCGAACCAATTCCCGTAGCCCAGGACAGTTAGTAATGGGCTACTATCTAACAAATAAGCGGAAGAATAGTTTAATAAGCAAAAGTAAGGGAACAAGATGAAGAGAATAGATAACAGGAATATATATATACATATGCGGAAACTAAACCAAACTCCAAGACCTGGTATCATAGTATAGAGCCAAAACTACATATAAGGAGTACAAACGATCTAAAACAGCGTATACAGATGTCTCCGAATGGTAATAGAGTACATAAAGCAAAAGATAAACTAAAGCTAAGCTCCGGTCGCCAAGAGCTCACCCTCAGTCTGAATTAGTCCCCAACAGATCTCCAAGCACGAATCACAGCGATCTAACGGCGATGGCCCACGCTAGGATCTGCACCAAAAGATGCAGGGGGTAGGGTGAGCACCAAATGCGAAGCATAAGGTACCCAGTAGGTATCATAGGCCGACTGGGCACATATAAGATAAAAGCGTAGTAACAGACAAAATAGAAACAAGTAGTCACAGAAATCAACAAAAGGTACACAGGAACTAGCCCAGAGGGAAGTCAACAGAACAACATGCGAGGCCAGCAAGCAGAATATATACACAACAGGCACAGGTGGCAGTAAGAAACAACGCACCTGAGATCCTTGCAATAACAGTATATACATAATAAGTTTACGAAATGGACGGTATACTGGTAACCTCAAGTGTAAGAGGAAGAGGGAAAGAGTAATGCATGCTCAGAGACAGGAATCAAACTCAACTAATCATATCAATCTCAAATCCAGAAACTAACAGCCTAGCAGTAACCAATTTCATACTTAACCGTAACAGGGAACAATTCTGTAAGTAAATAGCAAGAGTCTACCTACAGTCCCCCGGCCGCCCATAGAACCGAGGAACACAAACAAGTGAAAACAAACCCTCCGGCATCCCATACTACCGGAGCATACAATCAACAAACAAGAAACAAGGGTGGAGCCTCAAACAATGAATGATATGATGCATAAAGATCTCAAGTGAAATGGCATCTCTGTATGTACCTCCTCCGGTGCCGATTCGGCCCAGTAGGTAGGTTCCATGGAAGGACACTGCCCGTATACCTCTACTCCGCCGTATACCCTTCCTCCGGCACACGCAGCCCGAAGCCCCAGGCCCGGATGGCAAGGTCCATGGAGGTCCCGGACCCCATACTAAAACTCAGTATCAAAATATGCCATCCGGAAGCAAGTCTGGATTCAAGATAGAGACTCAGTCTCGAATATGCATGCCCAGACCCTGTCCAGGACTAAAATAGTGGGAAAATATCTCAAAAACCCCTCCAAGGGTGCCCGGGCATAACCGGGTCTAAACAGTAGAAAGTCATCTCATGTGCTCGGTCTGACCGAGGCTAAAACCATCTCAAGTAGCAAGAAAACTCAACTAGCAAAATAGAGAAAAAATGAAAGGAAGTATAAACGGGACAGGGTGGGACATGGCTTAATAGGGAGGCCACTCCCACTTGTCATCCCTAAAAACTTGATTCTTCAGTACACATAGGGGCAACATAAAAAAATAACATTTACTTATGAAAGAGATAAAACGAAATTCATTATTAGAGCCCATTTGCTAATGGCTCATTTATGTAAAATGTCTCTAGTACAAAGCAATCTCTTTTATCTTCGGCAAACAACATTATGCTAACACAAAGCTAAAAAGAAAACCAAAACAATTTAAGCTTGGAGAATGCAGAATTGGTTGCTTTATGCGGCTGCAGTGATGCACTCAATAGCCTGTTTGCAGATGCCAGTCATGGTTTCCTCAGGTCCATATACCTACAACAATAAAATAAATTAAGAGACAGGGAAAATATTACGACGATTCTTAAGTTGTGATGTAGAAATTGCTTGATGCTATTGAAAAACAAAAAATGGTTTTGGACTAGTTATTGCTGGATACCAATTCATACCTCAATTGGGATGCTGATTTCCTCCCCAAGAGACCGCATTTTAGTGAGACCCTTTTGGTAGTTTGGACCCCCTCTTCTGACATGTATGTGCATTCTTGCAGCTTTGAGCTTTGATTCCTGTTACAAGAACACCGAGTTAGGAGTGTCCAAATTACTGCAAGTCACATTGAAGATGGCTATGATTTGTGATGGTTCCGTACCTTCTCCTTCAGAGCTCGAATTATACCACTAAATGTAGCAGCAACATCAGTAAAGTTGGCTATTCCACCACCTATCACAAGGGCTCTCTTACGGCCATCAGGATCTGCGGTTGCACACTGCAAGATTGGCAATGACGTGAGTATCTTCCTCCAAATAAGAATGCTGTTTGCATTCTCTAGACACATAAACCAATAATATGCCATAACAAGTTTACTATGATGGTATATCCTATTAATTTATGTGAATACGTTATGCTTACATCAATTACAACTCTGGCATACTGCAAGACCTCTTCTTCATTTGGAGCACCGCTATATTCTGCATAGTTCCCGAGCTCAGAAGCATATCCAAGATCACCGACCTGAAGATAACCCAACATGGCAATTAGATCAATGCAACAACAGAAGGGTAGTCAAAGTAACCAGCTACAGAGGGAATAAGTGTCGCAAAGGACAGAAACATACAGTATCTGCATAGATGACACTGGCACCTCCACCAGCAACCATCGTCCAAATTCTCCCCTTGGGGTTCAAGACCGTGAACTTCAAAGACGCACTTGTCTGCAATAGAACAATGAATTGAATACTTTAAGCATGTTACCAGTTATTCAATGAACTATCGACAACCTCAACTTACACAGTTTGGACTAGAAACACTTTGCAGATCACAGTAATGCTCAAAATTTCATGCCCAAGAAACATGCAGTAGACGTCTATATTAAAAGAATCAGCTTTCTTCTCTTCTTGAATTGGTATTACTTGAAAAGAGTTTCTAAGATTCTGATGGGAGAAAAGACAGCAGCTTTTTGTTTCCGTGTTCATCTCTTACAATTCCCAAAAGAGGGACTATTAAGTCCGGGTAGATAAATCTTATTATACTTCCGGGGAGTGGGACAGGGTTGGCCATTCCAAGTGTTTTGTTCCCCATGCTATTCTTAATTAAAATGCCAAAATGTCAAGAAGTACCTTTTCATCTAGCCCATGAATAAAGCTCTCTGTAGAACTCATCACTCTTCCAAATGGCAATGGAAATTCAATATTTCCCCACCTGCACAACGAAAGATATATTTTTAAACTGATAATGCGTGCACACTGTACTCAAACGTATCATATAGTGTGCCAAGAGATTACTTTTTGAAGTTCTTAAAAGCAGCAGTATCATCAAGCTCTCCCCTCATATCCAGTGGATAAGGCTTTCCTTCGACCAATGTGAAAGGATTCATCTCCAGGAAAGTAAAGTCCAGATCTGATAGAAAGAAATATTCAGAGGCTGAGCAAATCCAACGGCTATTAATAATGTGATAACGAAATTTGGGCATACCTTGAAACAAAGTATAAACCACTTTGAGAAACTCCTCAATTACACCTTTGATCTGTACAATACAAGTGAATTTCACATCAGTGGTTTCAGATTACATTGCAGAAACTAATATGAAAAATAAACTCGGTATATACAACAGTTCTTTAAATTGATCTTCCTTTTCTTATTTTCCCTTTAGCCTTTCTCTTTTCGAAGAAGAAGATCATTACTCAATGCTCCAATTTGACAATGAATTTTCAAATTATGGGTGGCAACAAGGAGCAAATTTTACTAATTTGTTGTTTTTTTCAAACATTTACCTCCAGTGGTAGAGTAGCAACAAGTGGTGCACAAATCTCTGATGTAAAAGATGTTCCCGTTGGCACAAAGATTGTCTTAACCTGGATTTAACACGGTTGTCATGTTAAATCGATATACATGTATAAAATATTTAACTTAACATGTTTTCTGTCGACTTGTAACAAAAAATAGGCACATTTCACGTATACCTTGTCCCAGTTCTCTTCAATATCTATTCCTCCACATTCAGAAAAGCTAACACTGCAACCAAGTCTCTCTGAAACAATATTAAGGTAAAACTCCTCATTGTGGGGTACAAACGGCTCAACGATGAAGGTTGTGATGGGCCCTTTGCATCCACCCATCTCCACCTGATAATGTGAAAATACATGCAAATAGTATAAATAATGTGTTTCTGGATAAAGTATATAACGTGTTCTCTTTATAACAATATCATCACAAAGAATATTTGAGTCACCTCTTTGCCTAAGCGTTCCTTCACAAAAGAAGCAACTTGAGCTAGATCAAGATTCAAGGCAACTAGCCCACTTTTTCCACGCTTCCCAAATAACATATCAGGCTTTACCACCAATTGTGTTGAAGAAAGCCATGGTTCTTTCTCTACAAGCTCATTCAAATCAGAGGACTCTGTAACCTAAGAAATAGAAAGGAAAATAACCATCATCATATTGCACTGAGGAATAAATTTCCACATTCTTATATTTTCTAAAATACATCATCTAATGCAATAAATAATTGTCACAAATAACATGAAAGATTGTTTCTCCAGTCCCATCCACCTGAAATAGGAAAGCCTTTGGCTTCCACCTTTAACCCCCATCACACACAAATTAATCTAAGCCAGTGTTATATGGCATCTGGACCATAGAATAAACTCATTTTGCTAATTACTTTGAGGTCCCTGAATACTAGCAAAAGGATACACAATGAAAGACTTCAAGAAGATACACACTGGTAACTGGTTAATATGCAGTGAACACTTGAATATAATTTACTGTTAGATATGATCCATTTCCTACTATTCTTCATTTTATTAGCTAACCAACATTCTACATACAGTACTATCAACCAGATCTGTTTTTCTAGAATTAGGCAGCTCTTTATGAGCTTCAGCAACGTATACCTACCTAGGATGGGCAAAGATAGATCTCAACATTAGAGGTAACAAAAAAACTAGGTTTTTTTTAATAATTATCTTCATATGAGTAAGCCCATAAATAATAGGGATGGGAGGACGGAAAAGGGGAAGACTTTTGGTAGGATTAGATTCTGCACCTAAGTGATACAAGACAGAGTTATAACTACTAGACTGAAACTCGAATATTTTCAATTTGCCATCATTACTCCTAATAAATGTAGAGCAAAACCATCCTACATTTCTAATTCAGACTCAAATACAGTTGGCCTAATTTTAACAAACGCAACCTAAAACTATCCTGCATTAGCAAAAGGGGCTCAGGTGAGGCAATGTTAATTGAATTACCTGGGCAGATTTGATGGCCAAATCATAACCAGCAAGTCTCTTGAAGTGTTCTTTCAACAATCTCTTGGAATCGTACTCTCTGATCTTCTTGCGGGCCATTTTTTTTCTTTTCACCTGTTTCACACAACAGAAATTCCACAGATCCAAAAACTCATAATTAACAGCCTACAAATTTGTCTATTTCATAGAATTCTTTTTTTTGGGGACAAATCACAGTGATTGTAGGAAAAAAATGCAAGAAAGTTGGGATCCTTACCTTTAAAAAGCTGATTTTGAAGAATCTTTACTACGTAGGGAAGATTAACAACTTATAACACAGGCTGAAATCTTGGGACTCAACTGCCTTTATTTATAGTTGTGATATTGATGGGGTTTCAGAGATGGCTGCTGTAAATTATACAATATGGGGCTGATTAAAAAAATAGTATAAAGAAAGATACAGAAAATAGAATCATAGAGTATATATTAGCGGGAAGTAGTTGTCTGCGTATGGACAGCGGACACATGAAACACAGGAAAACTATCTACCCACCAATGTGGACCAACCAAACGGTAAAATTAATTAATGGCTATAGCTACCTTAGTACAGTATATAGAATGTTTTACACTTCTGTCTCTTTTCTTTTTTGAGAAAATTTCACAAATAGCAAACTTGAGCCCATAATTAAGGAGGAAATAGCAGTCCTTTTGGAATTACAGGCAACAGCAATTAAAATGGCAAAATATTGCTATTTTAATTGTATTTAACGGCTGCAATTAATCTGTCAAATACAAATACATATTGAGGTGAAATAGTTATTTTAGGTGACTGTTACCATTTAAAAAGGAAAGGATCTTTAATGATTTTAATTCATTCCATAAATCATGGACTTGATCTGCATTAAGGAGATTTCATTCCAAAAGGGGAACTTGGAGGAAAACTATTCAACAAATTGTTGAACTTGAATCTGAATTTCGAATTCCTCCATCAAATTGTAGATTTCGAGCTTCATCGTTCAAATACAAATCGAGAAAAACTTTCAAGATCTAGAGAACAAGATATATTTGCAATCTGTATTCGAATACAAATACATTTCATATGTTTGTGTGTTGAGTAGTTATCCCAGAGACACAGCCAAACACATACAAATACATTTGAGTTATACAAAAAAATTGTGTCTTCCAGAATACAAATAATGCATATGCAAGAGCAACCTGAAAAAATATATTTGTATATGTATTCTAATACAAATACTATTTGATATGTTTGTATGTTAAGTACTTATACCAGACCCAGTCAAACACATACAAATACATTTGAGTTTTCCAAAAATTGTGTCTGTCAGAATACAAATAATACATATGCCAGAACAACCTAGAAAAATATATTTGTATATGTATTTTAATACAAATACATTTCATATGTTTGTATGTTAAGTACTTATACCAGACCCAGCCAAACACATACAAATACATTTGAGTTTTTCAAAAATTGTGTCTGCTAGAACAACCAATACAAATATATTTTTATTTATAATTGAATACAAATACATTTGATATGTTTGTGTGTTAAGTACTTATATCAGATACTCAGCCAAACACATATAAATACATTTGAATTTCAAAAAAAATGTGTTGATACATATGCAATAGCAGTCAGAAAGACACTTGAATTTGTATTTGTCTAGAGAATGTATATACATTCTCGTGTGGGGAGGTAGAACAACATGTATTTGTGTTGAATCGATGAAATACAAATATAATAAATTTCTGTACAAAATACAAATCCAACATCTTCTCTACCAGATTCAGATTCATCCTCTTTTTTGTGCCTCTTTGCTTCAATAGTTCCGCCATTTTTACTGGATCATTCCTATGTTTGGATCTAAACTCTTGTATGGTTTTTCCACTTGAGCAGTAGCAGCAGCAGATCCTACATTTGTATTTGCTTGAGAAATACCCAAATTGAAAGAAGGTGCATAGTCAGCCATTAAAAGCATATCTCTCGTAAAAAATTTACTTGGTGTATCTTCAGCCATTAAAGCATACCTCCAATCTTAATATAACTGTAGATCGAGTAAACAATGAAAAATTGAGAAAAAGTAAATGAAATTGATTAAAATACAATTACCGTAAGAAATGTATTTTTGGAAGAAGAACTTGCAATAACTGATAATGGAGGTTACCTGAATTTGTGGAAGACACTTTAATTTTGGTATGAAGTAAATTAAAATCGTGGAGAAATCAGTTTTGAGTGTAATGGAGAGAATATAGGGATTATGGGGAGAAGTTTGATTGAAAAAGGAAGGTGAATATTGATTTGGGCGTTATTTTAAAGGGAAGGTGAATATTGATTTGGGCGTTATTTTAGGAAGGAGAATCAACTCTTCTAATTGTATTTGAAGTTATGAGTGGGCTTGGTCAAAATATTGTTATATTGTTGTGGACAGTAATTTTTTGAAAGTGTTGTTATGGATTATAATAAAGGGCTTAAGTATGTCATGCCACGTAGTTTTTTCTTTTTTCTTTTAATATTTAGTGGAAATGGTCCAAAATTTGGAATCTCTGGTTGGTTTAATTTTTGGTACTCATTTGAGTTTGAAGCTGCAACTTTTTGTTCAAAACCGGTGCAAACAAACTTCAATGGATTTTCAAATTTAGGTTCAACTTAGTTTCTTTGTCCTTTTAACAATGGTAAATACTTAAAATCCAGCCCCAGAAATCTCGAAAAAATAAACTTAGATGGATCGATGGTTACTCTTAATATATACAGTTGAATTTGTATATATGGTTTAAGGACAAATGAATTGAGATGACCAGGTAATTAAACATTGATGAACTAACTTTCTGCAAATATATTTTATGGAAAAACTTAAGCAATGGACAAAGAATTGAACAACAATAATCAAATAAAATAATGAAATTAGTCTGAATCTCGATATCGTTGGCTGGCAGTGTAATCGAGAATAGGGGTTAGAGCCTTTTTGTATGATAACACTTGAAAGCTTCAGATCACAAAATGTTAGTGTATTGCTAGTGAATGAGTGAAAATCAGATGATTTACAAATGAGGGAAATCACATTATTTACAAATAAGGGGGAAGGGGATATTTATAGTTAAGCCTTAAGGGACATCCCGCGTGAATCCTTCCTCCATAAAGATCCTTATTTGCATGTTGCGACCATTATGCGTTGGATAGCATAACATTCGAAGAGAATCCCAAATTCTTTGGAAATGACTGAGCTCTTAACCTTTATATTATTTGATCAATGTCTGATGCCTGGTCCCATATTTTCGAAGCTAGATGGGCCCTTGTCGTGGTATCGATTTCTGAGAGTGTTGACCTTCCACGAATAAGGTTACTTCTCATTGGTCACACTTAAGAATTAAACTTAGCATTACTTCTATTGAATCACGTCTGACATGTCTCATTTGTCACGTGTCACCTTCTGGCTCATCCACATGTCAAATATGAATTTTACCCCATACTGATAGTCCCCCTCTCACTTTCTTGGTATTTGCTATGTTATGACCAGAAGTGGAAATGTTTCCTATTTCTTAGCAGTAAAGAATATGAAAGATCCTCTAACACCACTTGGTGGGATATATTTCTTCTCACATTAAATACTTCAAATACGTATCTTCTTGTGATTGGGCTAGAACTGGGACCGATTATCGAGGCAATGATGATTTTTCTTTCCCAAAACCCTTATAAATCCTTTCACTTTAATTTGTTCGATTCATCATGTTCAAAACTTCCATTTTCCTTTAAAACTTATTTCTCTTCTATACAACTTTTTTGTTCTCATAATCTCACCTAAAAACACCTCATTATGACTTTTCATCAGTACTCCACCACCATGTACACGTCTTATTCAACTAATCTAGATGCGTTGTCCGCCTCCCATAGGAGTTCTATGGCCTCCAATATATTGGTTGATCTTACTGGTGGCAAGTCCCACACTGGCGAAGTCCCTTCAAAGCTAAGAAAGAAGAAAATAAATAAAAAGGTGATATCGAAGAACCCATTGCATGGTCAATTTTATCAAACAAGTGAATATTCAACAAAGACTGTCAATCCTAAAATCCATAAATGAAGCAAATCGACGACATAACAAATTGGTTGGTGACTATCCTTCTACAATCTGATTTGTTCATCTTATGGATGTTTGAGACAATTGTACATGGAAGAGTTCATTCCGAGTATATGCCCCTATCGAGTTTGAAAGAATTCTTTTGAGAAGGCAGGCGACTCGTACGACTACACTTACCCCTTCACTCTTTGGTTTAAACTAACCATCGACCTGGTCATTCATGAATTCTGCAAATGCTGCAAACACTCTTGCCTAGATCAAGTTGTTCTGGAAGTTTGGAGAGTGGTCGGTTATCTCTGGTATCTGGCTTAAAAATCTAGATTAGATTTTTCCCTTTCCATTTGATCCGGCTCTATACCCCGAGACTTTTTTGAGGCGGAGAGTCACCTTGACCCACTTAAGGGGAAGAGTCATTTTCTTCATTCTAGATAATGACCACGATCGAGGTTGGATGGAGAGATTTGTAGTCATCATCACCTCTGACCTTATCGTAGAGAGAAGCATGCCCTTTCCTAAGTCATGGAACTTCACTCATAAGTTTTTCATTACCAAAAAACTTTCCATTCTCTTTACATTCTTACTTCCAATAAAAAAAACACTCTCGACTCTTTTTTTTAACTACCTACTGGGAACCTCACACAGTCATGAGTTTAAGTTCAGGAGATCCTGAATATTTCAAAGGTAGAAAAATAAACCTGTAAAGAAATTTCCAAGGACAAGAATTAGAGACCCAAGAACAAAGATATCTTTCCTTGCACTTGTGTTTTTCTTTATTATTCTGTAATGACCTGTTCCGTCATTACTAAGAATATCTACGATCAAGGTAGGTGCCGCTCATTCGTAATAAGAGTTAGGATTAATTCTTTAGTATGAGAGTACATTTTCTATGTACTAAGGACATACAATACTCCTGGCACAAAGTTAAGTTAAAAGTTTCCTTACCGATTTAGTTTCGGGCTAAGTTCAAACTAGGGTCAACTTTAAATAAGATTTCCTCCTATAATAGAAGGCATTAGGGGTCCCAATACCTACCAAATTAAATATCTATGAGTCCTCTTTCCAACGTCACTGACCATTCATTAATCCACTTCTCAAGTAAAAAGTTATGACTATTTTACTGAAAACTGTCTGTGCTGAAAAGTTGAGTCCATTGTAGCGGGATTTAGGTCGCTATAGCGGTATCGCGATTGGCAGTCCCCTATAACAGAATGCGGAACCAAAAAGCCCAGAAATGGGTTTTATAATCCTATTCTCTCTTCTTTAGTAAAAAACAGACGAGGGTTGCTCCAAAAACTCTCCTAGGTTGCTCCAAAGCTTGGGAGCCACGGGGAGGAAGGATTCTGGCTAAAAGGATGCAAATCCACAGATTTTGGGCTTGTCATCCGTCAGAGAACACCTTTATGGAGCCTAAAATTTCATTGTGCAGTTGCTTGGTGTCCAAGTAGGCTAGATTTTCTCTATATTGAATAGATATTGACCTGCTTTTATTTCGTATTATTTTATAGACGGAAAGAAGAAACTATGTCTAGGCCTTCGGGCATGGAGTCTGGAGGAGTATTGTGTTTGGATGGATTGTATTAGATAATGATTGGAATAAGATATAGTTTGTACAATGCTGGGCTTTTTATGGTTATTATGGGTTATATGATGATAAAATTCAGGAACTAGACTGTCGAGAAGATTCGGGGAACCAAAAATACTATGGTAGTTAAGAGATTAATTAAAAGGAGTTTCCGAAATGACTTTATATTAAAAAAGTAGAATAACAAGAATGGTAGAAGTACCAGGGTGGGAGAGGTCTTCCCTATATTGTATCTACCTTAGCAAAAGGTTCGAAAATAAATGTATCTACTAGTCATGTGTTAAAAAGGGGCGAATGGGTATTCAGTCTGCGGACGGGATCCAAGGTTGAGTTTATGTAACCGGGATTGGATAGGTGATGGTTATTGTTTTTCCAATGTGCATTATGTGTTTCATGTACTATTGCTTAGTATTGTATGAGTTGCATGCTTAGGGAATGATTTTTGAATGTCTAATTGTCCGGTTATCAGTCTTGTAAAATGAACTAGGTATTGTTGCTTGTTGGCTTACAAGTGTGCTTTTGTTCATTATTTGTTGACTGTTAGATTGTGTGACATTTGGTTGGCCCGGGTACCACGCCTAGTAAAGGTTACTAATGGTTGGCTCGAGTACCATGCCTGGTATGAGAATACTAATGGTTGGCTCGGGTACCATGCCTGGTACGGGAATTCTAACGGTTGGCTCGAGTACCATGCCTGGTACGGGAATAACACCAGTTGGCTCGGGTACCATGCTTGGTACGGGTTGTTGCATATGTATTGATTATATTCTGTCGATGGTCCCATGAGTGGACCGGGTGGAGTGTTTATTTGGTATTTGATTATACTCTTAACATGTGATTATTGTATGATTATCTTGAGAAGCCAAGTTATTACACTTAATTGTGAGGATTGGTCCCGGAGTGGATCGGGTATTGTATATTAACACTAGGTGTTGGTCTAGGGACTCGTAGTCGGTCTGGAAATGTAAAAAGGTAAATGTTTATTGTTAAATGATTGTTGAACCTGTTCTCTATGGTTGATAAGTTTAGAAGGAAAACTGAGAGTCTGGAATTGTATTGTTACGGGTCTAATTGTTACTTATTGTTCTTCACATGTTGGGTTCCTGAGAGGGTCGGGAATTATTATTATGTAGCATATAGTTGGTCCTTGAAGGGGAGGGTTAGTGTACTTAAGTGACAAGGTGGTTCTTGTGTGAATCGGGATCGTATGTTATTGGCATAGATAATGTCCTAGGGATCCTTGTTTGGTATGGGTTATGTAAAGAGGATACATGTTGTTGTCACTGAGAATTGTCAATGTCGGTTAGACTTGTTACGTGCAGTTAATAAGTTAAGAAAGATACTTATGGTCTGGTTATAGTGTTGGTTGTTGTTACTTATCGATTATGGCCCAGGGGATCATTGGGGCAATTTTGTTCTAGTAGGTGATGGTACGATGGGTGTGGTCTATGTCACTAAGTAGTATGGTTTACTCCGGGTTGTTGAGTCATAGTGGTTGACTGGGGTAAGGGGATGGTAGTCCAGGTATGGACATAGATGTCGGGTAATGACAAGTGTGACTTGGGAAGTCTAGGTGACAAGTGTGACTTGGGAAGTCTAGGTGACAAGTGTGACTTGGGAAGTCTAGGTGACAAGTGTGACTTGGGAAGTCTAGGTGTCAAGGTGACTTAGGAAGTCTAAGGGTTAAGGTGACTTGGGAATGTCCTAGGGGTAGGAGCATAGCGTCTCATGGTGGTGGAGTTGGCAATAGAAGGGTTAGGCAGGCTTGGGTTGATATAGGGTTTTGGTAAGGTGAATGTTGGAGGACGGGACTATTGTAGTTAATTACATGCTTTTCCTTGATTTCTTATATGATGGTACAAGTGGATTCGGGTCGATCGATGATGCCTACTAGTACCTGTATTTATACTGATTCTACTCTTGCTATACCTTTTTGGGTATAGTCTAGTTACAGGATTGGTGATGTTTCATAGGTACAGGACGACGGTGATCTTCAATAACTTCTACTCTTGTTCCTATGGTGGAAGTTGTGTCATTTTACATTTTCTTATATCACTCATGTAGTAGCTCTTGTACCAACTTAGACTAGATCCTAGGGAGGGTTAATTCTAGTTTTAAGAAATGGTTTACTATTTTCCTTGTAAGGAGTATTCCATATCAAAAAGGTTATAACATTTTTATGTATTAAAATAAAGTTATTTATTGTTACATTTTGGTTTTCCGCAAGTACCCGATGGTGAGGGTGGTGAGGGTTCTCCTATCTAGGTGGACTAGAGTAGGTGCCCGCACGTTCTGGTAGTGAGGTCGTGACAGATAGTATCAGAGCCTAGGTTACCGGTCTCCCAGTACAAGAGCAAAATGTCTAATAGAGTCCTGCGGATTGGTGTGTTGACGTCCACATCTAATCTTTGGGAAGCTATGAAACATTCTAGGAAACATCACTCTTCTTTCATTCCTTTTCGTGCAGATCATTTACTTGCTTGTATGAGTTGAGTCCAATTGGTATCTCTCGATTCTAATTGGTATCTCGACAAGGAAAATGATGTCATTTGACTCCGACTGTTATGAAACAAGCAAGAGAAGTTGGAATGTATCTGGCCTTAGAGGCTGTGATAAGGCATGAATGATTGACTAATAGTCATCCATGGGGAGAATAAAGAATAGTGTATGTGACTTGAACTGTGATTGAAACTTGAAGCTTGAAATTATGTGTGTAGAAATACTTATATGACTGCAATTATTGGTGTGTAACTTCTTACCTTATTATGGATATGTTGGTCCAGGAAGAGTCATAACTTGATTTTATGTACTTTGGTTAGTGAATCCCTACATTCTCATTCTCAAGATTTAAGGCTATTCCTTTCACACCGCTAGCAAATTCAACCATTTCCCCAACTTAAATCTCGCCGTATCTTTTCCTTTAATGAGGAAAGTCTCAATTCCAGTGCTACATCTACGAACTTGGATTTGAAAAAAAAACTTTCCCACCCTGATTTATGCGGAATTATATATGACTGTACCTCTCACTATTATTTGCATGCTATCTTATCCCCAAATCCTTCCAAACGGATTCCATTCAGTCCCGGCAGCAGATCTCGCAGGAAATCTCAAGTTAGCTACGTCACGTCTATAATTATTATTTTTTCAGTTTGGGAACTCTGGAAGGAAGGCAATAGCAGTAAATTTGAAAACCCAATATCTCAACCGGCTGCTATTATTCAAAAAATTATGGATTGGTTGAAAGACTATTTCAAATGCCCTTTTTTACTACTTTGACTAGCGCCCGGCAAAGAAATGATTTTTTCCCAAAGCCGACTTCCTTTATCGAGCGGCTCTCTCTGTTGATGATAAAAGCAATGGTCCGGGCTGGGCTATCTGAAATAAGCGATCATTTTTCTCAGTCCTAATCCTAATAAATACCACGTGAAGTGCGTGATCACCCAGATTCCTAATGCCTTATTTATCTTATAGCCATGTGTGTCGATTGGAAATTTCGTGTTACATTTTGAAATAGGAATTATCATTGGTTAAGATGGTAAGGGTACAAGACTTATGACTATAGGGAAGCTTCGGTTTTAAGAAAGTCAGGCTTGGTTGGGAATCATGGGAATAAGGGAGTTATTCTTGTATGATAGCGGGAATGTGTTGTTGTGAATAATTTTCTCATGTATTTTGAAATTGATTCTTGTGACATCATGATGCTAAGTTTCGAACTATGCATTATTGGGGATGGTCTTGGGGTTATATTGAAGACCATGGTGAGATTTATAGGGTTAACATTGATAACCGGAAAAAGGAAATGGGTAAACCTTGCTGAAAAATTCTATTTTTCTGGGCTACTATTGTTGGGGTCGCCATAGCGGTGTGCAAGCCGCTATAGCGAGAGGGGAAGGGAAGAATCCCTGTCCTATTTTCCTCGATTTTGTTTTCTTTTTCATTCTGGGGTTGTTTTAAATCACTAGTTGAGATGTGAGCTAGTGCATGAATTATGAGGATTAATATACATATGCGATAAAAGGAAATGTGTAGATATGGTATTACTTGGTTGTTATTTTCCTTGAGTGATTGGGACATGTTGAGTCAGTAATTTGACTAGTTATAAGCTAGTTGTGAGGCTAAATAAGCATAGCTTGACCTCAGGTGATAACTAATAAGTTAGTTAGTTATGAATGATTGATTGATGAGGGTTAAACAGCCTAATGTAAGTGATGGTGGAAAATCTATGTGTTAATGAAACCCATAGTAGTGTATTGGTTAATGGTTATACTCTAGATGGTCTATTCTTATGTGTGTCGATCAAGGAAGGGTGAAAAGGGTCATAAGCTAGATATCCCAAAAGTAAAACACGGTGTAGTGTTTGGTGATGTTATGTTCGGTATATCATTATTTAGAGTTAAATTGCCCAGATTAAGATTTTTCTCGAGTTAGGAGTTAGAATTTTAAGACTAGGCTAGTCTCAGATTATTTCTGTGCAAAGCATGGTCTAGGGCAATCTGGGTGAGGATTGGGTAATGTGTCTTGTGATGATCTAGTTTTGTCATTAGCTAAGACATAAAGGAGTCCTGGGGACTTTTCAGAAATAAATTTGGGTAAGTAGAACTCCCGATATCAAGGTTGACATGAAGGGTTTGTTCCAAAACATTGGGAATTAAGGTGTGTTGTAAAATGGGTACTTTTAGAGAATTTAATGAGTTTTTGTCCTGTGTCAACTGCTATCGCGGTTGACACAGTGCTATCGCGATCTTTGCTATAGCAGAAAAATTATCGCTATAGCAAAAGTCAACATTAGTCAGCACCGCCATAGCGGTCTGTTCTGCTATGGCAGTATCGCTATAGCGGAGCGCAGACCGCTATAGCGGACTGGGTCACCATAGCGAGTTTTGGTTCCTCGTAGCGAGGGAATTAAGTTTTGGTCTGTTATGTTTGAAATTCTTTCACTCTAGTATTTCAACGAAGCCCCGAATTTCTTAGTCACTCGGAGAGTAGAAGGAATTCCTTGGCAGAGCAAGATTGAATTTAATTTCAGTTGTGTTTGGGTATACCCGGGGATTTCAGAGTTTTGGTGATTTGCGTAAGGCTTTTCTTACGCTATCATGGTAGAGCGTTCAGGTTCAAGGGGCTGGTTCATTCTTTTTCTTCTGCCTTAGAGATCGTTCGGGGATGAATTATGGCTAAATTGGTATCTGTTATAACGACTTGTTCTGCCATTACTAAAAGTATCTGCGGTCAAGGCCGGTGCCACTCATTCGTAATAAGAGTTAGGATTAACTCTTTCGTATGAGAGTACATTTGGTATGTACTAAGGTCATACAATACTCCTAGCACAAAGTTAAGTTGAAAGTTTTCTTACCGATTTAGTTTCGGGCTAAGTTCAAACTAGGGTCAACTTCAAACGAGCTTTCCTCCTAGAATATAAGGAGTTAGGAGTCTCAATACCAACCAAATTAAAGATCTCTGAGTTCTCTTTCCAACTCCACTGACCGTTCATTAATTCGCTTCCCGAGTAAAAAGTTATGACTATTTTACTGAAGACTGTCTGTGCTGAAAAGTTGAGTTCGTTGTAGCGAGATTTAGGTCGCTATAGCAGTACCGCGGTAGCAGTTGGAAGTCCGCTATAGCGGAATGATGGAACCAAAAAGCCCAGAAATGAGTTTTATAATCCCATTCTCTCTTCTTTAGTGAAAAATAGATGAGGGTTGCTCCAAAAACCCTCCTAGGCTGCTCCAAAGCTTGGGAGCCATGGGGAGGAGGGATTCCAGCTAAAAGGATGAAAATCCATAGATTTTGGGCTTGTCATCCATCAAGAAACGCCTTCATGGAGCCAGAAATTGCATTGTGCAGCTGTTTCGTGTCTAGGTAGGCTAGGTTTTTTATATGGAGTAGATATTGACCTGCTCTCATTTAGTATTATTGTATAGACGAAAAGGAGAAACTATGTCTAGGACTTCGGGCATGGAGTCTGGAGGAGTATTGTGTTTGGCTGGATTGAATTAGATAATGATTGGAATTAGATATGGTTTATAAAATGATGGGTTGTTTATGGTTATTATGGGTTGTATGATGATAAAATTCAGGAACTAGAGTGTCGAGAAGATTCGGAGAACCGAAAATACTATGGTAGTTAAGGGATTAATTAAAGGGAGTTTTCGAAATGACTGTATATAAAAAATGTAGAATAACAGGAATGGTGGAAGTACCAGGGTGAGAGAGGTCTTCCCTATATTGTATCCGCCTTAGCAGAAGGTTCGGAAATAAATATATCTACTAGCCATGTGTTAAAAAGGGGCGAATGGGAATTCAGTCTGCGAACGAGATCCAAGGTTGAGTTTATGTAACTGAGATTGCGTAGGTGATGGTTAATATTTTCCCAATGTGCATTATGTGTTTCATGTACTATTGCTTAGTATTGTATGAGTTGTATGCTTAGGGAATGGTTTTTGAATGTCTAATTGTCTGGTTATCAGTCTTGTAAAATGAACTAGGTGTTGTTGCTTGTTGGCTTACAAGTGTTCTTTTGTTCATTGTTTGTTGACTGTTAGATTGTGTGACATTTGGTTGGCTCGTGTACCACGCCTGGTAAAGGTTGCTAACGGTTGACTCAGGTACCACTCCTGGTACAAGAATACTAATAGTTTGCTCAGGTACCACTCCTGGTATGGGAATACTAATGGTTGGCTCGGGTACTATGCCTGGTACGGGAATAACACCGGTTGGCTCGGGTACCATGCCTAGTACGGGTTATTGCATATGTATTGATTGTATTCTGATGATGGTCCCATGAGTGGATAGGGTGGAGTGTTTATTTTGTATTTGATCATATTCTTGACATGTGATTGTTGTATGATGGTCTTGAGAGGCCGGGTTATTACACTTAATTGTGGGGATTGGTCTCGAAGTGGATCGGGTATTGTATATTAATACTAGGTGTTGGTCTAGGGACCTGTAGTCGGTTTGGAAATGTAAAAGGGTAAATGTTTATTGTTAAATGATTGTTGAACCTGTTCTCTGTGGTTGATAAGTTTAGAAGGAAGACTGAGAGTCTGGAATTGTATTGTTACGGGTTTAATTGTTAGTTCTTCACATATTGGGTTCCTGAGAGGGCCGGGAATTATTATTATTATGTGGCGCATCGTTGGTCCTCGAAGGGCCGGGTTAGTGTGCTAAGTGACAAGGTGGTTCTTCTGTGAACCAGAGTCGTATGTTATTGGCATAGATAATATCCTAGGGATCCTTGTTTGGTCCGGGTTAAGTAAAGAGGATACATGTTGTTGTCACTGATAATGTTAATGTCGGTTTAACTTGTTACGTGCGGTTGATAAGTTAAGAAAGAGAATTGTGGTCTGGTTATAGCGTTGGTTGTTGTTACTTGCACTACTAAAAAAAGGCTAAAAAGAGACGGCCAAAAGGAACGATGACCGTCGCTTTTTTGGCCAAAAGCGACGGCGTCACTCTTGTGGGAAAATGGCTTGTCGCTTTTCCAAAAGCGTTGGACAGCGTCGCTTTAAAAGCGACGCAAACAAAAAAGTGACAATTTTTTTTCTTTTTTCCAGAAAAATGACGCAGTCCGTCGCTTTGTTTTTGAACTTGAAGAACAAAGCGACGGACAACGTCACTTTTTCTGGTAAATTTTTTCAAGAAAAGCAACATTGTCCGTCATTTTTCCTGAGTATTTTTTTTAAGATTCCAGAAAAGCGACAAACAGCGTCTCTTTTTCTAGGAATTTTTTAAAAAAATTTCAGAAAAGCGACGGATAAAAGAGACGTTGTCCGTAGCTTTTCTGCATTTTTTCCAGCTGCAAAATCTGCATTTTCAGTATGCACCACCTGCCATTTAAAAAACTAATTCAATACAGCCCAAACCAGCACTAATTGCTGCCACAACATTCATAAAACAATTACAACATCAACAACAAATTAAAATGAAGTAATAATATAACTAAACACATAAAAGGTCCACCAAAAGGACCTATAAAGTATTTAATAACATAAAAAAGTGTCAAAATGTGTCAAAATGTATAGGAAATGAGTCAATCCTAATGGGGGGTAGTATCCACATACTCCTCCTCATTTTCACTAGTCTCAGTAACGTCGTCACTTGATGACGAGGAGGAAGGAGTACGATCTACACTATGACGGCGACGAGCAACAAAGGATGATAGTTGTTCTTGAAGAGACTGGACGGTCTTGGACAAATCATTAGTGCTCTAAGTCCATTTTCTCTCGAATTCTGCCAAGGCCCTAGTAAGATCTGCGATCTGCTGCGACATATGTGCAAGCTGAACACCATCAACTGCCTCATCCTGGCGCAAGGATCCAATACCATCCAGTCCTGACTGGATTCATCGCAAATCATTCCTAAAGCCTAGATCATAGACTCTCCCCTTTTGTCTCCCCCCTGCCACTTTTTCGGTCCATATTTGAGTGGCTTCCTCATTTGTAGGCTCAGTCGTCAATCTCAGACCTTGCTGAGTCTGGCTGTACTCAAACAAAATACGTCCAAACTCATCCTGCATATAAAAAA
The DNA here is from genome assembly GCA_003996215.1 of Jaltomata sinuosa. Classification (NCBI taxonomy): domain Eukaryota; kingdom Viridiplantae; phylum Streptophyta; class Magnoliopsida; order Solanales; family Solanaceae; genus Jaltomata; species Jaltomata sinuosa. Next base: position 273,308 of record QJPP01000900.1, on the reverse strand, counting down.
ATAAAAATTATAATATATACATAATAAATAGATACACACATACACACACACACACACACACACACACATATATATATATATATATATAATATATGTTAGTACTTTAATTATATTTACTTTAAAACTTACATAGGCGTCTTGAGCCCTCTTCTCAACCCATGCATCCGGGTCTGACTCATTTTTTTATCTTTTATGTGGTCTTTCTTAAAGAGGTCAGCCTGAGTCGGAGGGTGCCCCAATTCCTTCTCCTGCAAATAAAATAAAATTTAACATAATCAAGTAATTAATATTATTTAATCAAGTTTATATAAACATATAAGTTAAAAGATTAATATTATTACTTACCATTTTCCTTGCAACGTCCGCTACACTCTTTGCACCCATAGTATGCAACGATCCACCTTTGACACTGCTTCTGGCTTTCTTGCCTTATTCAGACAATGCTATGAACTCTTCCGAATCTCAATATTGTTTAAGTTGCTAATGAAAATGAGGTAGAAGCCAAGATCCACACTTTTTACTATCCCAAATTTTTTTAAGCCATTGGCATAGCCTGGCACTGGCCTTCCTCTCGAGAGTAGTGGAAATGATCTTATTGTACTTTCGCTTCCAAGTACACATTATCTGAAAGAGAGAAATTATTAGTGTTAGATGATATATATACATATTATGAAAAATTAATATATATGTATATACATTAAACTCATCAAACATGGCATGTTGTATCGATTTTGGAATCTCTCTCTCTCTCTCTCTCTCTCTCTCTCTATATATATATATATATATATATATGTTATGAAAAGTTAATATATATGTATATACATTAAACTCATCAAACATGGCCTGTTGGATCGATTTTGGAATCTCTGTCCAAGAGCTCCAAGGTTTTGTAAAAAGCCTCCTAACTGCCTCCTTTAGAGCACGTCGGGGCTCTTTCATGGGATACCACCTGTAAAGAATATAATAAGCATGTCATCAAGTGATAAATAATTAATTAATATAAAAAAACAAACTTATAAATTAATTAGAAAAAAACTTACGATGATCCATCAGGACGAATTATGACTCTACCAATAGGGTCCTTCTCGGCGGGTCTCAGATTCACCTCATCTTCCTCCTCAGAAAGTGCTGATGTAGGTAATGGCAGAAGTCTATAACATTGAGTTAATGGGAGAGTAAAAGTCTGTGTGTCTGACTCAAAGCTGGTATGATCTCTAAGTCGCAAGCCTGATTAGTGGGGGGAAGAAGAATCACGTAGGGATGGCGTACCTGATGATAATCTGGTAGTCCCGCTGCCATATGGCAGAGGCATTGTGGGTGTAGGAATGAAAGTCATGTGATGAGAAGTAGTGGGTCTAGGACCATGATAATCTGCGGGATTTCCAGTTCCACAAGGGACAGACACTGGTGGAGTAGAGTGAATCTGTGGCGAAGATGAAAGACGACCTGGAATATCTTCATGCTCTATAGGCCTCCTAGAGCTCTTCCTAGACTTACTAGACTTGCTAGTACTTTTACTAGGACGACCTCGATCACCATCACCTAATGATATCTGTATGCATAACCCAAAACTAATTCAAAATTTCCAAATTCAAGAAACTAATTCAAAACTAACACTAACCTAAAGTTGAAAACTAATAGCAAGCATTAACCTAAACTAAGGTTCACAAAGACTAGCAATTTAAACTAACAAACTTAACTTAAAAAAGCTTAACTTAAAAAAACTAAGATTCAAGAACCTAATTCAAAAGGTTAAAGTTAAATACTAATTCAAGATTCTAAAACAAAATCCAAAACTAATTCAAGAACCTATTTCAAATTCAAAGTTTCCAAATTCAAGTTAATAATCTAATTCAACAACATCATTTCAAATTCAAGAACCAACCTAATTCTAGTTCAAAAAATCATTCCTAAAGTTGAAAACTAATTCTTAACTCAAAACTAACAATTTAAACTAACAAACTTAACTTAAAAAAGCTTAACTTAAAAAAACTAAGATTCAAGAATCTAATTCAAAAGGTTAAAGTTAAATACTAATTCAAGATTCTAAAACAAAACCCAAAACTAATTCAAGAACCTATTTCAAATTCAAAGTTCCCAAATTCAAGTTAATAATCTAATTCAAGAACCTAATTCCAAATTCAAGAACCAACCTAATTCTAGTTCAAAAAATCATTCCTAAAGTTGAAAACTAATTCTTAACTCAAAACTAACAATTTAAACTAACAAGCTTAATTTAAAAAAGCTTAACTTAAAAAAACTTAGATTCAAGAACCTAATTCAAAAGGTTAAAGTTAAATACTAATTCAAGATTGTAAAACAAAATCCAAAACTAATTCAAGAACCTATTTCAAATTCAAAGTTCTCAAATTCAAGTTAATAATCTCATTCAAGAACCTAATTCCAAATTCAAGAACCAACCTAATTCTAGTTCAAAAAATCATTCCTAAAGTTGAAAACTAATTCTTAACTCAAAACTAACAATTTAAACTAACAAACTTAACTTAAAAAAGCTTAACTTAAATAAACTTAGATTCAAGAACCTAATTCAAAAGGTTAAAGTTAAATACTAATTCAAGATTTTAAAACAAAACCCAAAACTAATTCAAGAACCTATTTCAAATTCAAAGTTTCCAAATTCAAGTAAATAATCTAATTCAAGAACCTAATTCCAAATTCAAGAACAAACCTAATTCTAGTTCAAAAAATCATTCCTAAAGTTGAAAATTAATTCTTAACTCAAAACTAACAATTTAAACTAACAAACTTAACTTAAAAAAGCTTAACTTAAAAAAAATAAGATTCAAGAACCTAATTCAAGTTAATAATCTAATTCAAGAACCTAATTTCAAATTCAAGTTCCAAATCCTAATTCCAAATTCAAGTTCCAAATGCAAGTACCTAATTCAAGTTAATAATCTAATTCAAAAACCTAATCCAAATTCAAGTTCCAAATCCTAATTCTAAATTCAAGTTCTAAATTCAAGTTCCAAATTCAAGTACCTAATTCAAGTTCAAAAAAGAACCTAAAGTTGAAAACTAATTCTTAACTCAAAACTAACAATTTAAACTAACAAACTTAACTTAAAAAAACATAACTTAAAAAAAATAAGATTCAATAACCTAATTCAAGTTAATAATCTAATTCAAGAACCTATTTCAAATTTAAAGTTCCCAAATTTAAGTTAATAATCTAATTCAAGAACCTAATTCCAAATTCAAGAACCAACCAAATTCAAGAACCTATCTAATTCAAGTTCAAAAAAAAACCTAAACTAAGGTTCACAAGCTAATAGCAAGCATTACCTAAACTAAGGTTCACAAACTAATAGCAAGCCTAAACTAAGGTTCACAAACTAATAGCAAGCCTAAACTAAGGTTCACAAACTAATTAGCAAGCCTGAACTAAGGTTCACAAATTAATAGCAAGCCTAAACTAAGGTTCACAAACTAATAGCAAGCCTAAACTAATTAAAGTTCATAAATTAAGAATATAATCTAAAAAAGGAATTTTTCACTATCAATTTTTTCATATATCAATTTTCACTATCAATTTCTCAAAATTCTAGTTTAGAATTCAACAACAACAACAACAACATATACATCCTAGTCTAGAATTCAACAACAACAACAACAACATACCCTAGTCTAGAATACACTATCAATTTTTGAAAATAAAAATACCCAAATTAAACCATAACCTTCAAATAAACAAAACAACTAACCTCAAAATCGGAGGAGGTTGGAGGGAGGAGGTTGACAGTGGAGGGAGCAGCGGTGGAGAGAGCGATGGTAGAGGGAGCGGCAGAGCAAGTGATGGAGGAGAGGAGGAGAGAAAAATGAGAGAAAGAGACCCGACGGGGTCTCTGTATAATTAAAGAAGCGACGCACAAGGTCGCTTCTGTCCGTCACTTTTTTAAATGAGTTGACCGTGTATTGACTAAAAAGCGACGGACAAAAGCGACGTTGTCTATCGCTTTCCTATTTTTTTTAATATAAATTAAATTTTAAAGAAAGCAACGGACAGCGTCGCTTTCTTTAAAATTATTTTTTAATTTTTTTTAATAATTGCGACGATGTTTATCGCTTATAATAAAAAATAAAAATTAATTATTCATAAATAATTTTGGTGCAAAAATTTGCCAAAAAAAGTGACGAACATAGAGACGTTGTCCGTCGCTTTTGTAAAAATAATTATAAATTAAAAAAAATAGAAAAGCGACGGACATCGTCGCTTTTTCGTCATTTTTCAGGAGGGACGCTGTCCGTCGCTTTTATATTCATCCCTTTTTGAGATATTTTTAGTAGTGTTGTCGAGTATTGCCCTGGGGGTCATTGGGGAAGTTTTGTACTAGTAGGTGATGGTACGACGGGTGTGGTCTACGTCACTAAGTAGTGGGGTTTACTCTGGGTTATTGAGTCATAGTGATTGACTGGGGTAAGGGGATGGTATTTTGGGTATGGACATAGATGTCGGGTAATGACAAGTGTGACTTGGGAAGTCTAGGTGACAAGTGTGACTTGGAAAGTCTATGTGTCAAGGTGACTTGGAAAGTATAAGGGTTAAGTTGACTTGGGAATGTCCTAGGAGTCGGAGCATAGAGTCTCATGGTGGTGTAGTTGGCAGCGGAAGGGATAGGCAGGCTTAGGTTGATATTGGGTTTTGGTAAGGTGAATGTTGGAGGACGGGACTATTGTATTTAATTACATGCTTTCCCTTGATTTCTTATGTGATGGTACGAGTGGATTCGGGTTGACCGATGATGCCTATCAGTATTTGTATTTATACTGATTCTACTCTTGCTATACCTTTTTGGGTATAGTCTGGTTATAAGATTGGTGATGTTTCATAGGTATAGGATGATGGTGATCTTCAACAACTTCTACTCTTGTTCCTATGGAGGAAGTTGTATCATTTTATATTTCCTTGTATTACTCTTGTAGTAGCTCTTGTACTGGCTTAAAATAGACCCTAGGGAGGGTTAATTCTAGTTTTAAGAAATGGTTTATTATTTTCCTTGTAAGGACTATTCCATATCAGAAAGGTTGCAACATTTTTATGTATTAAAATGAGGTTATTTATTGTTATATTTTGTTTTCCGCAATTATCTGATGGGTCAGGTGGTGAGGGTTCTCCTATCTAGGTGGATTAGAGTAGGTGCCCCCACAGCCCAGTAGTGGAGTCGTGATAGATAGTATCAGAGCCTAGGTTACTGGTCTCCTAGTACAAGAGCAAAATGTCAAATAGAGTCCTGCGAATTGGTGTATTGACATCCACATGTAATCTTTGGAAAGTTATGAAACATTCTATAAAACATCTCTCTTCTTTCATTTCGTTTCGTGTGGTTCATTTACTTGCCTGTATGAGTTGAGTTCAATTGGTATATCTCGATTTTAATTGGTATCTCGACAAGGAAAAAGATGTCATTTGACTCCGACTATTATGAAACAAGCAAGAGAAGTTGGAACCGAGAAGGTTCCAATTGGTATCTGGCCTTAGAGGTTGTAGTAAGGCATGGATGATCGACTAATAGTCATCCATGGGGCAAATAAAGAGTAGTGTATATGACTTAAACTGTGATTGAAACTTGAAGCTTGAAATTATGTGTGTAGCAATACTTGTATGACTGCAATTGTTGGTGTGTAACTGCTTACCTTATTATGGATATGTTGGTCTGGGAAGAGTCATAACTTTATTTTATGTACTTTGGTTAGTGAATTGCCATATGTGTCGATTGGAAATTTCGTGTTACATTTTGAAATAGGAATTATCATTGGTTAAGATGGTAAGGGGACAAGACTTATGACTATAGGGAAGCTCCGGTTTTAAGACAGTCGGGCTTGGTTGGGAATCATGGGAATAAGGGAGTTATTCTTGTATGATAGCGGGAATGTGTTGTTGTGAATAATTTTTTCATGTATTTTGAAATTGATTCTTGTGATATCATGATGCTAAGTTTCGAACTATGCATTATTGGGGATGGTCTTGGGGTTATATTGAAGACCGTGGTGAGATTTATGGCGTTAACATTGATAACCGGAAAAAGGAAATGGGTAAACCTTGCTGAAAAATTCTATTTTTCTGGGCTACTATTGTTGGGGTCGCCATAGCGGTGTGCAAGCCGCTATAGCGAGAGGGGAAGGGAAGAATCCCTGTCCTATTTTCCTCGATTTTGTTTTCTTTTTCATTCTGGGGTTGTTTTAAATCACTAGTTGAGCTGTGAGCTAGTGCATGAATTATGAGGATTAATATCCATATGCGATAAAAGGAAATGGGTAGATATGGTATTACTTGGTTGTTATTTTCCTTGAGTGATTGGGACATGTTGAGTCAGTAATTTGACTAGTTATAAGCTAGTTGTGAGGCTAAATAAGCATAGCTTGACCTCAGGTGATAACTAATAAGTTAGTTAGTTATGAATGATTGATTGATGAGGGTTAAACAACCTAATGTAAGTGATGGTGGAAAATCTATGCGTTAATGAAACCCATAGTAGTGTATTGGCTAATGGTTATACTCTAGATGGTCTATTCTTATGTGTGTCGATCAAGGAAGGGTGAAAAGGGTCATAAGCTAGATATCCCAAAGGTAAAACACAGTGTAGTGTTTGGTGATGTTATGTTCGGTATATCATTGTTTAGGGTGTAATTGCGCAAGTTAAGATTTTTCTCGGATTAGGAGTTAGAATTTTAAGGCTAAGCTAGTCTCGAATGATTTCTGAGCAAGGTATGGTCTAGAGCAATACGGGTGAGGATTGGGCAACGTGTCTAGTAGTGAGCTAGTTTTCTCGTTAGCTAATACATAAAGGAGTCATGGGGACTTTTCAGAAATGAATTCGGGTAAGTAGAACTCCTAATATCAAGGTTGACATGAAGGATTTGTTCTGAAATATTGGGAATTAAGGTGTATTGTAAAATAGCGGTTGACACAGCGCTATCGTGACCTTGGCTATAGCAGAGAAACTATTGCTACAATGAAAGTCAACGTCAGTTAGCATTGCCATAGCGATCGGTTCCGCTACGGTGGTACCGCTATAGCAGAGCGCGGACCGCTATAGAGGACTGGGTCACCACAATGAGTTTGGTTCTTCGTTGTGTGGGAATTAAGTTTTTGTCCGTTATGTTTGAAATTCTTTTGCTCTGGTAATTCAATGAGGCCCTGGATTTCTTGGGCATTCGAGGAGGAGAGGGAAGTAGAGAAATAGTCGGTCATAACCAAAATAAATTTTCCCTAACCTGATGCTAAAGGCAAAGGTCCAACTATATCCATTCCCTACTTCATTAATGGATATGAGAAAATGACCAGGTGGAGAAGTTCGTCTAGTTGGTGTACCACTCGAGCATACCATTAACATTTATCACACTTTTGTATGAACGTCTTCACATATTATTCCATCCAGGGCTAGTAATATCCAATACTTACTAATTTTTATACCAATAAATCAACTTTAGAATGATTCTCTCATACCCATCATGTACTTCTATCATTACGTAATCAATTTTATCGGGTCCCAAGCACCTAGCTAGCAGAACATAAAAATACCTTCAGTACAACTGCCCATTGACCATGCAATATCTAGTAGCCTTCGTTCTAAGCACTTCGATGCGTTCTTATCTTTCAATAACTTACCATCCTTCAAATAGCTAATAATTTTATTACGTCAATCCCAAATTAAATTAGTAAAATTTACCTCATTGTATCCTACATCCAAAAAAATGAATATACATAAATGTATGATCGAACTTGAACCCGAGTCATTTGCACCCATTGATAACCCTAAATTGGCCAAAGCATCTTCTTCAACATTTTTTCCCAAGGTACCTACATTACTGTCCACTTTGTAAGTCGAGAGGGCAAGACTCGAACCTTTTCTAAATACCTCTGCATATATTTCTTCTTAGCTTCATAGATTCCATGGATCTAATTGACCACCTACTGGAATCACACTTAACTGTAACTACCCCTACATCGAGTCCTCGAGCCAGTTCAAGACCTATAATTATTCAAGAATTGTAATCATAGCCTTACGACCTGTAACTACTTCTAGATCAATTCTCCAAGCCAGTTCAAGACCTATCTCAAATGTCATTGGATAGTGTATTGAGCATTATTCCTAACTTGATTCTTTTTATGTTAGAAGCATGATATGTAAATAGGGTCTCCAGGCATATCCCCAGAAGCTAATATGGATTCCTTTTTTTGTGATATATCCAGACTAAAATTTGTCACCAAAATGTGTGATTTGATGGCAGTCAAAGGTTTATATTCAATGCCCTACTCACTTATTCGACTGCCTAGTTAGCCATCCTCCTTGAGAGTACTGGTTTATGAAAAACACTCTACAAGGGGAAAGTTCTTAACATACAAATAAGATGGTATTGGAAATATGGCCAAGTTTTGAGTGGCTATCACGAGAGACAAAGCCGATTTTTCTAAATACAGGTATCGGGTTTTGACATCCACCAAAATTCTACTAACATAATAAACTGTAAATTAAGTGTCTTCCTCTTCATAGACTAATAAAACACTTACCTCATCCTTAGACATGGCCAAATATAGAAAAAATTTCTTGTCATCTTTTGGCTTTGCCAACAACAGGGGGTTTGACAAATATTTCTTCTAGCCCGCAATGTTCGTAACTAGGTGTACCTTTCTCTATGGGAAAGAGGAATTGCTTGAGCTCCTCTGCTATTAACTTAGTGTCATCGGTATCCTCCGGAGTGTTAAAGTATCTAGGTACTTGAGGCCTATCCAGTAGCCTCTCTTCAACTCATGTTTGCTCTAGTTCATCTATCTCTAGGTCAGGACAAAAGGGTGATTCGGTCCCTGTAATTTCTATTGTTATTTTTCCTTTTTAGCCACATGTCATAGCTATGGCAAATATTTCTCATGCAGTGATTCGTTCACCTCAGATCTCTTTTATGCCATTTGGATTAGGAAATTTAACACTTAATAAAACATTGAGGATACTACCCTCATAATATAAATTCAGAGCATGTCGATGATGATATTACACACTATGTCGCGATCCATTACTTCATACAGGGTTTCCTTCACAACTCCTCCGGCATATGTTGGCAACTTGATATCACCTTGGGTCATTTCACTTGACATTGTTGAATCCAAAAACTAACTTCATCACCGAAATTATTTTGTCAACCAACCTCATTTGCTCGAGGACCCTATATTGGATAATATTGGTTGAACTTCCTAGAACAATCAACATACACTTAGTTTTAAAATATAAAATGTTCATAGAAATTACCACATCTTTATGAGAAAGCGTGAGGCCATCTGCATCTTCATCATTGAAGGTAATCATCTTATCACTCGGGACCTCGGGTGTCCTTTTAATAGACACTTTCATCTTTTTGGCTATAAAAAATATTATGACATTGATTTCCTCCCTTTCAAATATCATATTCATTGTGTCATAGTTGTTCTTAGGTCATTCACTCAAAAATTCTCTCAAGTGGTTATTCTTGAGCAAATGCACAGCTTCCTCTCAGAGATGTCTGCAGTTCCTAATTATATGCTCATGTATACCATGAAACTCGTACCACAAACTCTGATCCTTAATTTTAGGGTCTGGCTTGGTTTTCTTTGGCCATCTCACTTTCATAATATTTTGATCACCTATTTGTAGTCGGCCTCTCAGATGACGGGTAACCCTTGTTATTATGCCCCTACTCTAACCACTAGTTTGTACCCAGTCTTTCAAATAATGGATATGGTTGGAATTGACTTCGTCTTTAGTATAGGTCCATGCTCCATCTTGGCCTATCCTAGAACTGGCTCCAGTTGGTTAACATGTAAGTCACATATGTATTTAACTGATCATCCTCTACCCAAAAATTTTATGTGTACCAGTTATGGACATCCACCCATGTTGTTGCTGATAATTTCAGCAAGTTTTCATTTAATTTTGATGAAGCATATGAGCTCGAGGGATTCAAACCCTTGGTGAAAGCTTCCTTCCCCAACTCATCTAGTGCAATCAGCATAATCATTCTCTCTCTTTAGAGTCTGGCCACATACTTTTGAAGCATCTTTGTGCTGCCTAGTGCTATCTTGAAAATGATTGTTTTTCAGGTCTGCACCTTCTAATATCCTGCATATACTTTGATAAAGACATCTGCAAGCATTACAAAAGAATCAATGGAATATTCTAGTAAAATAGAGTACCATGTCAAAGCTTCATTGGTCAACATTTCTCCAAACTTCTTTATCAAGAGAGACTTGATTTTGTCTAGTGCCAAGTCCTTTCTCTTGATGATTATAGTGTACGCTCTTATGTGCTTTGCGGGTCTGTGGTTCCATTGTACTTGGAAATTTCCATTATTTTAAACCTTTTATGAATCAACATCAGTGTAGCACTCATCTTATATGGCAACTGGATGTTTTTGTTTGAATCTGGCCTTTTAAAAAATGGAGGCCCCCCAAAGATCTAATCTATTAAAGAATAAATCTCCTTCATGCACTTCAAAAACTTGGCCCTAAAAGGATATACCAGCATTCCTTCATTCCCAAAACCACTCCTGGAATCGCCAACCTTGCCATTCTCAAATTGGATCTCTATGCACGAAGAATTTTGAGCAACTAATGGGACCCCATGGGCTGGAACCACATTAGGTGGTGTCAGAGCGCCCGAATTCATATTGTCCAAAAAGATTCTTACCGCTTGCTTGAGCTGAAACATTGTCCAATATTGTCATGAAAGGTTCCTCATTATTCACTTTGATGAGCCATCAAGATCCTCATTGTTTCCTCTAATTTTCATTATTTTCACGACCATCATTTGTGCCATTTCCATAGTTATTTCCTGAACTATTTCTACGGCTATCGTCTACATCATTTCTATGACCTTCATTTTATATTCATACAAGTCATTCGGAGTTCGTATCCTTGTAGTTTTCTCATTATACCTTTCACGGGGAGTTTCATTCCCTTCCCCTTGGGGGGTTTGATCCCCGACTGAAAGCTCTCCATTTAAACCGTGTGGCATCTGATTATTATTCAGGGGAAAACCATTATTTCCTTGACTGATATTGACCTGCTCGTTGCCTCTATTATTTTCCATAACTGTGATGAGTTTTTCTTGTAAGAAAAACCTTAACAAGTTAGAAAAAAGGAAAATCAGAATGTCATAACAATACTATAATATTTCAATCTCCACGGTGGATGCCAAATTGTTTACCTTTAAACCGATACAGTTGAATTTGTATATTTTATTTAAGGATACATGGATTGCAATGACCATGTAATTGAACAGTGATGAACTAACTTACTTGGAAAATATATTTTAAGACAACTTAAACAATTGGCAATAAAATGAACAATAATAATGAAATTAGCCTGAATCTCAAAATGGATGGCTGACAGTGTCACCAAGAAAAGGGGTTAGAGCCTTTTAGTATTATAACACTTGAAAGCTTGCTATCATAAAATGTTAGTGTATTACTAGTGAATGAGTAAAAATTAGATGATTTTCAAATGAGGTAGAAGGAGATATTTATAGCTAAGCCGCGTGAATCTCGCCTCCAAAAAGACCCCTATCTGCATGTTACATTTGTTACGCTTTGGTTAGCATAATGACCAGATAGAATACTAATGTTTTTCAAAAATAGCTGAGCTCTTAACCTTTATCTCGTCTAGCAAATATATGTTGTCCGGTCCCATATTTTTGGAGCTAGATGGGACCTTGTCGTAGTACTTATTTCTGATAGTAATACTCTGGACCTTTCACGAATAAGGTTATTTTTCACCAGTCACACTTAAGAATTAAACTTAGCATGACTCTCTCTAACTCACGTCTGACCTGTCTCATTTGCCACATGTCACCATCTGACTCATCCACCTGTCAAGTCTGAATTTTATCTCATACAGTTGGGTTATGGGTTGAGTCTAATACCGTGTTGACAATAAATTGATGTCATCTATTTAATTAAGAAAAAATTACATAACATACTAAGAATGGAGGCCTAATTACGCTCTATGCCGATATATAATTCAATTACGCTCCTTATCGATAAGTCAAAACTATTGGTATATACAATTATAACCTTTCCTTCTCCTATCTATCCCTCTCTCTCTCTCTCTTTCTCCTATTCTCGCTCGCCACTTTCCTCACTCTCCCTCTCTCTCTCTCTCTCTCTCTCTCTCTCTCTCTCCCTCTCCCTCTCCCTCTCCCTCTCCCTCTCCCTCTCACTGATCCAAATTGACCAAACTAATTCAATTGATACAACTGAATACAAATTTTATATAATTATATTTTCGTTGATACAACTAAATACAAATTGTATTCAGTTGATACGAATTGGTATTTTTTATTCGTTGATACAACTGAATACAAATTATATTCGTTAATATGAATTTATAGTTTGTATTCGTTGATACAAATGTATTTCGTTGATATGAATTCTATTTTGTATTCGTTGATGTAATTAAATATAAATTGTATTCGTTGTTACGAATTATATTTTGTATTCATTGATACAATTGTATTCGTTGATACATATTGATATACAAATTGTATAACAGTGAAAATAGTGACGAGAAATACAAAAGAAAATAGTGACACAAAATACAATTGGTGCAAAATACATTTGGTGCAAAATACAATTTGTGCGAAATACAATTGGAACTCAAACCTTTGGCACGATTTGTAATTAGCACAAATATTGATATTTTCGCCCAATTACTTTCATCTGGGTTGGTGTTTTTGAAATTTACTATTTAATTAAAGCCTCGTATATATCATCTCATAATTTCATTAAAAAGATGGGTTTTTTTAACCCTAATGAGAAATTGCGGTCCACTAGATGGAAGGAGGGTCATTTTTAATTTGAAATTAACATTAAGAATAATTGTGGTCCAATAAGTGAAAGGAGGGTAAATTCATATTTTCAATATGTTAGGAACATTTTTGACCTTCATCATATTAAATATATGCCTAGTTCAAATTGAGAATAATTTTTTTTTATTAGCAAATTTTCAAGAGGGAGAATATCGTCACTTGGAACGGCTCAGTATAGTTTTTTATTTTTATTTTATATTTTATGATTATAGTAGTGTTCAGACCAACTTGTCAGTATATATATATATATATAAATAAATATATATATATATATATATATATATATATATATGTATGTATATATATATATATGTATGTATATATATATATGTATGTGTATATATATATATATATATGCATGTATATATATAATATGCTCGCCAAGGATAGATCAGATGAACTCAAACTTGATTAGGTAATTAATTTTGCACAAAAGGATCAAAAATCTCTGTGATATATTAGAAATGGTTCTTTCACAAATTAGATTAAATTTGCCCCTCACTTCAATTTGTTGGATAAAGAATATCCTTAACATATTAGAAATAACTCAAAAATATCCTCCTTCTACTTAGTGGATCAAATCGACCCCTAACATATTATTTTCAGTCTTAAAACTATCCCTAAATTAACGTCACAATTATAAGGCATTTAATTAAATATGTGACCTTTATTTATTGGTTCACATAAAATTCTTACCCTACCCAAAAAAAATCTGATTCATCCATGATACTCAACCCAACACAAAACTCATTCTAAATTAACACAACTAAGTGAGAATATTATTTTTATTAATCTCATGATATTATTTTATTCCGTTTTTTTATCCTGCATGAAATTATAGTAGGCTTCATCCAGTAAAAAAACATGCATGCCTCAAGTTGCATTTTGTTCTCTCTTTTTTTCTAGTCAATTTTACTTTCACTTTTTTTTTGGGTGGAGCATACGGATATTCCACATAGAAAATTAAATATTATTTTCTTATATATCTTGTCTAATTATCCTTTGTTTACTAACATATTATCCTCAAAATACACCAGCATACTTCTTCGGATTTTATCATGCAAATGTTTTTATTTTATCTCATGTTATACAAAATGCATCAGATAAATCTAAAATTTCAATCTCAACTCAAACATTATATGAATATTAATTATGTAGTTGGAATTGTGAAATATTGTCTCATTAGTAAAAAAAATTTGTAGCTTTGAAAAGTATATATGAATTATTGGAAGTCCGATTAAGAAGTAATCATACAAAAGTTTACAAGTTTAAGAACTTGGATAAGAAAGTTGATAAATAGCAAATTAGGATAATGAAAAGAGACATTCAAAAAACTTAATATATGAGATTCAATATCATGAAAAGAAAAGTTTAATAGGTGGAAGGAAGACATTTTTGAGTCATTTCTAATACGTTAAGAATATTTTTGATTTAATAGATAGAAGGGAGGAACAAATACAATAGATGGAAAGAAGGGACAAAGTTAATCCAATAAAAGAAAGTCGTATATTTTTTGACCATTTTTAATACATTAAGGATATTCTTAATCCTTTTCCGTTAATTTTATAATACCTCAACCATTTACTCTTTCCCTTGAGACATGGTTCTGTATAATTTTTTATCTTTTTTGGAACTTGAAAAAAGTGTTAGTACTAAAGAAGTGGAAGCTAGGACAGATGTTCAATAGAACGAATGAAGCTTCCTAATAACAATAATACAGGAGCAAGTCAAATAGAAGAATTAATTTTTCCGAAATGGTCACATCACATACTTGAATCTCAAATTCTTTGATTGTCACTAACATCTGAAATTGTACATGTAAGATGCATGCCTCATATTACTTCTTTAATTAACAATCTCATGAGTGGGTTCCAAAAGAATAATTCGGTGACCAAAATGCATAATTTGAATTGCAATATAACACTTTAAAATAAAAAGAAATTGCAATATAACATGTTTACATCTCATGAATACGCTTGTAACAATTTACTCACACTCCGTATTTATATCAAATCATATTATTTAATTATCATGATCAATATATAAATTAAGATGAGCATGTATATTAATTAACTATAATATAGTGACACAACTAGCACATTAATTAAGTAATTGAGGAAACGCAAGCACAGTTATAGTGTGAATCACATGAAATGTTTCTTAATTCATACTCTCTCCGTTCCAATTTGTTTGACCTATTTTCCTTTTTAATACGTTTAAAAAAGAATGTCTCTTTCTCTTTTTAGCAACTATTCAATTCTAACTTTTCACATGACATGTTAAAGACCACAAGATTAAAGACCATTTTGGTACATTTGACATATCATTAATTTTTAATCACATATTCAAAAGTCTTTTTTATTTTTTTAAACTCTATATAAAGTCAAAATAGACCAAACAAATTAAAATGGAGAGAGTATATTTTATTGGATGGGAGGATAAAGTGACACCATTACTTAAAAAAAGAAAAAAAAGGCACACCATAACATTTGGAGTGAGAGTCAAACGTGATGTACAGCTGCTCCCCATGATTCATCACATTGAAACGTTTGGATTATAGAGGTGAGCTCATTATGAATGAACAACCAAGTGACACCTAACTGTCATTGAATTGTTACAAAAATTTAAAAATTAGAGTTTTAGAACTTTTACCAAGGGACAAAAAAATAATTCTTTTTTCATCTATCTAAATTTTGATGAATAATATTACCCAATATATATGTTGATGAGCAATATTACCCGGTATATACCTGTACGGATTGAAAGTAACATGTACTTGATGAAATAGTGAAAGTTCATGTTGGACCGGAAGAGAGATTAACATATGTCAGATGTTTTGTGATTTAGTGCTATATTAGTCCCAGGGCAATCAAACTCATTATCTTATGTTAAGCAATTTCAGTCAAAATTGCACTGCGTCTGCCTGTTAGTATTTGTTTGACTATTGGTTTTGGCAGCCATCAGAATTCACTTCCGCAACAACAAATAGTTGCAATCCCGTGTATATATATCCTAGATATCGAAGCCCGTGCTTAACACGGGCGCAATACATATTATACTTTTTGTGTTAATTTATGTGATACACATAAAATTTAAATAGTCAATAAAAAAATTTATATGGTTTTTAGATATTTCAAGTTGTTAACTATTATCATTTATAATATTTTTTACGTAATTTTTAAATAATATATGTTACTCCCTCTATGTCAATTTATGTGGCATCGATATAATTTTGAGAGTCAACTAAATTTTCTATACATCTTTAAATATCTTAAGTTCTTAATTGTTTGCGATTTATAGTACTTTTTTTCTGTCCCAATTTATGTGACATTAATAAAATTTTGAGAGCCGTTCCGTTTTTTTATGTTTTTGAAATTTAAGTTGTTATTATTGTGATTTATAGTACCTTTTACGCAATTTTCAAATATATAACAGATTAAAAAGAAAACTAAGATAAGCAAATTAAAATGGAGAAAGTATAAGGAAATATCCAAGCAGGCAAATTTGTTTATGTCTTTTAAATATTTTAATTTGTTAATTATCGTGATTTATACTAATTTTTACGTAATTTTTAAATATATAACATTTTAAAAAATAAGATAAATAAATTAAAACGTAGAAATTATAAAAGGAAATATCTAAGCAGGCAGCACAAGCAGGCACGTCGATCAGCTGCCTGCTTATCCTCCTTAATAAGTAAGGTAATTTTAAGTTGTTAATTATTGTAATTTATAGTACTTTTTTCTTCTGTCTCAATTTATGTGGCATTGATAAAATTTCTAGAGTCGACTAAATTTTTTATGTCTTTTAAATATTTTAAGTTGTTATATTGTGATTTGTGATAAAATAAATTAAAATGGAGAAAATATAAAAGAAAATATGCAAGCAGGCAGTACAAGCAGGCATGTTGACTTCGTGCCTGCTTGTTGCCATTTAAAAAAATATTTTAAATGTTAATTGTGATTTATAATATTTTTTTCTTCTGTCATAATTTATGTGACACTGATAAAATTTTGAGAGTCGACTAAATTTTGTATGTCTTTTAAATATTATAAGTTGTTATATTGTGATTTGTAGTACTTTTTACGTAATATTCGAATATATAATAGATTTTAAAAGGAAAAGTAAGATAAAAAAATTAAAAGGGAGAAAATATAAAAGAAAATATGCAAGCAGGCATGTCGACCTCGTGCCTCCTTGTTGCCCTTTATAATTTAGATAGTCAATCAAAAAATTTACATAGTTTTTACGTATTTTAAGTTGTTAACTATTGAGATTTATAATACTTTTTATGCAATTTTCAAATAATATATGTTACTCACTTTGCACCAATTTATGTGTCATTGATATAATTTTGAAAATTAACTAATTTTTTTTATACACCTTTTAAATATTTTAAGTTGTTAATTATTGTAATTTATAGTACTTTTTTGTTCTGTACCAATTAATGTGGCAGTGATAAAATTTCAAAAGTCAATCAATTTCTTATATCTTTTAAATATTTTAAGTTATTAATTATTGTGAATTATACTATTTTTTACGTAATTTTCAAATATATAATAGATTAAAAATAAAAGTAAGACAAACAAATTAAAATGGATAAAATATAATAGGAAATATCCAAGCAGGTAGCATAAGCAGGCAGCACAAATAGACATGTCGACCTGTTGCCTGCTTATTGCCTTTTATAAGTAAGTAATATTAATTATTGTGAATATTGTGAATTACACTATTTTTTACGTAATTTTTAAATATATAATAGATTAAAAATAAAAGTAAGATAAGCAAATTAAAACGGAGAAAATATAAAAGGAAATATCCAAGCAGGTAGCATAAGCATGCAGCACAAATAGACATGTCGACCTGCTGCCTGCTTATTGCCTTTTATAAGTAAGTAATATTAATTATTGTGAATTATACTATTTTTTACGTATTTTTTAAATATATAATAGATTAAAAATAAAAAATAAGATAAAGAAATTAAAACGGAGAAAAGATAAAAGGAAATATCCAAGCAGGCAGCACAAACAGACATGTCGACCTACTGCCTGCTTATTGCATCCAAACCTTTTTGAATCTAAACCCTACAGCTAAAAATACCCAAAACCCGAATGAAGATTATATAACCCAACACCTACAGGGATATAATAAACTCATAGCACAACCATGTACCAATTCAAATCTAGTAGCAACTTGCTACAATTATTGACTGTTAAGTACAGTATACACAATAACAGGTGAAGAAATAGCTAAGATACCAGAACTATACAAAGCATTTCTACATTACAAAAGAATTACTAAAGGCACTTTATTTTATATAAAGTTTTATTCAGCAACTGCGGAGATATTATACGACGAAATCAAACCTATAATACAAGTTATCAAGATAGGTTTGACCAAG
Source organism: Jaltomata sinuosa (assembly GCA_003996215.1). Classification (NCBI taxonomy): domain Eukaryota; kingdom Viridiplantae; phylum Streptophyta; class Magnoliopsida; order Solanales; family Solanaceae; genus Jaltomata; species Jaltomata sinuosa. The sequence continues at coordinate 255,050 of QJPP01000900.1, read as the reverse complement.
GAAATGATAATCCCGGAGAAAGTGGAAATACAAGAAGAAATACAAAGAGTAAATATCCCAGAATTCTATGCAAATAAAAGAACTATTGGGATATCTACCATTTTGAACGAATTATCAAATAATTATCTAAACAGAAACGCAATTTGGAGCTACTACAACCGAGATCAGACGATGATATATTCCAATTGTAGAGAACTAAAGACAGCAGATATGGAAGAACTACGCCAATGGATACTAAGCCTGTTGAAACCAGAGCAGTCACCTACCACAAGGGCTATCAGAAAAAAATTTATTTCACAAAATATGATGACTAGATACTGTAAATTAGTAGGACAAAAATACCCAGATCATCTATGCACGAAATGTGACGGAGAAGACAACTACATTCCAGAAGTGCAGCTGGAATAACTAGAAGACAAAGAAATAATTATTATGTAAAGTATGTCGGCCATATATAAAAGTAACGGCCATTATAAGAAAAAGTTAATAAGGAATGCAATTTGGCTAATATAACTCTATTGATCTTGAAAAGTGGTATCTTCTTCAATCATTATGGAATTTATCTTTATTATTGGAGTACTAAATTTACAAGTTAAGGGAGTAATAAGGAATGAAAAAAATTAAATGCATTAATTAAAGGATGCATTGTAACTTTAAATTAGCTGACATATTTTTGGAAAATTGGACAATGATCAGTTTTCTCACATTTTAGAATGACTTAAGTACTAAGGATAGAATTGGAAAAAAATAGTTAATTGTGTCTTGATTATTTAAATTGATAATTATTTTAAAATAAGTATTTTTAATATACATGCCAACTAAAAAGGAACGAAGGGAGTAATATATTACTACTATATAGAAATGGTTACAAGCATTCGTCAACATGCTTGTATGCCAAAGGTATTTTTGGTATTTTTTGTTTTTTGTGCTTTAAAACTTTTGCACCTATCTGCTTTATGTATATATCTTTTTATCTGTTTGACAAAAAGCTCAATTAATATTTACATAATGACGTGTGTAGTTCCCAAAAGAATTAGACTTTGGGAACTTTGTGGGTCCAACTTAATTAATTCCGGCGGCTACAGCACGCACAAGTTTGATTCATATCTTTCACTGTTAAACATTTTCAATCACTTTCTATTATACCCTCTATTTTATTTTTTATTTTGTCTTTCTTTAATATTATATTAATTATATTTTCATATTTTAAAATAAATTATTTCTTCTATATTTATATAATCATCACATATTATTCATATTTTTTTTCAAAATCTTCATATAATATAAAATTATTTTTTACTTTAAATTTTTAAATAAAATTAATTTTAAGCAAATATTATATAAATTACATATTAATGAACAATTCAAATAAAAGTAAAATCGTAAATGAAATACAATTAAATAAATATTACATTTTAAAAAAATATTCAACTTTCAAGATTATTATGTTGCTTCCATAAATGCTCTACTAATGCATTACGAAGTTCAAAATGAGAATTTCTGTCCTTAACTTTTTTATGTGTGACTAAAAATTATTCAAATAGATTATTTTCATCTACTGTCATTTCTACCGTTGGTGTTGGAGCTTCCAAAATATCTTGAATTGGTGCATTAAGAGCACGCTCATCCTCTATTATCATGTTATGCAATATGATACATATAGTCATTATATCATGGAGCACTTCTTTTCTCTAAAAACGTGATGGCCCAGCGTCAATTGCAAAACGTGATTGCAAAATTCCAAATGCAAGTTTAACATCTTTTTTCGGTATGATTCTTGTTTGATCGCAAAATATTTTTTCTTTGGGGAACGTGGTTCATGAATGGTTTGCACAATTGTAGACCATTTTGAATATATAACGTCAGCTAGATAATAATTCATATCGTATTCTTTTCCTTGAATAACGTAATGGGCAGGAGGAGCAATACTACTAGTAAGATTGAAAAACAAATGTGATAGACTCTAAAATATTAATATCATTATTGGTGCCCGGCAAATCAAAATATGCCTGCCATATTCAAAATTATATTAAAAAATAATTATGAATATTAGGGACTTAATTAATGGTCTTATATAATTTAAAACATGTAAAATAAAAATATTGAGTACTAAAAATAATAATAAAATAATAAATAGTAAAATAGAGAGGATGAATAGTAGCTCTCTATATTTAGAGAGCTACTATTCATCCTCTCTATTTATGAAGAGTAGAGAGTGATTGGAAAAACCACTCTCTATTTTTACTCTCTATTTATAAAGAGTAGATGGTAATTTAGAGTGTGGTTGGAGATGGCCTTACATGAGTATTATTTGAGGGAAATGGGGATCTAATCCATTACAAAAGTTTTTTAATTTTATAATCCTTTTATAAGAGATTTTTATTTTTTACACATAAGAGATTTTATTTTATCTGAAAAGAGCACTTACTATTATTTGGAGTAATTGTTTCTATAAAATTGAGAAATGCATTACTATTATGAAATACTGACAAATAATTAAGGGAAAAGAAATCAAAAATGGAGAGAGAATTCAACACATTTACACATTTTTTATCTTTATCTTTTCTTCACTCAACCACCCTAATACAAAGGGAAAACTAATATATATAGGATTAAGGGGAGTTGGTCAACAGTCATGACTCATGACTATTAAACCATACTCCCTCCACATGGAGGGACACATGTCCATCCAAATACATAAGTGGAAGCCACATGGCATCCACACATTTTACAACACTCCACCTTGGATGTCCATGTAAGAAAAAAAATATGATACATAGTTATCTATAATACGCATTGTTTGCTGCCTCATTAAAAATCTTACCAAAAAAAAAACAGTGGGATAAAATCTTGGTTAAGGGAAAAAGAGTACAACGCGTATTCTTACTCCCCCTGATGAAAGCCATGTTTCAAGCGGTGGAGCCTCCGCATTCCAATCTTGTGTACCATCTTCTCCAGAGTTGAAGTTGGTAAAGATTTGGTGAATAAGTCCTCTAGATTATCACTGGAAAGAATTTATTGTACATTGATATCACCGTTCTTCTGAAGATCATGTGTGAAGAATAACTTTGGTGAGATATGCTTTGTTCTATCTCCTTTTATGAAGCCTCCTTTTAATTGGGCTATGCACGCAGCATTGTCTTCAAATATGACCATGGGTATTTTGACATCACACTTTAGGCCGCATCTTTTTTTGATGAACTGCATCATCGATCTCAACCACACACATTCTCTACTCGCTTCATGAATCGCTATTATCTCAGCATGGTTTGAAGAAGTAGCAATAATTAACTGCTTTGTAGATCGTCATGATATCGCAGTTTCTCCGTATGTAAATATATAGCCTGTTTGAGATCGAGCTTTATGTGGGTCCGATAAATAACCTGCATCTGCATAACCAACAAGATCTGCACAATTTTGGTTGATATAAAACAGACCCATATCAATAGTCCCCTTTAGATATCGCAGGATATGTTTGACACCATTCCAATGTCTCCACATCGGGGAAGAACTATACCTTGCTAGCAAATTAACAGAAAATGCTATATCAGATCTGGTTGCATTAGCAAGATACATAAGTGTGCCTATAGCACTGAGATATGGTACTTCAGGACCAAGAAGTTCTTCATTCTCTTCTGGGGGTCGAAACCAATCTTTATTCACTTCAAGTGATCGAACAATCATTGGAGTACTTAATGGATGTGCTTTATCCATGTAAAATCATTTTAAAATCTTCTCAATGTAGACAAATTGGTGGATGAAGACCCCGTCTTCTAAATGTTCAATTTGCAGACCGAGACAAAGTTTTGTCTTTCCAAGATCTTTCATCTCAAATTCTTTCTTTAGATATTCAATTGCCTTTTGGACCTCTTTGGGAGTTCCAATGAGATTTATGTCATCAACATAGACGGTGAGTATAACAAACTCACATGTCATTTTCTTGATAAAAATACAAGGACAAATGACATCATTTATATAACCTTCATTTATCAAGTACTCACTAAGACGATTATACCACATGCGCCCTGATTTTTTTAGACCATACAATGATCTTTGCAATCTGATTGAGAACATTTCCCGAGACTTAGTACGTGCTTCAGGCAGCTTAAATCCTTCTGGGATTTTCATATAAATTTCATTATCAAGTGAACCATAAAGATAAGCTGTAACAACGTCCATTAGATGTATTTCAAGATTTTGGTGTACAGCTAAACCGATGAGGTATCGAAAAGTTATTGCATCCATAACAGGTGAATATGTTTCTTCATAGTCGAAGCCGGGTCTTTGAGAGAATCCTTGTGCAACAAGGCGTGCCTTGTATCTTACAATTTCATTTCTCTCATTTCGCTTTCGCACAAAGACCCATTTATAGCCAACTGGTTTTACACCATCAGGGGTTTGGACTACAAGTCCAAAAACCTCACGATTAGCAAGTGAGTCCAATTCTGATTGAATTGCCTTTTGTCATTTTGGCCAATCACGTCTTCGTCGACATTCTTCGACGGATTGAGGCTCAAGATCCCCATAGTCTTGCATAAGATTAAGTGCAATATTATATGCAAAAACATTATCCACCATAATTTTTGATCGATCTAAATTCATTCCATCACTAGTAGAACTTATCGAAAGTTCTTCATTGACTTGAGTCTCGAGTTCACTGATTTCTTCAGGAATATCAGGATTAATCAGATCTTGAATCTCTTCATGAGATTCTTTGGTAGTGTCACCTTTATCATTTCTTGCACTTTTTTTTTCTAGGATTTTTATCCTTTGAGCCCAATGGTCTACCACGCTTCAGGCGTGTTTGGAATTCAGAAGCTATGACACTAGAAGATGGTTCTTTTGGGACGTCAATTCTGATATGCACATTCACTGCAGGGATATGCGACTTAGTTATCCGCTTCAAATCAGTAAATGCATCTGGCATTTGATTTGCTATTTTTTGTAAGTGGATGATCTTCTGGACCTCCTGCTCACATATCGGGGCACGTGGATCAAAATGAGATAGTAATGAAACTTTCCACGCAATTTCTCTTGTGGGTTCCTTTTTCTCTCCCCCTAATTGTGGAAAATTTATTTCATCAAACCGACAGTCTGTAAATCGAGTAGTGAATAAATCTCCTGTCAATGGTTCAAGGTAGAGAATTATGGAGGGTGAGTCAAACCCAACATATATACCTAACCTTCGTTGAGGTCCCATTTTAGTACGCTGTGGTGGTGCTATAGGCACGTATACCGCACAATCAAAAATTCGTAGATGAGCTATATTTGATTCGTGACCAAATACTAATTGTGACAAAGAGTATTTATTATAATGAGTCGGTTTGAGACGAACGAGTGTTGCTGCATGTAGGATAGCATGACCCCAAATAGTAGTGGGCAATTTCATTTTCATAAGTAGTGGTCTTGCTATCAGTTGTAGGCGCTTAATAAATGACTCTGCAAGGCTATTTTGAGTATGAACATGAGCAACAGGATGTTCAATTCTTATCCCAATTGATAAACAATAATCATCAAAAGCTTGGGGGATAAATTCTCTAGCATTATCGAGGCGAATAGCCTTAATAGGATAATCTGAGAATTGCGCCCTTAATCGTATTATTTGTGCCAATAACTTTGCAAACGCCAGGTTGCGAGATGACAACAGGCACACATGTGACCATCTTGAAGATGCATCTATTAGAACCATAAAATATCCAAACAATCCACTAAGTGGATGAATAGGTCCACATATGTCCCCATGTATACGTTCTAAAAAGCCAGGGGATTCGATGTCAATCTTCATTGGTGATGGCCTGGTAATTAACTTGCCTTGATAACAAGCAACACATGAAAATTCATCGTTTGTAAGAATCTTCAGGTTCTTTAATGGATGCCCCGTTGAATTTTCAAGAATTCGTCTCATCATTATTGATCCAGGATGACCTATTCGATCATGCCATAGCACAAAAGTATTTAAATCAGTAAACTTATGGTTTATGATCGAATGTGCTTCAATTGCACTAATTTCTGCATAATATAGGCCAGAAGATAGGGTTGGCAATTTCTCCAAAATATATTTCTGGCCTGAGACACTTTTAGTTATACCAAGGTATTCCATATTTATTTCATTTAGTGTCTCAACATGATATCCATTTCGACGGATATCTTTGAAACTTAACAAGTTTCTTGGGGATTTAGGAGAGAATAATGCATCTTCTATAATAAGTTTCGTCCCCTTAGGCAAAATATAGTAGCTCTTCCGGAGCCTTCAATCAATTTTGAATTACCAGATATTGTAGTAACATTTGCTTTCTTTCTAAGCAAGGAAGAAAAGCATTTCTCATCTTTAAATATGGCATGCGTTGTTCCACTGTCAATTACGCAAATATCCTCATGATTTGGAGATCCAAATAAAATTTGAGGCATATCCATATTTTCTTCAAAAAAAGATATAAATAAAGTAAAGTTACTATTAAACATGGCTATTATACAAATTTTATTTATTTACAAAAGTTGGAAAAGAAAAAAAAAACATAAACATATTGAAAAAAACAAACAAACAGAAGACTATCTAGATTATAGAAGGCTCATCGCTAATCATTTTTCCTTCAGGGAATTCAAAGAAATCAGCTACGTCCAAATGCATGGGCTCAACATTATCTTCTGAGATAAAATTTGCCTCTGCATTGTTACCTAGCTTATGTATGGGCTCAGCATTATCTTCAGAGATAAAGTTTGCTTCTGGATTATTATCACCCCTTTTCAAGGATGCCTGATATAGCTGAACCAGGCGTTTGGATGAACGACACGTACGTGACCAGTGCACCATTCCTCCACATCTGTGACATATACTTTCTGAATTTTTCTTTTGCACAACTTCCTGTTTTTCACCCTTCTTTTTATATTGCTTGTCATTTCTTGGTGCAAGACGACCATCATGATTATAATTTCTTTTTCGACCATGACCACGACCACGACTGGGGCCACGACCTCTTTCTTGCTGGTTATAATTTGCCTGATTCACTTTAGGGAGTGGCATAGAACCAGTGGGTCGACTCTCATGATTCTTCATCAATAGGTCGTTATGCTGCTCAGCAATAAGAAGATGTGAAAGTAATTCAGAATATTTTTTAAAGCCCATTTCTCGATATTGCTGCTGCAGGAGCATATTCGAGGCAGGGAATGTGGAGTATGTTTTCTCAAGCTTAGCGTGTTCAGTGACCTTTTCTCCGCATAAGTTTAACTGTGATATAATTCTATACATGGAAGAATTATATTCAGTTATACTTTTAAAATCTTGTAACCTCAGATTAAACCAATCATGATGTGCCTATGGAAGAATGACCAACTTCGGGTGGTCATATCTATCTTTTAAATTATTCCACAGTATAAGAGGGTCTTTAACAATGAGGTATTGCATTTTTAATCCTTCATCAAGATGGTGGCGGAAAAAATATCATAGCTTTGGCACGGTCTTGACTAGATACTTGGTTATTATCTTTGATGGTGTCTACCAGACCCATCGCATCCAAGTGGATTTCAGCATCAAGTGCCCATGATGAGTAGCCTTTGCCCGATATATCCAGGACAACAAATTCAAGTTTAGAAATATTGGACATTTTTAAAATAAAGTCCTTACTATTTTACCTGTCTAGAGTAGCTCGAGATGGCGGAGTCTCGTGCTGATAACGTATTATGAAATACTGACAAATAATTAAGGGAAAAGAAATCAAAAATGGAGAGAGAATTTAACACATTTACACATTTTCTATCTTTATCTTTTCTTCACTCAACCACCCTAATACAAAGGGAAAACTAATATATATAGGATTAAGGGGAGTTGGTCAATAGTCATGACTCATGACTATTGAACCATACTCCCTCCACATGAAAGGACACATGTCCATCCAAATACATAAGTGAAAGCCACATGGCATCCACACATTTTACAACAATTACAATATTTTTTTGAGGTGTCTTACAAATTTTGTCAATAATAGTAATTACGTGACATCTTGCTGACACATGATAGTTTCAATATTGATTATTAACAAGTCATTAGCCAAAAAAATTTATTAATAAGAATTATGTTTTTGCATACTACACAACGAGAGTCATTACCCAAGTTTAAAATGTTTCTCTATCAGGGTTATAAATTTTTTTATAACCACATAAATGTTGTAGCATAAGTAAGGCCATTTTTAGTTTTTTTTTTGTTTTAAAATAAGTGGTATTTTAATCTTTTTATTTTTTTTTAAAAATAAGTAGTATTTTAGATAATCAAGAAGACACTAATGATATTTTAGAGAGTGTTACGTAATCAAAAAAATACAAAATAATTACATCTTTTCAAGGTATTTATTAAGGATAAGCTAATAAAAAAATAGTCCTTATTTTCTACTAATGATGATTTCTTATGGATTGTACTCAAACTAAAAATATCACTTATTTTTTTAAAAAAAAGTATATTTTACTAGGCCCGTACTGATACGAAGCTTTGAAAATATTTTATGGTGGAAGAGGCATACCATGTCATAGTTGTGTGAGGATATTTTTAATTAATAAAATATATTATGAGTCCCATTTCATTACAACTCCTTTTTTCTTTTCACCTCTTCACCCCACCTTTCTTCCATAAGCTAATATAGAGGTACTATTTTTTATTTTTTAATTTATATATTCATGTCATTTCATTGCATAAATTAAATAACACAACAATAAGATTATTTGGTCATAAAAAAAATTATTTAAATTTTTTAAAATTAGAGTTGGAGTTGTGTTGGTCATATTTTTTGTAATAAATATTTAGAATTGAAAATTTTCAGATAAATTTTATCATGAATTATACAACTTTCAATTTTACATAATATTTTTTATTTTTTTATTACATAAAATTTTTATCTTTAAAGTTTATTACACGATAATATTTTCTTTTATCATATAAAAGTCATTCACTTTAAAATTTATCACATATTTTTTTTTTTTTAAAAAGATGTTTACGTATTTTACCAGAGGCGGATTCATAGGTGGGTGGGTGAGGATTGAGCAGGTTCTCAGGAACCTAGTAACTTTTGCACAAATATAATATTTGAATTGAGAAATTAAATAAATATATAAGAATTATGAGTTAAAAATTCATAAACAAAGTGTGTTGATTTAGTGCCAGAAAAGGAACTTGTTAGTCTTTATGACCTCTTGATTGAAGGCTCAATCTCTTTGGTCACTACATAGGTTTTATTTTATCTTTTTTTATTTTTTATTTTAGATGCGTAAAAATCACACAAATTTCAAATTCTGAATATATTTCTGTATTACTATACAAATGGGTATATTAGAAAAAGTAAAATAGTCAAATCATATTTTTAATATTAGTATTAATGAGTAAAAACTATAATACAAAAATTAAAATAAGTTAAGCAAATATAAATTGTATCTCACAATGAGTTTAGAATTATGAAGTGAAATATTAAGAGAGATTTTTAAAATTATCTCAAATATAATTAACTTATTTTGACGCGCCATATAACCTTTTTTGTACAAAAAATCACAATTTAGGTAAAATTTACTTTAAATTAATTTAGCTAAAGCTGAATGTCTTCTATGTGATAAAAATTTTGAAGAAAAAGATTTTTTATATTATAAACTTTAAAGTTGAGGACTTCCGATGAATGGAAATATTAAAATAAAAAAAAACAAATTTATTTGAGTAAATAAACCAAATATTTACTTAAATCAATCAACAAATAAATTTAAAAGCAATTAGACCCTAGAGAAAAAGAAAGAAATAGGAAGAGAGAGAAATAAGGGGACTTTGACCCATGTTATGACAGTGAGTCTCCATATTCCCTTTGACAAAAGGTGAGAGGTATCTCCGAAATATATATATATATATATATATATATATATATATATACTACTATATAAAAATGGCTACAAGCAGGCTAGTGTTCATCAACATGTCTGCTTGTATGCCAAAAGTATTTTTGATATTCTTTTATTTTTTGTGCTGTAAAGCTTTTGTACCTAGCTGCTTTATGTATATACCTTTTATCTGTTTGACAAAAAAGTCCAATTAATATTTACATAATAACTTGTGTTATCCCCGAAAAAAGAATTATACTTTGTGAACTTTGTGGGATCCAACTTAATTAATTTTGTCGGCTACAGCATGCACAAGTTTTCATTAATTCATATATTTCATTGTTATAGGAGTTCCATTATTAGTACTCCCCGTTTCAATTTATATGATATTTTTTAAATTTTGAGATTTAAATAAATTTATATTTAATCATAATTTTTTCATATATCTTTTAAATATTATTGAATTGGTAATTATTATGACTTATAATAATTTTTACATAATTTTTAAATATATAAATTTTATTTTAAAAAACTTAAAAATTTCATACCCAAATTCACGATCAAACTTAAGCTGTTTGACACTCGAAAAACAAAAATTGCCACATAAATTGGGACAGAGGGAGTACTATTTAATTGTTTCTATAAATTGAGAATGCATTACAACATTTTTTTGAGGTGTCTTACAAATTTTCTCATTAATTGTAATTACGTGACTATTTTGCTGACACATGATATCTTCAATATTGATTATTAACGAGTCATTAGCCAAAAAAAGATTATTAATAAGAGAAATTATGTTTTTGCATACTACTTAATAATTGGTTATTTATTTTACGGAGAAGGGCCTAAATTACCCTTCAAGTATTGAAAATGATACAAATATACCCTCTTTTCACCTTTGGGCTCTAAAATGCCCTTTTCATCCACCTTTGGGCTCTAAAATACCTTTCTCATCCACTTTTGAGCCCTATTTTGTCCTTTCCCTTAACAAAATCTTTTAGGAAAAATGATTAAAATTTTCATTTAATATGTAACAATATTTTATTTGTTGAAATTTTAATTAAAAAAAACCTATTAACTTACAAACCCAATTTGGATCCTAGATTTAGCTCCCCTTCATTTCTCATCTCTCTATTTTTTTCAAGTTCTTATTTAGATTAGAGACATATGTCATAGATTTAATTTAATGACTAAGATTTAGTAAATTAAAAATAAGTCTTAGTTATGGTTAAAATAATTAATTACTTTCATTTATTTACTATAAAATATAAGGCAATTTCAAAATTCTAGCCATTAAATTTATTTTTAATTATATTATTTATTTTATTAAATATTCAAATATCTGATTGCTATATTATTTATAATATAGGAAAAAAGTTATATTAAATTTTAGTTGTAATTTTTTTTTAAAGATGGAGGACTTCTCTTCCAACATTGAAATTCCTTTCCAACATCCAAAATTAGGCTAAAAATAATTTGAGTGAAAAAATAGTAGCAAAAAAAATTAAAGTAAAAATGATGCAGGACAAAATTTACTCAAGCCTCAAGGCAAGTGGGAATATTTTTTATATTTAGGAAAGATATCTTGTACAACTAAAATTGTGAGATTAAAATAATATTTTGAAAGTAAATATATGAAAGTAATTAGTTATTTTAATCATAATTAAGACTTATTTTTAATTTACTAAATCTCAGACATTAAATTAAATCTATGACATATGTCTCTAATCTAAATAAGAACTTGGAAAAAATAAAGAGATAAGAAATGAAGAGGAGCTAAATCTGGGATCCGAATTGGGTTTGTGAGTTAATATGTTTTGATTAGTTAAAATTTTAACAAATAAAATGTTGTTACATATTAAATGAAAATCCTAATCATTTTTTCTAAAGAGTTTGTTAAGGAAAAGGGCAAAATAGGGCCCAAAGGTGGATGAAAAGGGTATTTTAGAGCCCAGGTGGATGAAAAGGGCATTTTAGAGCCCAAAGGTGGAAGAAGGGTATATTTGTACCATTTCCAATACTTGAAGGGTAATTTAGGCCCTTCTCTGTTTATTTTATTGACATCAACTTTTCTCCGGCCTTTACCAAGTTTAAAATATTATTCTATCATGGTTATAAAAACTTTTATGATCACATAAATGTTGTAACATACGTAAGACATTTTTAGTATTTCCTTCATTTCAAAATAAGTGATGTTTCAATTTTTTTATTTTATTTTAAAATAAGTAGTATTTTAGATAATCAAGAAGACACTAATGATTTTTTTTTTTTACCTTTCTTAAATAGAGAAAGTGTTACATAATCAAAAAACTATTAAAGAGTTACATCTTTTTCAACATATTTATTAAGGGTAAGTTAATAAAAAAATACTCCTTATTTTTTTAGGAATGTTGATTTCTTAAGAGATGTACTCAAACTAAAAAATCATTTATTTTGGAATGAAGAGAGTATAATTTATTGGGCCCGTGCTGACATAGAACTTTTTGTGTGTGTGTGTGTATATATATATATATATATATATAACTAATCGTGTTTCTCAGTGGCAAGCTATATTTCAGTCTTTTTTTTTTTACTAATTTGGATTTTAAAGTATATATACAATGATTTTTTTAAATTAAAATTTTAGGTCCATGGACCATTTTATTGCAGATAAAACAGAAATCCAAATGGCAAGATGCCAAATTCGAAAAACAAAAGGACAGGCCCAAAAAATGAACCAGCCCAAAACAAAAACCAAAAATTATTTCCTAATATATACAAAGTTTGATAGTTGTAGAAGAGTATAGAGTACTCTTTCCACTGAATCGTCTCCTTCCGTTGAAGATGCTTCCTTCGTGCTACCGGAGGAACTCTCAGCTGGGTTGGCTTCTCCTGTGGGTTATCTTTCAGCTCGAGCCATGGATGTGTTGGTGGAGGCTCTTGTCTATCATCTTCACTCTCGCCTGGTAAGTCTGCTTCCTTTCTTCTTTCTGATTTATTCAGCTGGAGGTCTGGTTTTTTTTTGTGCCTTCTCAGGTGGTCGGGGTTTATTCCCAAAGGAACAAAGAAGAAAACCTGGTGACCTCAGATCTGGAAGATTTGGTATACTCAACAACCTTGTTTCCTTCTTCAAATCCACTTTCTTATGTTTCTGATCTTGGTTTACTTTGTCCAGATGGAGATGGGCTGGTGGCAGGCTCTTTTCTAGGTCTTCTGCTGAGGTCATCCGTGTGTGCAAGACCCAACTACCCTTTTTTGGTGAAGCTTTTTGGTAGCTAGAGCATTTAGTCCTTGCTTATTTTCTCACCGCTGTGATGCACCCTTTGGGGCATACTTTCCTTATAATTTGGCTGTGTGTAGTAGATTCATGGCTTAGATAGGTTCTGTAATTATTGGTGCTTGCCATGTGTTTTATGCTTTCCCTTTTCAAAACTGCTTTCTGCTTGTCTAATATCATTATTCTTGAATCTGTGGGTTGATTTGCCTATTTCTGATTCTCAGGGACTTGTGACTTATCCATGTTTATCAATCTCCTTATGTTGCTTGGTAGCTTCTGAAAACTGTAATATTCTGCTGTGTACTGTGTTTCCATCACTTTATTAGCCAGTGAGTCTGTCATACTATTTCCTTCACTGAAGGTAATGAGTGACTTGGGAGTTTAGTTGTTGTATTCTTCTTCTGATATCCTCTATTCTTTCCACAATTTCCCATGGGACTTGCCACTGCTTTTGAATCATTTTCTTCACACTTAGAGAGTCTGTCTCTATTGTTATCTCCCTCAGGTTTGATGCATTCTAGTATGTATTCTGTGATATCCTGTGAGACTTTTTCCAGTAGTTTTGTTTCATCCCATTCCCCTTCTGTGGTGAAGGCTTTGACCTCTATCTCTTCATCTCTGGCATTCTCCATTTCTACAAAATATAGTGCACCTTGCTTTGTCCAGTTGTCAAACCAGAAGTTGGAGTTCCCTTCTTTGACCTGCCACCATATATTATGCTCCACCTCATCCCTTACTGATGCCATTTTTCTCCATACATGTGATCCTCCATAAACTTTTGCTAGAGTTGGGTGAACTTTCTGGAAATACTTGTTCCACATATATGAACTCCACATAGAAGAGGTAGATGTTCTGAAGTTCTACCACAACTTTGAAAATAAAGCATTGGACATGTCATCTAGTGCTCTGAAGCCTAAACTCCCTTCTTCTTTATGATAACACATGTTCTCCCAAGAGACCCAGTGTTTATTTTTGGCACCAGTTGTGTTTCCCCAAAAGAACTTAGCAAATAACTTATGCAGTTGGTCTAGGACACCTTTTGGAGGATTCATTGCTGATAACATGTTTATTGGCATGGATTGTAGAACATGTGCTATCAGTATGTATCTTCCTCTAAATGATAAGAATCTATTCTGCCATGAATGCATTCTTTTGACCACTTTCTTGATAAATCTCCCAAAGTGAGACTTCTTTTTCCTCCCATAGAAAATTGAACACCCCACATAGGTGAATGGGAAAGATCCTATTCTAATCCCTGTGATCCTCCTAATACGATAGCTCACTCCAATAGGAACCTTCTTATGAAGATTTTATCTAGATTTATCATTTGTCCAGACACCTCCTCATATCTCCTTAGTATCTTCATCATCTTTCTCATGGAGGTAGGTTGTCCTGAACAAAACAATATAGTATCATCTGCATATGATAGATGATTGATCTTGGGGCTCCATTTTGGCATTCCATAGCCTTTGAACTCTGGATCATCAAAAAGGTTATTTAGGCTTCTGGCAAGTACCTCTGCTGCAATAATGAATAGAGTAGGTGATAGAGGATCCCCTTGTTTCAGTCCCCTACCTAGAGGATTGAAAAAAGCCAAAAGATTGCCCATTCATAATTACTAAATACTAGTTGTTGCTGATCAATCTCACTACCATGTCTATTATCCTTTCTGAGAAACCAAACCTCCTTAGGACACTGATAAGGTGCTTCCATGAGACTATATCACGTGCCTTTTTCATATCCAGCTTCACCACCACATTATGCAATTTATTTCTCCTTGTGATGTCTCTAATTATCTCCTGAGCTAATAACACATTTTTTGTTATGCTCCTACCTTTGACAAAACCAGTTTGGTTTGCGGAGATGATTCCTGGCAAAACTGTCACCATTCTTTCATGCATCAGCATGGAGATGATTTTGTTAGCAGAAGTGCCAAGACTTATTAGCCTCATGTCTCCAAAATTTCCAACCACTTCCTTCTTAGGGATTAACACTAAGTTAGTGTGTGTTAAGTATCTTGGCAATTCTTGTCTATAAAAGAAAGCTTTGACCATGTTGTTTATGTCCTCCTCAATGATGTTCTAGATGCTTTGATAAAACTATCTTGAGAAACCATTTGGACCACTGTCACTATCAATATTTAAAGAAAAGACCACCTTTTTAACTTCCTTAGTAGTGGGCATCCTCTCCATATCTTCATTCTGCTCCTCTGTGATAAGTCTAGGTATGATCTGTAACATGTAATAGTTAGTAATTTCCTGTGTTTCTTTAAATTGTTCTTGAAATACTGCCACAACTTCCTGTCCATTTTTTGAGTAGAAGTTATCCAATCCCCCTGCCGGGTTTGTATCTCTGAGATCTGCAGCTTTCTCCTTCTCCCTTTTACATAAGAGTGGAAGAATTTAATGTTCCTGTCTCCATCTTTGAACCATTTCATTTCAGCCCTTTTCCTCAAATATTCTTCCTCTATTTTCAAATATCTTTTCGGCTCTGTATTTGACTTGCTGAGAGTGTCTTTATTTGTCTCTGTTGGGGACATTTCGAGCTGTGTTTCATTAACTTTGATCACATCCTCCAGAGTTGCAATCTGTTGGAAAATGTTCCCAAATGTTTTCCAGCTCCACTTAGCCAGTGCTGTCTTCATTTTTTTCAGCTTAGTTTGCACAATAGTGAAAGGAGAACCTATGACATTCTTATACCACACTTTTTCCACTATTCCTAAGAACTCCTAGTGCTTTGTCTAGAAATTTAAGAATCTGAATAGCTTTATTGCTTGTTCTAGGTTGATGTTACATATCACATATAGGGGAGTATGATCAGAATCTCGCCTTATTAAATGATGAACCTCACTCTCTAGTAGCAAATTCATGAACTCATTGTTCCCTAAAACTCTGTCTATTCTCTTGAATATGCTAGCCTCCTCTATTCTCCCATTCCACCATGTGTAGCATCTACCAGTGAATTTTAGTTCATTTAGAGCATAAGCACAAATACATTGTGCAAAATCTCTAACTTCACTTTGAGTCACTGGTGATCCCCCCATCTTCTTTGATTCATCAATAATTATGTTTAAATCATGACCTACTAGCCAATACTAGTGTTCCTTGCTGTGTTTTCTAGATTCTCCCAAAGTTCTATTTTGTCCAGAGTACTACATCTAGCATACACAACAGTCACTTTGAATCTGTTATTTGACCCTTTCAGCTTAAAGTTGATAGTGAGTTATTGTATTGTGTCTGTTGAGCCTTCTTCCTCTCAGTTCTCTTCCCAAAAACACCATATCTTTACTGAGCAACTAAATTTGGCATACTGCATGTTTGACCTTCTTTTATAGAATTCCAGCTCAGAGGGACTTTGAAAAGGCTCTAGTATAGCAATGTAAGAATAATGATGTCTCCTGTTCAAGTCTATTAACCTCTCAAAAGCTTTGTGAGTTTTAATAGACCTTATGTTTCAGAATATTGCTTTGTCTATCATTGGTCAGATGCTGAGGTGTAACTCTTCTTACTCCTTGTGTTGACATGTGTGGGTAGGGTTAATTGTTTTATACCCTTCTTAGTTTTTCCTCTGAGTTGGCCAGTCTGCCTTAGGGATAGATCTCCTTTCTTGCTTATATCTTCTAAGATTCCTTCCATGTTATTATCCTCCTCTTCATGCTATTTTTTGTTTTTCTCATTCTATGTTAAGCTGTGTATCGTTGGTGTCTTTTGTGGTGTTGCAGTCTGGTTTTATTCTCCTATCTCCCCAGCTTGTGATGACCCAAACTCTTTTCCTCCTCTATCCATTATTAGGTCCTCTTTTTTTTGTGGGCCAATTACAATGCCTGAGGTCCCCTGGTTTAGCTTTTTCACTAGTTGTGGAAAATCTATGTGTGATGACTAGCTAGGTGTCACGACCCAGACCATCGTGAGTGGCACCCACCCAATACCTTGATGAGGGAACTAATAGAGTTCAACCCTTTTCCTAGACTAACAGCCTAAAACCAGCAAACAGAAGTAAACTAGCAATTAAATAAGTAAAGAACTATAGCATTAATATCATTCTGTGGAAAATCCCCCTAGAAACTAAAAGTCGCAGTACCAAACATTAATACCAATATCTAGAGTACGGGAATGCAACCCCCAAAAAAATATGAAAGTAGTTTTAACCCGAAACAAGTGGGCTGAAACTCTAGAGATAAATCAAAGGTAGCTTTATCAAGCAGCTCACCCTTGAAGTCAGCAATCGCCGGTGCTATAGATGAGGCTGCGTCTCAGCCGCTGGAAGATTTTCTGTACTCACCAAAATAAAAGCAAGTGCAGTATCAGTACACCACCACTGTGTACTGGTGGATCATCAACAAATTTTCAAAATAAACAGTGTATAAACAGTACGACAATATCAAGTAAAAGGTATGGAAGACATGCAACAATATCAACAGACACACCTAGACTACAAGTCTCTACTTATCTTGTTCCCGCATGAATTCCACCACCTATAATCTAAGCCAAAACCATATACCAATAACTATACCTTTCCGTCTAGCCCAGACCCACCCTGGGATTCCCTCTAGATAACACAAAATGTCAATTAACAACCCGGCCTAAACCAAGACCAACACAACGGTTATACAAAATTTCTCGGCCACTCAAGGGCCACCAAACAATTAACACATTTCAATAAGCAGCCCGGTCCACTCACGGAACTAATATCAATCAATGCAACACAATAATAAAAGTGCAATGATGCAACAAAAGTAAACCCGTACCAGGCGTGGTACTCGAGCCAACCGTTAGTATTCCTGTACAAGGCGTGGTACCCGAGCCAACCATTTGTTATACCCATACCAAGCGTGGTACCAGAGCCAACCAAATGTCAACAACCCACAGTCAAATAGATGATCAAACAACTTGTAAACCAACAAGCAAACACCGTTCAAATCACAGACTGTAAAGCAAGAACCTTAGAAATTCTACACAACTTCCCTAAGTAATGTAATTCATACAAACACTTAGATATGAGTACAAGAATATACAACATTCACAGAAATCATAAGCCATCACCTACCTCGAAATGATCCAAGCTCTATTCGACCCGAGCTTTTCCGTGTTCCGGATTCCTTTCTCGTTCTTGGTCTAAAATAAGACACAAGTACATACAATTAACATACAAGGCCTGCACAATACTCAGATTGCACCAAATCCCCAAACCCCAGGCCACCCATGATCATCCCACCCTCTTCCCAGGATTTTCCACCATTAATTCACCTACTTCTATCATTTTTACGGATAAAAATAGAGAATTTAACAACCTATGATCATAATAACATACTTTTAACAATGCCCAAGAACATTCATGCTTGGAATCCCCTTCCTTCCCTGGATTCTATCATTCCTAGGTTATTCCAACCTTTTCCCAAGTTCCCTCCTAGCAATTCTACCGCATAGAAAATGTAGTACAAAGATTGAGGAGTAGAAACCTTACCTTAGGGAAGAAATTCGAAGGAAAATCGCCTAGCCCTTCTCTCAAAATGAAGTTGGTAAACTGAATATTTTTGGGGAATGTTTTTGCATTAAAATCCCATCGGGCCGCTATAACGGTCTCCGCTCTGCTATAGCGGATGACTTCTGCTATAACGGTCTTAAGCGGTGTTGACCGCCTTGACCATCGCTATAGCAGTATTTTCCACTGCTATAGCAGAGGCCGATACCATGGAAGGTTGCGCTTGTCACAGATAGAATGTCTGGAAATTTCCCAATTTTGTCCATTTTACAACACACTTGCCTTCCCCGATGACTCAAAACAACCTCTTCACGTCAAACACGATTCTGGGAGTTCCACTTACCCAAATTCGATTATGAAAAGTCCCTCGGACTCCTTTATGTCTTGGCTACGCGGAAACTAGCTTAACATAAGACACTTAAACCAATCCTTACCTGGATTTCCCTAGACTCCACCTCACTCCAAAACCAATCGAGGCTAGCCTAGCCCAGAATTTCAAACTCCCAAACCCAGAGTTTTCTAACTCTAAAACTTAGCATGATTGGACTACTCATAATGACAGACCCGATCATTACAACAAATACCAATTTATCCATCATTCATTCCCGAATAATCAAACCCAAAATTACAGGAATAAAAGGAGGGAAGTGTAGTACCTGAATCCTCAAACAGTTGAAGGTACTTGTCCCGCATGTCCTTCTCGGTTTCCCAAGTGGCTTCCTCAACCAGACAATGCTTCCACTGAACCTTTACTATGTCAATCACCCTTGTCCTCAACCTCCGAACATCCCGAGCAAGAATCAAAACTGGTTCCTCTTCATAACAAAGATCCTTATCCAAAAGTACCGCATCCCACTTGATGATGTAATCCCCATCCCCATAGTATCGCTTAAGCATGGATACATGGAATACCAGATGGACGCTCAACAAACTAGGTGGCAGCGCTAACTTGTAAGCCACTGGCCCCATAATTTCAAGAACTTCAAACGAACTGATGAATCGAGGGCTAAGCTTGCCCTTCTTACCAAACCGCATAAACCCTTTCATTGGTGACACCTTCAACAATACCTGTTCACCAGCCTGAAAGTCCATGTCCCAGACCTTGCTATATGCATACTCCTTCTGCCTGCTTTGAGCAGCCAACAACTTGGACTGAATGCCCCTTACCTTTTCATGCACTTACTTCACTAAGTCTACGGCCAGAGGCTTTACATCGCCTTCCTCAAACCACCCAAGGTGATATATAGTTCCTCCCATACAATGCCTCTAACGGTGCCATGTCAATACTGAAGTGGTAGCTATTATTGTACGGGAATTCACACAATAGTAGAAACTAGTCCCAATGACTCCCAAAGTCCATCACATATGCTCTCAGCATGTCCTCCAATACCTAGATCATCCTCTCTGACTGATCATCAGTCTGAGGATGGAAAACTAAGCTAAAAGTGAGTTGTGTACCCAAATCTTCATGTAGCTTGCCCCAAAATTTAGAAGTAAACTGCGTACCCCTATCTGAAATGATGGACAGTGGTACCCCATGCAGTCTCACAATCTCCCTCACGTAGATCTTAGCCAATTCTTGCGAATTGTAATCTACCCTTACCGGAATGAAATGGGCAGACTTGGTCAGCCTATCAACAATGACCCAAATTGAGTCATACTTCTCCAATGTCTTGGGAAGACCCACCACGAAATCCATGGCTATCCTTTCCCACTTCCACTCTGGAATTGGCATTCTCTGAAGTAGTCCTGCAGGTCTCTGATATTCGTACTTTACCTGCTGGCAGTTCTGACATTTGAACACAAAATCAACTATGTCCCTTTTCACGCTGCCTCAAGTTCCTGTATATTTTAGTCACACCTGGATGAATTGAGTACCGCGAACCATGAGCTTCTGCCAGGATTTTCTGAATCATATCATCTACCCGAGGTACACAAATCCTCTCTCTGAAATGCAACACTCCACCAGTCTAGGATAACGTCTCTGGACTCCCCGAATATTGCCTGACCTCGCAACTTACTCAGTTTCGGATCCTGAAACTGTTTCGCCTTTATTTCCTCTATGGAGGTGGACTTAACCTCAATGATGGCCAACAAACCACCTTGATCTGAAACACCCAAGTGCATGAACTTGGCCTCCAATGCCCAAATTTCCTTAGCTAGTGGTCATTTGGACACCATTAAACAAGCCAAGCTACCCATGCTAACAGTTTTCCAGCTTAATACGTCTGCCACCACATTAGCCTTACCCGGATGGTACTGAATGGTCACATCATAGTCCTTTAATAGCTCCATCAACATTCAAATCCTTCTAAGTGAATACTTGCTGCAAACTGCGATGATCTGTGAATACCTCACACACAAAGGTAGTGTCTCCAAATTTTCAATGCAAAAACCACCGCTGCCAACTCTAAGTCGTGAGTCGGGTAATTCCTCTCATGCACCTTCAACTGCCAGGATGCATAGGCTATCACATTCCTATCCTGCATCAGCACAACACCCAAACCAGAATGTGAAGCATCACAGTAAACAACAAAGTCTTTACCTTCAACCGGCAAGGATAAAATAGGGGCTGTGGTCAAAAGTGTCTTGAGCTTTTGGAAGCTCTCCTCGCACTTGTCGGACCACACGAATGGTACATCCTTTTGTGTCAGCCTTGTCAGGTGTGTAGCAATAGAAGCAATATTCTTAACAAACCTCCGGTAGTACCCCACGAGCCCAACAAAACTCCTCAGCTCTATCACAGAGCTAGGCCGAACCAAACTCTTGACTGCCTCAATTTTCTAGGGATCCACCATCACCCCCCTTTATGACACTACATGCCCCAAGAATTCCATGAAAGTCAACCAAAACTCACACTTAGTGAATTTTGCATAAAGGTTTTGGTGTCTCAAGATATCCAACACAATACGAAGATGATTAACATGCTCCTCCCTACTCTTAGAGTAGATCAAAATATCATCGATGAACACAATAACGAAGAAATCCAAGTAGGACTTAAACACCCCATTCATCAAACTCATGAATGCTGCCGGCGCATTGGTCAAACCAAACGACATTACTAGAAACTCGTAATGTCCATACCAAGTCCGAAAAGTAGTTTTCGGAATGTCCTCAGGCCTAATCTTTAACTGATGGTACCCCGACCTCAAGTCAATTTTTGAAAACACTGATGCACCCTGAAGCTAGTCAAATAAATCATCTATACGGGGTAGAGGGTGCTTATTCCGGATGGTCACCTTGTTCAACTGCCTATAATCTATGCATATCCGCATACTACAATCCTTCTTCTTTACAAATAAAACCAGAGCACCCCAGGGTGAAGCACTAGGATGTATAAATCCCTTATCTAGGAGTTCCTGCAGCTGAGTCTTAAGTTCCCTTAACTCTGCCGGAGCCATACGATATGGAGGAATGGAAATGGGATGAGTGCCTGGCTCCAAATCAATACAAAAATCTATATCCCTGTCCGGAGCATACCAGACAAGTCCGCTGGAAACACCTCTAAAAATTCAGAAACCACTGGAATTGACTCAATAGGCGGGGACTCCACACTATCATCCCAGAGATGAGCCAAGAAGGCTAGACACCCCCTCCCCACTAGCTTCCCAGCCTGAACAAATGATATTATCTTGAGTGGCTTAGGCCTGTACACATCCTCCCACTCTAGTCTATCCTTACCCGAAATCTCTAAAGTCATAGTCTTGGTGTTATAATTCAACACAACATGATAAGGAGATAGCCAGGTCATACCCAAGATAATATCAAAATCAGCCATATCTAGAATTACCAAGTCTACCCAAGTATGCAACCCCACAAACACAACAGAACAATCATGATATATATGAGTCACAATCACAGATTCTCCAACTGGGGTAGAAATATGGATAGGGGAAACAAGGATATCACAAATCAAATCCAGCCCCAATGCAAAACTCACAGACACATAAGAATATATAAAACCTGGATGAAATAATACCGAAGCCATTTTATCGCAGACAAGAATGGTACATGTGATTACCGTATCTGAGGCTTTCGCCTCGGTCCTCCCTGGAAAAGCATAACAGTGAGACCGATCATTAATCTGGGAAACTTTCTAGGCCAGCTGCGCCGCACCACTGCCTGCGCCACCGTTCTCCCTGTCTTCCCGGCCTCCCTGAAAATTACCTCGCCCACTCTGTGGACGACCCCTAGCATTACCGCCTCTGCCTATCAGGACCACTACTCTAGTCTCCTGTTGACCCTGATTACCTGCCTGTATATGTGGACACTCCCTCTTAAAGTGGCCCAGCTCACCACAATAGAAGCAACCACGGTCAAGGGTAGGTCTGCTAGCTGATGTATAAGATGCTCCATGGCCTCTAGGAGCTAAAGACTGAGCTCCCTGACGACCACCTGTAGTAGCTGGTAAGGCTGACTGAATAGGACAGGCCGAGTAAGCCTGCTGATTCTGGCCCTTGGAGTATGAACCACCATAGTTTCCCTCATTTCGGGGCTTCTTGGCTAAAGCCTTAGCCTGCCCCGCTTGCCTAACTCCCTCTAACTTCTTCACATAATCCACCACATCATTAAAGCCCTTTCCTGACGAATTCATATGCACTGACAGTACCTGCAGTTCAGTATTCAGACCCTTGACAAACAACCAGACCCGTTCCTCCTCGGACCGCAACATCTGTGTAACAAAGCGATACAAGGCATGGAACTTGGCCTCATAAGTCGAGACCGACATGCCACCCTGTTCCAAATTCAAGAACTTATCTTTATTGTGGTCCCTTAAAGTCCGGGATACGTACTTCTCTAAGAACAAGTCATGGAACTTCTCCCAAGTCAGTGGAGGTATAACAAGAAGACCGACACTCAACATGCGACCTCCACCACTGCTTGGCATCACCCTGCAGCTGAAAAGTGATAAATTCAACCCCATGCCAATGTACAATACCCAACTTGTGCAACCTCTCATAGCAATCCAGGATGAACTCATAGGCATCCTCCTTGTCTTACCCTGAAATGTAGGAGGTTTCAGCTTGAGAAACTTGGTCAAAATCTCATGCTCATTCTCTGTCATCACTGGGCTTAGCATTAGCCTGAAGAAACCATTCGTACCCGAAGCTGTGTCCATCTTAGGTGCTGTAGTAATCGCTGGCTGAGTATCCAAGGCCTGATTTGCATAAGCTACGAGTATGGTTCCAACCAACCAACCCACTCAGAATGTTCCAAGCCTACTAAAAGGCTTACGGTTTCATAGCAGGAAGGCCTGCACCCCCAAATGGTGCCGCCTCTGCTTGCGCCCCTTCATCCTCCGCAATCACTTCCACCTCTTCCTCCACATAATCCTGAGGTAGAGGAAGGGTCGCTTCACGAACCTCAGCATTAGCTTGAGCTCTACCCTTGGCGAGTGCGGCTCCAGCTCGTCCCCTGCCCCTTCCTCTACCTCTGCCACGAATTATCGGGCCCGCTTCTGGGACCACTGGCCTTGCTCCATTGTTCCTTATAGTAACCATTTGCGGACAGAAGAGTGAATGAGGTTAGATACCAATTTGTATCACCAGATACCAATTGGAATCAAGTTATATCACGAAGGAAAGAAGAAAGAGATAGTTTTTTCCTAAAGCCCCATAGCCTCTCGAAGAAAAGTACGAACGTCTCCACACCGTTTCATAAGACTCTACTAGAACTGTTTGGTACGATGAGATCAACGAACCTAGGGCTCTGATACCATCTTTGTCATGACCCAAACCATCATGAGTGGCACCCACCTAACTCCTAGATGAGCGAACCAATCGAGTTCAACCCTTTTCCTAGACTAACAGCCTAAAACCAGCAAACAGAAGTAAACTAGCAATTAAATAAGTAAAGAACTATAGCATTAATATCATCCTGCTGAAAATCCCCCTAGAAACTGAAAGTTGAAGTACCAAACATTACTACCAATATCTAGAGTACGGGGATGCAACCCCCAAAAAAATACGAAAGTAGTTTTAACCCGAAACAAGTGAGCTGAAACTCTAGAGATAAATCCAAGGTAGCTTGATCAAGCAACTCACCCTTGAAGTCAGAAATCGCCGGTGCTATAGATGAGGTCGCGTCTCAGCCGCTGGAAGATTTCTTGTGCTCAACAAAAAAAAAGCAAGTGGAGTATCAATACACCACCACCGTGTATTGGTAGGATGATCAGCCAGTTTTCAAATAAACAGTGTATAAATAGTATGACAATATCAAGTAAAAGGTATGGAAGACATGCACCAATATCAACAGACACACCTAGACTACAAGTCTATACTTAGCTTGTACCTGCATGAATTCCACTACCTATACTCTAAGCCACAACCATATACCAATAACTATACCTTTCTGTCTAGCCCAGGCCCACCCTGGGATCCCCTCTAGATAACATAAAATGTCAATTAACAACCTGGCCTAAACCAAGACCAACGCAACGATTTTACAAAATTTCCCGGCCGCTCAAGGGATACAAAACCAATAACACATTTCAATAAGCAGCCCGGTCCACTCACGGAACCAATATCAGTCAATGCAACACAATAATAAAAGTGCAATGATGCAACAAAAGTAAACCTGTACCAAGCGTGGTACCCGAGCCAACCGTTAGTATTCATGTACCAGGCGTGGTACTCGAGCCAACCATTTGTTATACCCGTACCAGGCGTGGTACCCGAGCCAACCGAATGTCAATAACCCACAGGCAAATAGATGATCAAACAACTTGTAAACCAACAAGCAAACACCGTTCAAATCACAGACTGTAAAGCAGGAACCTTAGACATTCTACACAACTTTCCTAAGCAATGTAATTCATACAAATACTTAGATATGAGTACAAGAATATATAACATTCACAGAAATCATAAGCCATCACCTACCTCGAAATGATCCAAGATCTATTCAACCCGAGCTTTCCCATGTTCCGGATTTCTTTTTTGTTCTTGGTCTAAAATAACACACAAGTACATACAATTAACACACAAGGTCTGTACAATACCCAGATTTCACAAAATCCCCAAACCCTAGTCCACCCATGATCATCCCACCCTCTTCCCGGGCTTTTCCACCATTAATTCACCTATTTCTATCATTTTTATGGATAAAAATAGAGAATTTAACAACCTATGATCATATATCATACTTTTAACAATGCCCAAGAATATTCATGCTTGGAATTCCCTTCCTTCCCTGGATTCTACCATTCCTAGGTTATTCCAACCTTTCTCCAAGTTACCTCCTAGCAATTCTACCGCATAGGAAACGTAGTATAAATATTGGAGAGTAGAAACCTTACCTTAGGGAAGAAATTCGAAGGAAAAAGGAGGAAAATCGCCTAGACCTTCTCCCAAAATGAAGTTGTGAAACTGAATATTTTTGGGGAATGTTTCTGCATTAAAATCCCATCAACCCGCTATAGCGGTCTCCGCCCTGCTATAGCGGTCCCTCTATAGTGGACAACTTCCGCTATAGCGGTCTTAAGCGGTGTTGATCGCCTTGACCACCTCTATAGCGATATTTTCCACCGCTATAGCGGAGGCCGCTACCACGGATGGTTGTGCTCTTCACGGATAGAATGTCTGGAAATTTCCCAGTTTTGGCCATTTTACAACACACTTGCCTTCCCCGATGACTTGAAATAACCCCTTCACGTCAAATGCGATTCCGGGAGTTCCACTTACCCAAATTTGATTCCGAAAAGTCTTTTGGACTCCTTTATGTCTTGGCTACGCGGAAGACTAGCTTAACACAAGACACATAAACCAATCCTTACCAGAATTTCCCTAGACTCCACCTTACTCCAAAACTGGCCGAGGCTAGCCTAGTCAAGAATTTCAAACTCCCAAACCCGGAGTTTTCTAACTCTAAAACTTGGCATGATTGGACTACCCATAATGATGGACCTGGTCGTTACACTAGGTGTGTTTTCCTCTATTACTTTTGGGATCTTTGTCTTTGAATTGTTGCTGCCTGGGGTAGTTTACCCCTCTTTTTGCTCTGGTTCCTTTGTGTTTGACATGGCTTTGTGTGGTGTGTTCACCTCCTGTGAGTCCTTTGTGTTCCCTGTATTCTGTTCCTGCCTCTTATCATGCTCATTGTCCCCTATGATTTGCTGTGATTTTGATTCAAGACTTTCTGGTACCTTATCCCGTTCTTTAGAGGGGTTTTGCAGCTGGTCACTTGGTGTCTTTTCTTTTGTGTTAGCTAGCATACCCTTAGCCTCTCCTTTTTCCTTATTCTTCACCTTGTTTATCCTCAAGAGCTCCATATTTGTTAGTAGCAATGACCTCATGGTCCTTACTCTATGCAGATATGGGATTTCACACCTGTTCTACCCGGCCCCTTTGATACTTTCTCCCTATTCTATATCCATACTTCCTAATTTGTTCTTGATATTCTCCTTTTCCTTGCTTCTCCTTCCCTTTGTATGTTTGCAACTCTCCTGCACTTTGTGTGTTATCTGTCTTGTTTCCTTTTGCCTTCTCCTTTGTTTGATTTGTGTCACTTTTCTTCTTATTTTCCTCTTCTTCTTTATCCTTTGGGTATAGCTCCGGATGGATGATGAATCATTTCTTTTCTTTATGTCCTTGCAATTTACAAGTCTTGCAATATTTTGGCACAGAGTCATATTTGATGGTCACCCACTTCTCCATGATCTCTCCTATTTTCTTCCTCTTTCCAATGTTGATCCTTTTTGGAAATTCTCCTAATAAATCTACCTCACCCTTGCACAACTTGGGATGATCTTATTCTGTGTGGCCATATCTACCTGTAGAGGCTTTTCAACTGCTGCGGCTAATGAAAAAATTACCTTTTTGCCAAAGAAATTTGGAGGCAGTGATGGAAAGGATATCCATGCTATAGCTATTGATGTTTATTTCTCCGGGTCATATAAGGGATCCCATTTGAGGGTTCTCATAAGGTAGGACCAGTATTGGTGAGTGATGTAGAATTGTGGCTTTAATAGAAGGGTTACATAATCTTCTAGGGTTGTGGCTCGTATTAATACATATATATTGCTAAGTAATCCAATGTTATCTCCCTCTTGAGATCGCACTGTTTTGGTATCAATTTTTGAGATCTTGAATCTTCGGCCACACATAGATTTTTTTTCCTATTACTGCATATTGAAGATCCTCGTTGATGATCATTTGTGCCACTTCCTCCTCTTTTCATACTACACGTGGTTCACCATGAAGGTGCAATCTTTTTCAAGGGGATATGCTTGTGTTGTGGAGTGACTGGTTTAATCGCATTGGCGAAGGTTACTGTTGAGGTCTGTCATGTGTTGGAAAGTATTTTCAAAGTTGGCCCAGCCTCCGACGGTGGAGGCTGGCTAATGGCCACAGTGGCCATATTTTTTGATGTAGCTAGGCAAATTTAGGGTTCAGTATTTTTCATAGTTGAGAGCGTTATATATACAATGATAGTTTAATAATTTTTATATTACCATAATTTATTCTTATCTAAGTGACATATCACCTACCATAATTTATAGAGTTAACATCTCAAAACCTCTCTAAACTATTCATGTTTTTTCAATTTAGTACTTCAATTATGGGGGTGTTGTTGTTACTCCACTGAACTATAACATTTTATATATAAAACTTTTTGCATTGTCAAATGGTACGGAGAGTAGTCTTACTCTACTTATAGTGTGAGAGCTACTATTTTAAAAAAATTATAGATGTGGTATTTACATTCATTTTTAAACTTAATTTTTATTTAGTTATTTCCTCTCTCTTTTGATAGACTCAGTTAAAAAAATATAATCTATAAAGCGTGTAACATTTACTTTAAGTATGTTTTAAGATTGAAACTTTTGAATTGCTTTTATTATTATTCAGTAAATTTTGTTCTAATTTGTAATTAGGTTTACTATTATCGGCTATTTATTTTATATTACTGTTATTTTAGAAATATAAGTTTTCAGGTAAATTTACTGTTATAAAAAAGTTATTGAAATTTTGAAAAAGAAGAAGAAGAAGAAGATGAAGAAGAAAAGAAATCAATAAATTTAGATAAGTCCATAAGCAAAAAATTATTGTACGCTTTAATATATAATTTTATTTTATTAATTTATGAGTGATACAATTATTTTAGAGTTATTTTTAATTAATTTTATTAATATTTAAATATTCGGTTGTGATTTTTAACTTTATTTTTATGTTATTATTATTATATGGTTATGAGTTTCAATCAGTTTACTGTTATTAGCAAAAGTTGTAGATTTTTGAAAAAGAAGAATAAAAAAAGAAGAAAGAAAAAATGAAAAATAACAAATAAGAAATAAAAGAACAATGTAAAATAACACATGGATACTCTTTATTTTTTGACATTCACACAGTATTAAAAGAGTGAAGTCACTTTAAGACATATAATAGTATAGTGGCGGTGAGAAAGGACATAACATAGTGACCTCTTTCATCATCAAAGTAGTGCCATCAATAATCAACTGGGAATTATGGAGTGTTGATATCATATGTTCAAAACATTACATCAAAAATGAAGAAGAAGTAAAATATTATTTTGAGCCCACAAGTTACTTGTGTGTCCTTAAAGAATTATAACCCCCTCACTATTATCAAGGTTTTGGGTTACTTTCTCCCAGGATAGAATGAAAGAATATTTTTGTAATAATGTCATGCCCCGAGGCTACCCTCTAGGCGCAACACGGTTCTTAGTGTCACGAGTGACCCCAAGCTAATCTATGGTCTGGCATATCTAGGCATTTTAAAATCAAATACAATCTGTGCGAAAGCTAAACTGATTTAAATAAGTAGGTTATAAATATAATCCAAGCATATTTGAATATATAAATATCTAAGAATATAGTAAGACTGAAAGTAAAACTGACAACCCAAAAGCTGATTCTAGTTCTATGTCTGAAAGCCTCTAACTGAAGCGAGTTGCTGGGACAAGCTTCCAGCCAACTCTAAAAACTGGAATATAAGACTGAAATGATTAAGCATAATTATTGTCCTCAAACTATGAGGACTCACCACTGAGCTGCTGAGTAAGGACTGGAAGTCGCACTAAGCACGGTCTGGATGCTGAGTGCCTTAACCTACATCATGATAAGATGTAGCGCAAACGTATGCGTCAGTACTTGGAATGTACTGAGCATGCAGGATATATGCAAAGCTATATGTATAAGTACTGAACGTGAATAATATACTGAGCATGAAACTGAAAACTAAATTGATTCAATGACCAAATATTAATCATGAACTGTAAAGTACTGAAATGTACTGAAATAACTGAATACTGAATAGATGGTCAATGCACGTACTGAGGCTGGACTGTGGGAGCTACTGTTAACCGACATACCCCAAGCTGAGCTAATTATGGGACCAACCTGTAACCCTGGCTGGGAGGGTGGTCATACCTTGCCAAAGGTATAAATAAATATGATGTGGATCCACTAAACTGATGTCCACAAGGGATCTGCATCATGCATTCACCAGACTTCAGGACATCATTTGACAGCTCCACACTTTCTCTTGCCATCATATTTATCGGGAGGGAAATGCGGTTGCTGATGCATTGTCCAAACACAGCCACACTATTATTGTTTCTTCACATTTCACTTATCTTCATGATATGCCAGCGCATATTAGAGGACTACTCAGGACGGACATGCTTGGATTGGCTAGCTTCAGACAGAGGAAGAACAAGAGGATTAAAGAGCCACCTTGATCACTTGTGATACTTGGGTTGATTACAATGTTGGGGCTCACACCACACTGGCCTTGAATTGTACCCATAGGCTTACCCCTACTTTGGATCCATTTTACTAGGGAATATGATTTTCCTTTTCTTGTTTTTACTTGTAAAAGGGAGAGTCTCCCTTATTTATACTTTCCTAGAATTTTGTACTGAGAGGAGTCCTCTCTTCTAGGTGCTTAGTATTCTAGGTTTCTTTTCTAGTACCGGGGATGAGTTAGCCGGCCTTAGTAGGTTAGCTGACTTATGAACCACCATAGGTTTGGAGCACCCCCAAGGCATAATTATTGTACAGAATTTTCCTGTACAACACTCAGCTTGGTCCCATAATTAATAGACCGAGATAGAGGTGGTCAGGGGTTTAGCAGCACCCCAAGGATTTTCCTTTTCTTGTTTGGTTTATGTCTCCCTCCTTTGTATTTTGCTTTTGTTATTTATGTTAAGGCTTGGGGGTGCTGCTAAACCCATGACCGCCTCTATCTTGGTCTGTTAAAAAAAAATAAAGGGATAAGGGTGTCAAGCCTAATCTGACGGGTGACCTCTTTAGAACCTACGATGGTGCCGTAGTTCTGGGACTCAGGGACTTCTACTAAAAGTCTCAACCTAAACTGACGGGAGAGCCTTTATCCTTTTGTCCACTCGGTGCTGAGTCTACTACCAACTGAATATATAAGCCATGAATGCAAACTGAAATACTGGATAGTTCAAATACTGATATAACTGAGAATGCACAATAATACTGAAAACTGAAGGCATTTAAATCATGAAGCATGGATGACTGAATTATCTGACTAGCAAGTAGAAATTATGAGTACTAAAATTAACACATGCTAGGGTTACTGAATTCTGTACGTATGGCTATCCTAGGTTCCTAAGAAAACATGTAAAGAATTTCATACAAGTAATAAAATCTGAATTTCAATGGTTTCATAAGGTTTAGGAACCCTAGGTCTGAAGAACTAATTAAAAACTGAAGAACTAGACTGAATCTAGGGACTCAATGGGTGAAAGGGACCCATTGATAAAATCCCACATACTTGGAAGAGAATCTATGGAGGAAATCCTGGGATTGAAGCCTGAACTTGAGAAAACCATTCTGCTTGTTCTTGAGAGGAAGAAGCGTTTCTTTTCTCCAAATTTTGCTAAGTACCAATTAGTTTTGGGAGAATGGGGAAATAAGAGTAGGGGTGTGCATTATTCGGATTAAACCGAAAAACCAAACCAAATCAAACCAAATTTTGATTTGGTTTCGGATTGAGAATTTACTTTATTTGATTTTTTGGTTTGGTTTCGGATTTAGAAAAATAAAAACTGAAAAACTGAAAAAACCAAATTATATATATATATATATATATATATATATATATATAACCCTAATAATACTCTAATAAAAAATTAAAAAGACAATTATAATTTAGTTTATATTTTATGTTTGGACATTTATTGATATACTTTTTAGGTATTGTATTTTAATATTTTATTCGTGACTTATATTAGAAAGTATATTTAATACATTCAATATTATTACTTCTCCGATCCTTGTATATAATTTTTATTTTTTTCATCATGCAAATATATCTTTGATTATGTTATTAATTATTAACATAACCGAATAACCGAACTGAAAAAAACAAATCGAATAGAGAAAAACCGAACCAAACCAAATTTATTTTGGTTCGGATTGGGTTGCACTTTTACAAAGTCGAAAACGAAAAAATCAAAATCGAATAATACAAAACCAAACTGAAAAACTGAACGCACACCCCTAAATAAGAGTGAAAATCCCTTTAATTACCCCCCAAACTACTAAGGTTTGGAGTTAAAAAAGGTAGAGAAAAGACTGGAATGCCCCTGAATTAATTAAAAAAAAACTGCTAAAATTCTTAGAAGGTCGAACCACGAATTGGTCGACGGACTGTGGTCCTGAATGAGTGGCCATCGACTGACTCGTGGTTCTATCCCTGAGTTCTAGGGGTCCTCTGATCTGCTGATTCCATGAGTAACAGGACGGACCATGGTTCTGAATGACGGTCCATTGTTGGACTGGTGGTTTTTGAACCTTAAGCTAAGGGTTCTCTGGTTTGATGATTCCATGAGTCACAGGACAGATCGTGGTTCTAAGCTATGCCCCATTGTCTAACATATGGTGTCTAAGCCATAAACTGAGGGTCCTCTGATAAATGGGAACCACGATTGACAGGGCAGACCATGATTTTAAACTACGGTAAGTGTTCCCATTCGTGGTTTTGAGATAGAAAACTGAAACCTCTCTGATGACCAAGTCCACGAGTGACAGGACGGTCTGTGGTTTCAAGGCATGGTCCGTGAAGTTACCCATAGACTGAAGGGGGACCAACACTGGAGATCAAACCACGGGTCAGATACGGGTCATAGTTCTGGACTACAGTCCGTGATCTTGATCGTGGTTTTTGGAAACTTGAAGTTTTCTGAAATGTTTTCTTGCTAAGTGATGTACAATAGTTGGTTTAGATTCTGGGGTGTTATAATATCTCCCCCATTAGATTATTCGTCCTCGAATGAAGGCTAGCAAGCTGAGTTTGGAGGGAAAGAGCTGTAATCCCTACCAACCGAGTTGTAGAAGCTGATATCTAACTGGAATGGGTAAGGAGACATGATATTGATACTGAAATGCATATGAGAAAACTGAGAAACTGAAGAGGAACTATTACCTCAAGCTGGAGCTGGATCAAAGGGAAAGAAGTGAGGGTATTTGACCATCATGGCTGCTTCTGCTTCCCAAGTAGCTCCCTCGACTGAATGATTCCTCCATAAAACTTTTATCGAAGTGACTCCCATATTTCTCAACCTACAGACCTGTCGGTCAAGAATATCAACTGGAACCTGCTCATAGGTGAGGCTATCCTTCACAACTACACTCTCTAATGGAACAATCGATGCCGGATCACCGGCACACTTTTTTAACAGTGAAATATGTAAGACTGGATGAACCGCTGCTAGTTATGCTAGCAACTCTAACTCATAAGCCACATTACCAACCCTCTTTAGGATTATGTAAGGACCTACATACCTGGGACCGAGCTTCCCTTTCTTGATGAATCTCATCACACCCTTCATGGATGATACTTTTAGGAAAACCCAATCATCAATCTCAAATTCTAAGTCCCTTCTTCTTATATCTGCATAGGACTTCTGACGACTCTGAGAAGTCTTCAACCTTTCCCTAATAAGCTGAAATTTGTCCACAACCTCATGAACCGAATCCGTCCCAATCAATGCTACCTCACCTATCTAAAACCAGCCAATAGGTGATCTGCACCTACGCTCATAAAGTGCCTCATATGGGTCCATCTGAATACTGGAATAGAAACTGTTATTGTAGGTGAACTCTATGAGAGGTAAGTGATCATCCCAACTACCTTTGAAATCGATCACACAAGCTCTCAACATGTTCTCCAAGGTCTGAATGGTACGCTCTGCCTGACCATCCGTCTGCAGATGAAATGTTGTGCTGAGGTTTACTTGAGTACCAAGACCTTTCTGAAATGATCTCCAAAATGAGATGTAAACTGAGTACCCCTGATGATAGACAAGGGAACCCCATGCAACCTGACTACCTTGCAGGTGTAGAGTCTGTCATAATCCTCTACTGAATCTGTAGTCTTAACTGCTAAGAAGTGGTCTGATTTGGTCACCTTGTCCATAATCACCCAAATAGAGTCATGCTCGCAGTGAGTCCGAGGCAAACCTATAATGAAATCCATGTTGATTACTTCCCACTTCCATGTAGGATTGTGATAAGTCGATAATCTACCAACTTATTGAGCCTATATCCATGAATTATTGCTATGTTTTGAGTCGATTTAGAGGTTCTTATGGCCTTTATTAATGTTTATGCAGGTACTCTTGATAAAAGATGAAAAACAAGGATGTGGACCAAAAAAGAGCCAAAAGGAGCTAAGTGCGAAGAGTTTAGAAAAGTTGAAGAATCTTCCATGGGATGCGGTGGCTGTGCGACACGCATAAGCTGAGGTGCAGTTCACACCTCCTCCGCATAAACTGCCAAAGTTGCTGAAGATTCTGTAGAGGAGTGCGGCCGCTGTGAGACGCGCACATCCTGTGGTGCAAAATGCACCACCTTCGCACGAAGCCCACAATTTCAGCTAAAGTCACTGGTCGAGTTGAAGCAAGTATGTGACACACAAATCATGACGTGTGAATCACATGTCGCATCACACACCTCCCGAAGGGCAAACTTGTCCTAATTTTATATGATGACTTGGGAACATATAAAAGACCATTTTAAGCTCAATTTGGATATACAATACTTCAGACCTGAGTCTTAGAGATAGTTCTTGCTTTGTAAACAATTTTCCACCTCTATTGAGAAGAGGGTATCAATCCAAATCTCTTGATTTATAATTTGTGTGCCTAATTTGATTCTAGAACTTGAGATTCAGCTATAATGGATGGGAATTTGACTTACCCAGATGGTATCTCTTCTTCTCCTACTATGAGTGGCTCTTGTCTAGGGGTGTATAGATGATGGGTGCTTAGCTAATGGGTATGGGTGTTGTTAATTCACCTTTATAATTGCTTATTTGACATGGGTCTAGTAATTTCACCAAGTTTTAATCCTAAAATTGGTGGTTGCAAATATTAATTTACATTACTTATCTATGTGATTGCTCGGGAGAGAATTTCATAGTTATGGATGTGAAATTTCTAGTGGGTACTTGGGAATCCATCTAGATTGGAGTCTAGGGGCAGTGCTTGGTCACCGAAAAGAGAAGCTTTTTCACCTGATCTATTATGCGAGCAAAACTTTAAACACAGAACAAACAAATTACATGATTACGGAACATGAATTGCTGGTTGTGGTGTTTGCTTTTGAGAAATTTTGGGCAAATCTCTTGGGCACTAAAGTGGTGGTGCACACTGATCACACTGCTATAAGGTACTTGATTACTAAAAAGGATGCCAAACCAAGTTTAATCCGGTGGGTGTTACTTCTTTAAGAGTTTGATTTTGAAGTGAAGGATCGAAGAGGGTGTGAGAATCAGGTGGCTGACCACCTATCCCGTTTGGAGGAAGAAGGAAGGCCGGTGGGGGAGCTTGAAATTAATGACTTATTCCCAGATGAGTGAATTTTGTCTGCATCTCATGACTTGACACCTTGGTTTGCTGATTTTTCTAAATACTTGGCAAGTGACCTACTCCCGGTGGGATTGAACTCTAATCAGAAAAAGAAATTCCTACACGACGTTCAGAAATATTATTGGGATGAGCCCTACTTGTTCCGTATTTGTGCTGATGGGATGATAAGGATGTGTGTTGTAGAAATTGAAATGTTACCCATTCTTAGATCATGCCATTCATCCCCTGTTGGAGGGCACCATGGGGGTATGCGCACGGCCTCTAAAGTATTGCAAAGCAGGTTCTATTGGCCCACGATGTTCCAAGATGCTCATGATTTGGTAAAGAAGTGTGATAAGTATCAACGCAGAGGAGGCATATCTTGGTGACAAGAGATTCCACTAACACCCATCTTGGAGGTAGAATTGTTTGATGTATGGGGTATCAATTTTATGGAGCCTTTTACGAGCTCACATGGGAATACCTATATTCTAGTGGCTGTGGACTACATGTCCAAGTGGGTTAAAGTGGTGGCTTTACAAAATAATGAGGGGAGAAGTGTGTTCTTTTCTCAAGAAGCACATCTTTGCAAGGTTTGGCATGCCTCGTGCCATCATTAGCGATGGTGGATCACACTTTTGCAACAAGTTGTTCAGCGCACTACTTGAAAAATATGGTGTCAAACACAAAGTGGCCACTCCTTACCATCCATAAATGAGCGGGCAAGTTGAGGTGTCCAATTGGGAGATTAAGTCCATCCTCTCAAAGTCAGTAAATGTTCACCAAACGGATTGGTCACACAAGTTGGATGATGCACTATGGGCATATAGGATAGCTTATAAGACCCCGATTAGAATGTCCCCCTATCAACTAGTTTTTGGCAAAGCTTGTTATCTCCCGATTGAATTGGAACACAAAGCTATGTGGGCCTTGAAGAAGATCAACCTAGAATGGGAAAGAGTCGCTCGTAATAGAGTAGAAGACATAAATCAAATAGATGAGCTTTGGATGTGGGCGTACAAAAGTGCCTCTATCTACTAAGCCCGGATAAAGCACTATCATGATCTACAAATCTTAAGGCAAGAGTTTCATGGGTACTATTGTTCAACTTGAGGTTTCGACTCTTCCTGGGAAAGCTAAGGTCCAAATGGTCGGGTCCCTTCAAAGTGCATCAAGTCTTCGCAAATGGAGCTATAGAGTTGGAAAATGAGGATGGCTTGGGTTTCAAGGTCAATGGGCAGCGAGTGAAGAAGTATTTGGGAATTCTGGGTGAAGCTGCATGTGTAGAGGACATTTTTTTGGACGAACCTTGATTGGGAGGTACCTTCATAGAGCCTTGACGTTAAACTAAACTCTTCTTGGGAGGCAACCCAAGCTCTTTTTCCTTCTGTATTTGTTTCTTACTTTCTGGTTTTATTTTGTATGTTGTCTTTTGTTAGCCTTGTAGTTGGGATTAAAGCTAAAATATGGGGTGCAATGGTCAAATAATGTAAGACTCCATGCGATAGAACCTCTGAGAGTGCGCATCGTACATCGGATCGCATGAGACTAACAGAATAGTTGGAAAATCAGGCCATACTCTGTGCGATTGGTGTGTGATCACATGAGTAGTTGTGCGTGTCACACACTAATTTTGCACTTTGTTATAGAAAACTGATAGTTTCCCCCATACATCTTCACCATCATGCACTTTCAGTGCGGACCGCATGATCTTTAGTGCGTGTCGCACATTGGTCACACCAGCAACGAACAGAATGAGGATCGAACTTGACGCTTTGATTGTGCAATTGAAGTGCGGCCGCATCACCTGTAATGTGTTTTGAACCTCAGTTCAGGGAGTTCACTACTTCTTCTCACTTATATCATTGGGGACAATGTTTGGTTTTGGTTGGGGGAGGTGCTTGCATCGCCTTGTTAATAGTAGTGTAGAAATAAACTTCGAGAGTTTTCTTAATACCACGGTTCTTTCCCAAGGAGAAAAACTTTTGATTATTTTCTTTTCCTTTTCTTTTGTTTGTGTGTCAAACCAGGTTGGTATTTCCCTATGATAGATTAAGAGGCAACTTTCTTAAGGAAAAATGTAAAGTTTTAGTTTAGAATTGAGTCCGTAAGTGCTTTTCTCGAAATGGGCCCACCGATTTTTTTTTCATGGCAATTTATTTTTGAAAATGAAAGGAAGAAAGGAAATGAATTTTTGAGATAAAGCATTCTCTTGTCATGACTTGCACACTCTCGCTTTGGCTTGATTGACACACAAACGAGTATGTAATGAACTCGGAATAGCTTGTCAAAATTCATTGCCCCAATTGATTGTGGGACTAATGAATGAATTCTTGTGGCATGATATCTTGTGTGGTGAGGCTGTACCTTGATACTTGTGCATAAGTGTCATCTAGAACTTGCCTCAAATGTGATTCAAGGCAAAATTCTAGGTGTAACCAAGCTTGGAAGATGACCTTAGGCCCTTTTTGATAAGCCACTTCACCCAAATGACATCAAATCCTAGTGAACCCCTTTGAGCTTGTGACCATTCTTTGGCACCTTGTTAACACCTTGACCTTTTTAGAACCTTTATTTTGGCACCCATCCTCCCTAATAGCCTGAAAATGAAATGTAGGCTAAAAGCCTAAGTTTGTAGGGGGGTGGGGACAAAAGACAACATAGGCAAATGCCTAAATTTGGGGTACATATGATTAAATGAGGAGAAGAAAGGAAGTGAACTTCAAGTGCAAGGTAGCACCTTAATTTCAAATTGAAAATTGCTCCAAAATATCAATCCAATGAGCAAATTGAAAAGAAAAAATTGGTGCTACCAAGTGAAGGTGATACAAGGTGTGAATGATCATGAGTTAAAAAGGAGAAATCTTGGGTTGTGTGAGAGAGGAATAAGGTGAAATTGAAATGGAAAAATGTGAGTGGTGTTCGAGATGAGAACAAAGAGCATTAGGGAGGTGTAGTCACTTGAACTAAATGATATCCTCACCTTACCCCTAGCCAACATCGTAACCCACAAGTCCTTGGTGATTCCGAGCTTGGCTACCCTACATTAGTGGCGAGCTACATGAAGGGAAAGCCTATGGTTCGATGCGTATGCACTTGAATTTCTTTGAGAGAGTGAGAGTCTTCTTGGTTCTCTTATAATCCCATGTTTTGAGAATTGAATGATTGTGAGTGGGATTCTCTCTTGAGATGAGTCGGATAATGCACTCGAATTGAAGCATAGAGTCTCTATTTCAATTGAGGGGAATGAATGAGACAAGTTATGTGGCAAATCTCAAGGCAAACCTTGACGGTCCATGCCAATGACTTGAGAAGCTTAAATGTTTTGTTTTGAATGGAAAATTCCCTTGATTTTAAATGAGAAATGATGTCCTTTTGAAAAAGGTTTTGAAATGACCAATTGCCTTGAGTTTGTGGTGGTCAAAATTGAGATGAGCATAGTAGTTGGGTTCTTTGTTTGAGTCTTTTGTTTGTTTTTTTTTCTTAAATTTTTAGTATAGAGTAGTATTTTGTGCCTTGACTGAGCCTTAGCATAATTCATTCCTTGCCTTGTGAGTATCTTGCTTGAGGACAAACAATAGTTCATGTTTGGGGGTTTGATAAGTCGATAATCTACCAATTTATTGAGATTATATCCATGAATTATAGCTATGTTTTGAGTCAATTTAGAGGTTCTTATGGATTTTATTGATGTCTATGCAGGTACTCTTAATAAAAGAT
Organism: Jaltomata sinuosa; assembly: GCA_003996215.1. NCBI lineage: Eukaryota > Viridiplantae > Streptophyta > Magnoliopsida > Solanales > Solanaceae > Jaltomata > Jaltomata sinuosa. The sequence continues at coordinate 215,908 of QJPP01000900.1, read as the reverse complement.
GAAAAACAAGAAAATGGACCCAAAAAGAGCCAAAAAGGAGCGAAGTGTGAAAAGTTGAGAAAAGTTAAAGAATCTGCCATGGGATGCGGTGGCTGTGTGACACGCACAAGCCGAGGTGCGGTTCGCACCTCCTCCACATGAAGCTACCAAAGTTGCTGAAGATTCTATAGAGGAGTGTGGTTGCAATGCGACACACATATCCCGTGGTGCGAAATGCACCACTTTTGCACGAAGCCCACAATTTCAGCTAAAGTCACTAGTCCAGTTGAAGCAGGTGTGCGACGCGCACATCGTGACATATGAACCGCACATCACATCGCATACCTCCCGAAGGGCAAAGTTATCCTAATTTTATGTGACAACTTGGGAACATATAAAAGGCCATTTTAGGCTCAATTTGTACATACAATACTTTAGACCTGATTCCTAGAGAATAGTTCTTGCTTTGTAAACAATTTTCCACCTCCATTGAGAAGAGGGTTTCAATCTAAATCTCTTGGTTAACAATTTGTGTGCCTAATTTGATTCTAGAGCTTGAGATTCAACTATATGGATGGGAATTTGACTTACCCAGATAGTATCTCTTCTTCTCCTACTATGAGTGGCTCTTGTCTAGGGGTGTATAGATGATGGGTGCTTAGCTAATGGGTGTGGGTGTTGTTAATTCACCTTTATAATTGATTATTTGACATGGGTCTAGTAATTTCACCAAGTTTTAATCTTAAAATTGGTGGTTGCAAACATTAATTTACATTACTTAGCTATGTGATTGTTCGGGAGAGAATTTCATAGTTGTGGATGTGAAATTGCTAGTGGGAACTTGAGAATCCATCTAGATTGGAGGCTAGGAATAGCTCTAATCACAGGAATCTCCCATTTAAGGGTCCGAGCTAGGAATAGGATGACCTGCCCAAGCAAATGTTGGTTGATTGTTTATCACACCGATGATGTTCTAATCGAAATCATCAGAAATGTGGATGTTGATCGAGAGATAGCATTCCACACCTATGACCAAAACTATTCATATCAATAGGTGAGAGTAGAAGTGAATTAATGATTACCCCATCCTATAGCTAATGCCCCATCGGATATGCATCCCTAGTCTTTTAAATCACTTGGTACACTCAACTTTAGTTTTATTGCTTTTTGTTGAATTGTGTTAGTAGTGACAACTTTCCCAATTCCCCCATCTTTTTACTTGTTTTTGTTTAAGCAATTACTCTTGCCTTGAAATAAACTCATACGATCTCTAGTTGGATAAGTCAAGTGCCTTAAGTACGACCCCGACATCCATTGGGTTTATAAATTTGGTTTTGTTGCACGATCGCCGTGGCCTTCTAATTGGAGAGCACGATTTGAGCATTTATCAGAATGCTATATATCCTGAGTCATACCTTCTGGTATATGATGTTCCACTTTCACCTACTAACAGTTGGGACACTTAGCCACAATATCTGCAATGCCCCTCTTCACGCCGTTCCACTAATAGACTTCCCGTATATCATGTACATCTTAGTGGCACCAGGATGAATAGAATATCTGGAACTATAGGCTTCTGTCAGGATTTGCTTCCTCAACTCATCCACATTAGGAACACATAAAACACCCTAGTAGAGAAGTACACCATCTCCTCCTTGGGAGAAAACCTCTACTCTCTGCTGATGAACTGCACCTTTTAACTGAAGTAAGACAGGATCACTGTCTTGATTCTCTTTCACCTCGGCTACTAGATAAGACTTTGACCCATTCTGAACTACCACACTGCCATCTGTTGCTTCCATAAGGAAAACTCCCAGGCGAGCAAGCCTATGAACGTTCTTAGCCAATTATTTCCTTTCTTCCTCAACATGAGAAACACTACCCATAGACAGTCTGCTGAGTGCATCAACTACTACATTGGCCTTACTCGGATGGTAGAGTACATTCATATCATAGTCTTTCAGGAACTCGAGCTACCTTCTCTGATGAAGGTTCAACTCCTTCTGGGTGAATATATACTGGAGGCTCTTATGATCTTTGAACATATCCACATAGACACCATACAAGTAGCGTCTCCAAATCTTTAGGGAAAAGACAACTGCTGCCAGCTCAAGGTCATGAGTCAGGTAGTTCTTCTCATGAATCTTAAGCTGTCTGAAGGCATAAGCTATGACCTTACCATGCTGCATCAGTACATAACCCAATCCAACTCTAGATGCGTCACAGTAAACCACAAAACCATCTAACCCTTTTGGTAGATTCAAGACTGGAGCTGTAGTCAACCTAGTCTTAACTCTAAGAAGCTTTTCTCACATTCATCTTACCACTGGAACTTAACCTTTTTTTGAGTCAACCTGGTCAACGGAGCAGCTATGGATGAAAATCCCTCAAAAAACCTCCTGTAGTAACCAGCCAAACCCAAAAAGCTCCTGATGTCTATCGGAGAAGTGGGTCTAGGCCAGTCCTTAACTGCCTCTATCTTCTGCGAATCAACTCGGATGCCCTTACTAGACACCACATTACCAAGGAAGGCAACTGACTTCAACCAAAACTCACAGTTGCTGAATTTCGCAAATAACTAATGATCCCTCAGAGTTTGAAGCACAACTCTCAGATGATTTACATGCTCCTCTTTGTTCGGGAATATACAAGTATATCATCAATGAAGATAAAGACAAACATGTCCAAGTACTGCTTGAACACCATGATCATCAAATCCATAAAAGCTGCAGGAGCATTCGTTAGTCCAAAAGACATAACTACAAATTCATAGTGACCATACCGAGTCCTGAAGGCTATCTTTAGAATGTCACAATCTCTGACTCTGAGCTGATGATAACCGGATCTGAGGTCGATCTTAGAGAAGCAACTAATACCCTGAAGCTGGTCGAACAAGTCATCAATCCTGGGGATGGGATATTTGTTCTTGATTGTGACTTTGTTCAACTGACGATAGTCAATGCACATCCTTAGAGAACTATCTTTCTTACGCATAGAAAATACTAGAACACCCCATGGAGAGATACTGGGTCTGATGAAGCCCTTATCCAGAAGGTCTTTCAGTTGTTCCTTCAATTCCTTAAGCTTAGCTGGAGCCATTCTGTAAGGTGGAATTGAGATAGGCTAGGTATATGGAAGGAGATCTATTCCGAAGTCGATTTCCTTTTTAGGAGGGACTCCAGGAAAATCTTCTGGAAACACCTCTGGGAATTTGTTAACCACTAGGACTGACTCAAGAGTTGGGGTATTGGAGTCTGAATCCTTAACTCGAACAAGATGATACATATACCCTTTGAAAATTATTTTTCTGGCCTTAAGGTAAGCGATGAATTAACCTACAGGCACTAAGGTATTACCCTTCTATTTAATACTAGTTCATCAGGAAACTGGAACCAAACTATCCTAGTTCTACAATCGAGTGAGGCATAATAGGAGTGCAACCAATCCATGCCTAGAATAATATCAAAGTTAGTAATTTGTAACTCCACTAGATCGACTGAGGTGACTTTCTGGGAAACTTTGATAGAGCAATATTTGTATACCCGCTTAGCTATGACTGAGTCACCAACTAGAGTAGAGACAGAGAAAGGTTCTAGGAGGGTTTCTGGACTGACACAGAAAATTTACTTCTATATATGGAGTTACAAAAGAAAGTGTAGCCCCTGGGTATAATAATGCATAAACATCAAGGTGGAAGACTTGTAACGTACCCGTGACCATATTGGGAGAATTCTCCTCATCTTGTCGAGTCTGAAGGGCATATAATCTATTCTGGAACTGACCTCCACCTGTACTAGATGAGACACCCTACTGAGTCTGGAGACCTGCTGGAGCTGCGGTAGAGTTAGCTTGATTCTGTGGACGAGTATCCCTGCTTTTCTGAGAAGTCATTGGACACTCTTTCATTCTGTGGACCGACTTTCCAAACCCAAAACAATTTACACTACCTGCCATATACTCATCTTGGTGGTTCCTACCACACTTGTTGCAAACTGGATGAGTGCGGCCACTAGTGATGCTACCTTGGGACTTAGAGCCTGGTGCCCTATCCTGTCTGAACTTAGGCACTGGGGAACTGGCAGAAGATGGGGCTAGAGGTGAAAATTTTTAGCGGAACACACCACCATCTGACCTCTGCTGAGAGTAACTGAAGTCACCTATCCTAGACCTCTTATTGTCGCTTGCCCTTATTTTGATATTTCCCTCCTCAATCTATTGGGCATGAGTCATTAACCTGGAGATATCCATGTCCTTCACCAACATAGTAGTCCTACACTCATTGACCATATTATCTGAAACACCTGACATGAACTTGCTCATACGGCCCTGGAGTCAGCAACTATTGCTGGAGCATACTTTGACAATTAAGTAAACTTGAGAGAGTACTCCTTCACGCTTATATCATTCTGCCTCAAGTTGATGAACTCCTGAACCCTTGCTTCTCTGAGTTCAATCGGGAAAAACATGTCCAGAAATGTAGTTTGAAAACAATTCCAATCCACTGGGCCTGCATTAGCACCTCGTGACTCCTTCCATTATTGATACCACATATGAGCCACTCCTTTCAACTGAAAAGTGGCTAAGTCTGCACTCTCAATCGGGGTGACACCCATAACCTCCGTTACCTTTTGGATGTCATCCAGGAAGTCTTGTGGATCTTCCTTCGACTTGGAACCATGAAACTCTGGAGGGTTCATCCGAGTGAAGTCTCATACCCTAGCTACTGTGGAGTTAGTCTGTGGGGGGGGGGGGCTGGCTGGTGCCACAGCTTGCTAGTTGACCTAGGCAGCCATGGCCTGAGAAAGCACCTGAAAGGCAGTTATGAACTCTGGATGAGTGACTTGCTCATTCAGCGGGTCTGTTGGAGTTGGTGGTGCTTGTTAGTTGCCATTCTTGTTTTCGTTCCCTCTTGTGTTCACTCTTATAGGAGGCATTTTCTGTAACACATAGAATACGAGTTAAAAGGAGATTAAATAGAGTTCATACTCTATAGCATGAGACATAATAGAAAGAAGGGAAGTTTCCTAAAAATGCCTTGTAGCTTCTCCCTCATAAGTGTGGGGTGCTTCACACCTATGAAAAAGGCTCTACTCGACGTGACTTTCAGATACCCTAGGACACTTGAACCTTGCGCTTTGATACCAAGTTTGTCACACCCCGAGGCTACTCCCTAGATGCAACATGATGCTTAGTGTCATGAGTGTCCCCAAGCTAACCCATGGTCTGGCATATCTAGGCCTTTTTAAATCAAATACAATCTGTGTGGAAGCTAAATAGGTTTAAATAAGTAGGAAACATAATCCAAGCATAACTGAATATATAAATATCTAAGAATGTAGTAAAACTGACAACCTAAAAGCTGATTCTAGTTCTATGTCTGAAAACGTCTAACTAAAGTGAGTTGCTGGAACAAGCCCCCAGCTAACTCTAAAAGTCTAAAAACTGGAATATAAGATTGAAATGATTAAGCATAACTATTGTCTTTGAACTATAAGGACTCACCACTGAGCTACTGAGTAAGGACTGGAAAGTTGCACTAAGTACGGTCTGGATGTTGAGCGCCTGAACCTACATCATGATAAGATGTAGCAAAAAAAGTATGCGTCAGTACTTGAAATGTACTGAGCATGCAGGATATATGCAAAGCTGTATGTATAAGTACTGAATCTGAATAATATACTTAGCATGAATCTTAAAACTAAACTGATGCAATGATCAAGTATTAATCATGAACTGTAAAGTACTGAAATAACTGAATACTAAATAAATGGTCAATGCATGTACTGAGGCTGGACTGTGAGAGCTACTATTAACCTACATACCCCAAGCTAAGCTAACTCTGGGGAAAACCTATAACCCTGGCTGGGAGGGTGTTCATACCTTGCCAAGGGTATAAACAAATCTGACTTGGATCCACTAAACTGATGTCCACAAGGGACAAGGGTGTCAAGCCTTATCTAATGGGTGACCCCTTTAGAACCTACAGTGCGACTTCTGCTAAAGGTCTCAGCCTAAACTGATGGGTGAGCCTTTATCCCTTTGTCCACTCAGTGCTAAGTCTACTCCCAACTAAAAATACAAGCCATGAATGCAAATTGAAATACTGGATAGCTCAAATACTGATATAAGTGAGAATGCACAATAATACTGAAAACTGAAGACATTCAAATCAAGAAGCATGGCTAGCTGAATTATCTGATTAGAAAGTGTAAATTATGAGTATTGAAATTAACACATGCTAGGGTTACTGAATTCTGTACGTTTGGCGATACTAGGTTCCCAAGAAAATATGTAAAGAATTTCATACAAGCAATAAAATCTGAATTTCAATGATTTCATAAGGTTTAGGAACCCTAGGTTTGAAGAACTAATTAAAATCTAAAGAACTAGACTGAATCTAGGGACTCAATGGGTGAAAGGAACACATTGATGAAATCCCACATACCTGGAAGAGAATCTATAAAGGAAATCCTGGGATTGGAGCATGAACTTGATAAAATCCCTCTGCTTGTTCTTGAGAGGAAGAAACGTTTCTTTTTTCCAAATGCTGCTAAGTACTGATTAGCTTTAGGAGAATAGGGAAATAAGAGTGAAAATACCTTTACTTAACCCCCTAAAATGACTAAGGGTCGGAGTTAAAAAGGGTAGAAAAAAGATTGGAATGCCCCTGAATTAATTAAAAGAAAACTGTTGAAATTCTAGAATGTCAGACCACGTATTGGTCGACGGACCATGGTCCTGAACGATGGGCCATCGACTGACTCGTGGTTATGTTCTTAAGTTCTGAGGGTCCTCTGATCTACTAATTCCATGAGTCATATGATGGACTGTGGTTCTGAATGACGGTCCATTGTTGGACTCATGGTTTTCGGACCTTATGCTGAGGGTTCTCTAGTCTGATGATTCCACGAGTCACAGGAAAGACCGTGGTTCTGAACTATGTCCCATTGTCTAACTCGTGGTGTCTGGGACCTGAAGTGAGGGTCCTCTGATAAATGGTAATCATGATTGACAGGACAAACCATGGTTTTAAACTATTGTCCGTGGTCCCATCCGTGGTTTTGAGGTAGAAAACTGACACCTCTATGATGACCAAGTCCACGAGTGACAAAATGGTCCGTGGTTTCAAACCATGATCTGTGAAGTTACCCTTAGACTGAAGGGAGACCAACACTGGAGATCAGACCATGGGTTAGATCACGGGTCGTGGTTCTGGACTACCGTCCGTAATCTTGACTGTGGTTTCTGGAAAATTGAAGTTTTCTAAAAACAATTCCTGGTGAGTGTTGTACAATAGTTGTTTTAGATTCTGGAGTGTTACAAATAACGATAATGCAAATTATAGAACTCTGGAAAACTCAACAAACAAAGCAAATCACACGATACTTTGTTTTATTAAAAATAATGCATGAATAAGAAAAGAAGAATTTTAGATTTTTAGTGTACTCAATGTCTAAAATCTGAGGCAAGACCTCTGCATTATAGACAATGAAAATGTGTCATGAAAAAGATGTCTTTTTGTATTTTTTGTTCATACCTTAAAAATTTCAATAATCTCCCACTTGAATGGAGAATGACTATATGATAAAAATATGTATGAAAAAATTGTGTGATTTGCAAGTAAGGATTAAGCACATATGAATAAGTAAGTTTCCCTTTGAACTTTGCATAGTGAACATATGTTGATATTACTTAGTCAATTGGTATATTTGGAATTTTTGAACAATCGAGCTTTGATATATACCTAGACAACTATAAGTTACACAATCAACTCTTTTAAGTGTCTTTGATTCTCATTGTTAGATTTGTTTCAGCCATGAACACTGCCTAATTTTGTAAATACATAGAGAATTGGCCTTACAGAATCCTCCTTGAACCAGCTTACACTTCACACTTACATATGTGATTCCTAAATATGTAATCATGTAGATAAACTATTTAATAATTTTATATCAAACTTACAAACCATTAAAAATAGTAACGCTTTATCCTGGGACTGAACATTGTCTTCATCATGAGAATAGATCAACATTTTATTTTGACAATATTGAACCGTCAATCATAATTTTATTTTATCTTATTTTTACAATCTTGGGATCTCCAGTATTCTAGGTAGAGTTACCGCTATGTTGACTTGTCCTCGGCCATAGTACCATTCCCTTTGATGATCTTTCAACAGCTTCTCTAGTTAGACCTTATATAAGTGGATCCGACACATTATCCTTTGACTTACATAGTTGATTGTGATAATTTCACTACAAAGTAATTGTCTAACGATATTATGCCTTCATTATTTGTGATGAGATTTTTTGTTATATATAACGCTCTTAACTTTTCAATTACCGTTTGACTATCACAATTTATTTATACAGGTGCCAACAGTTTGAGATAATATGGAATGTATTTTAAGAAATTTTGGAGCCATTCATCTCCTTTATCAGCCTTGTCTGAAACTATAAAATTAGACTCCATTGTGCAATAGGTGATGTATGTCTATCTTGATGATTTTCAAGACACTATTGATCCTCTAACAATGATAAAAAAAATCCACTTGTGAATTTAATGTTGTTAATTCGGTGAGTTAAGTTGCATTAATATATCCCTCAATATTTGTAGGATACTCATTATATCATAACTTAGAAATTAGGATCTTAAAAAGATTGATGACTACACTTCAAGTGACATCATTATATCAATACTTGTCGATGATTGATCTCAATTGTGGCCACAATCTTTTAATAAGATATATATATGTATACACACACACACACACACACACACACACACACACACACACATATATATATATATATATATATATATATATATATATATATATATATATCCCAATCATTCCACTTCTTATAAGTTTACTTCTTCAAATATCGAAGTAATAGCATATTCACTAATATGAAAATTCAAGTTATTATAGATTTTAATCATTATCATCAATTGATTCTTCGATTTATAGACTAATAAACTTATATGTTCAATGAATCATCTTGTCTTTTCACATCATATCAATAAAAGTCACAACCTTTCATGTGACATCCATTCACTTATACGTTCAATTAAAATATCATGTCTTTCAACAAACACATCTTATCACGAAAAATATAATTTTTCAAGTGACATACATTTATAAAATTAAAGAACATAACTTTAATGAAAAGACATATGATCAACTATCATATGAGACGTTTGATCAATTAGTCCTTACCAAGATAAAATGAGTTATGTAAATTTTTTATTACCATATCAATATTCACCAAGGACATTTGTAGGATTGACATAATACAATATTGTCAATAAATTAGTATTTTCTAATTTTACAGAAATCTATGATCCTTTACTGTTGGTGGCATATCAATGAAAACAAATTAAATTTTTTTGATCCTATATTTATCTTTCTAGGTTAAGGAACTTATACTTTAGCCAAACACACCCACACTATATTTATCCTTTACTAATTTTGTACTTTTTCTGTATTTTGAGCTTTCCCATAGTGGCTCAGGACTGACGGTTTAGTTTTTGGACAGTTTATTTGTGTTTTAGCCCATTTTCCTATTTTAAAACTCTTAAAACTAGAAGGATTGAATTTGGTTAATATTGGAAGAAGATAGCCTTAAATGGAAATTCCATCAACACTATTAGCTCCGAAACATTGACTTTGAGCTAGTGGGACCTTTACTTTGGGTCCCGAGGCTTCTGGACTAGTTCTGGGCTATTGGGTTTCTTTTTGGTAAAATGATAATTTTGGATATGGGGCCTACTTTTCATTGAAATGATCTCCACTGGGACTTTTATCTGTTCAATTGAGTCTGAAATGCTATTTTTGGTAGGGAAACATATATGGTTTATATTCATGGGGTTCGAAATGAATTCCGAGAGTGTGATTGGAGATATTGGACTTGAGTTGCTTTAGCTGATATTGCTGGTACTGAAATGTGCATGGCTGTGGTGCATTGTCCATACCTACACAACCTCCCTTGCATTCAGACATTGCACCTGTAGTACAGGGTGACGTCAGCAGGGCGTCGACCTTGCGCTGCTCTTTTCGCCCCTACGGTGCCACCCTTGTGGCGTGTGTGCCTCACCTGCAGAGCTGGAGGGTCTTGTTAAACTCCACTCCTGTGGTGGTCTGGCTATAACTATATTATTGCACCTACGTCAATTTGACCACAGGTGGGTTGATACCTGAGAGTTTTAAATGAAGTTCTTCTTCATTTCTCTCATTTCACAAACTCATTTCCACCATTGTTGAGCTCGGGTGAAGAGGATAATACACTATTACTCATCAATTTCTTATGCTTTGAGGTAATTCTCTTCCCCTCCTCATTCTAGTGCTTGTACTAGCTTTAATTCCGCGTTTCTTTCCATCAATTAGGCTCTTTTATTGCATGATTCCTCTTTAAATTCTAGTGTTGGGTTTAAGACCATTTGAGGTCCGAATTTAGGATCGTTTCCACCTAACTTGGGGCATGTACCTCTCTTTCTATTGGTAGCATAATTGTGAATTTTATTTTTTGTTTTGTTAAGCAAGCCCCGAAGGTTATTTTTTGACCTGACTTTTGGCCTGTGTTTTTGTATAGCAATATGGGTGTCATTCTTCTCATCTTGACACCTAGATTATGTTTGTGATAGCATGGCAGCATTCCAAGGCTATTCGAAAGGGGAAGGCACATGAGTGATGGTTCGTGCTTGCAGTTCGACCTTGAGGTAGGTCATAGTTTCTTTCTTTTAGACCTGACTTAGTTAGATATTATATGTTATAAGTTGCATGAACATTAGAATAGGTTTTAGACTAGAATTAGGCTCTAATCTTGTTTTCTGCTTAAACTGGCAATTTTTGGGACTGTAAAGTAGGATAATTTATGCATATCCTTAGTTTAGGAGCTTGTAGCTTTGTCGTGACTAGACTAGAATCCTTAGTGCGTTTTAAAGAGGTTTTAGAGGTAGAGTAGGTGCTTCTGCTTATTTTCATGTTTAGTTCCATTTTCTACGTATATACTTACCATTATTGTGTAACTATAGGCCCGAAGCCATAACTTTGGACTGGACGGAGTTCCAGGTGAGTACCTTATTTGGAGGGTGCCCTTGCCCTATATTTGGTGTATATTCCTACATTTACTTGATTTTTGCATTGCATATATTTATTCTGCGTTCATGAATTGGGCACATAATGGGGTTTCAAGGGAAAAAATGTTGGTTTGTTTTTGAATTTGGAAAAGGTTTTTACCCTTACTACATATTTTGAATTGTTAAAAAGGATTTGTACTACCTTACTACTGATTTCAATTTTCTAAATTTTAATGCCTTACTTTTTACTGGTTTGAGCTTCGTGGAGGGCATTTTTACTTATTGCATGTCTGATGTAAGATTTTGGACCCATATTTACTCATTGCATGTTCGATGTAAGATTCTAGACCCATATTTACTAATTGTATGTCCGATGTAAGATTCTGAAATCATATTTACTTATTGCACGTCCAATCTAAGATTCTGGACTCATATTGCATTGGCCTTATATTGCATCACATCCATCTCTTGTTGCACCACATTTTATGTTGGTTGATTCTGCTTTAAGTGCCTGTTTCCTTTATTATTTTGTCAGTACTGTTAGCTTGGATTGTTTTGTTATCGGTTTTCTCGTTATAATTAGAATTTAGGTGAATCCTTATAGCTAGTTTACTTTCCTATTTCTTATATTATATAATATCTTTTTGAGCTCGGTCGGTCTATAATGCCTTCTGAGAACCCTGTGTTTTGGTACTCATACTATATTTTTGCATCATTTTTTGATGCAACACCTAGTACGAGCCACCCTTATTGATTCTCCTAATGTTCATTGCCAGCCGTTGTTCAGATCGTGGTGAGCTCTTGGCATTTGGAGATTCTTACTGCCTTCCATCTTTACATACTGTCTGTATTCTTGTATTTTGTAGATAGTGCTATGCTGTATCACTTTATTCCATACTTTAGATGCTCTTATACCATTGACACCAGGTCTAGGGTTGGATTCTGTATATACTTTGTCTTTCCGGTCTCTTTAGCGCCATTGTTGTATATTTTGCACGGTTGGTATATATCTATACTGTTGACCCCTATCTTACTATGTTTTTTCTTCCACTTTCCTTATTTAAATGTTTTACTATACGTATGCATCTCTTGGATTGGCTTACCTACTGGGGGTTTTAGTAGGCGCCATCATGGACCAATTTCAGGTCGTGACAGAGTTGTATCAATGCTTTAGGTTTACCGATCTCTCCAGTATAAGAGCAAAGTGTCTAGTAGAGTCTCGTGCATCAGTACGATGACATTCGTATCCTATTTATGAGAGGATGCATGACATTCTTAGGAAAGATCCCATCTTGTTTGATTCTTTATTATGCGTCCTTGACTCTATAAGCTTCTAAATATCTGTTGTTTCACTCTTTCTCAGATGGTTCATATGAGATCAGCGGTAGGTAAGGACGAAGCCCCTACACCTGCAGTTAGAACCCCAGCTAGGGGATGGGGTAGAGGTTGACCCCAAGGTCAATGTAGGGCATGGGTTGTAATACTAGCTCAGGACCAGACTAGGTTACCGTCACTAGAGCCAGACATTAAGGTTGAGGGGGTTCAAAATGAGCCAGAGGGAGTGGAGCCAGCCCAGCCCCTGGCAAGCTTTATGGCTACACCAGTTCTCTAGGATACGTTGGTTCATCAACTTAGGTTTCTAGAGGGCATGTCACAGCTAGTAGCCTCACTCGGTACTACGATTGGCTCATAGGTCAGGGATGAGGCTTAGACTTCAGACCAGGCAGTGGCACAAGGTTCAGAAGCGCAACCTACTAATGTGGTTCCCCGTCTAGAGATGTTGCCAGTTCCTACAGTTGTTTCACCTATTCCAGATAGGCCTGTTATGTCTTCTGAGGATGTAACGACCGGATTTATTATTATGGGTAAACCTTTCATGCCAAGTTTTGAGTTAGAAAACATCTGGGTTTGGGAGTTGAAAATTTTGGGCGAGGCTAGTCTCAGATAGTTTATGAGCAAGGTATGGTATAGGGAAATCTGGGTAAGGATTTGGTAATGTGTCTTGTAGTGAGCTACATTTTCCATTAGTTAAGGCATAAAGGAGTCCGGGGGACTTTTCAGAAATGAATTCAGGTAAATAGAACTCTCGATATCGAGGTTGACGTGAAGGGGTTGTTCTAGAATGTCAGGGATTTAAGGTGTGTTGTAAAATAGTCACTTCTGGGGAATTTTATGACTTTCTGTCCTGGGAGGTTGACACAGCACTATCGCGACCTCCGCTATAGCGGAGAAATTACCGCTATAACGGAAGTCAACAACGGTCAGCACTGCCATAGTGGTCAGTTCCACTACGGCGGTACTGCAATAGCAGAGTGCGGACTGCTATAGCGGACTGAGTCAGAATTTAATGCATAAACTTCCCCAAAATATTCAGTTTTCCTCAAGCGCATGTTGGAGACGGGAAAGGGTGATTTGAGCAATTTCAACTCCTTTCTTCATCATTTTTCATCCCAAAGGTAAGGATTTCACCCCCTTAACTTAATGTTATTTTTCCTATGTTGTAGAATTTCTAGTTGTGGACTTGGGGAAAGGTTTGGGTTGACCTAGGAATGGTAGAATCCGGGAAAAAAGGGAATTCTAGGGCGTAGAAATCCTTGGGTATTGAATATTATTATTGGGTTATGATCAATTAGCCATAATTCTCTAAATGTATCGATAAAAATGATAGACTTAGGTGAACTAATGGTGGGAAAGCCCGAAAATGGGTGGATGATCATAGTTTGGCCGGGGAATGGGAATTTTGCATAATCCAGGTAATTAGTAGGCCATGTGGACTGATTTTAGTATCTTGTAATTAGTTTTAGACCAAGAACAAGGAAAGGCTTCAGAACACGGGAAGGTTCCAGTCCAGTAGAGCTTTTGTGTAATTCGCGGTAGGTGATGGTTATTGTTTTCTCAATATGCAATATGTGTTCATGTACTATCGCTTAGTATTGTGTGAGTTGTATGCTTAGGGAAAGGGATTATGAATCTCTAGTTTTTCGATTATTCAGTCTTATGAAATGAACTTCGTTTTGTTGCTTGTTGGTTTACAAAGGTGCTTTCGTTCATGTTTGTTGGCTGTTGGATTTTGTGTGATATTCGATTGGCTCGGGTACCATGCCTGGTATGGGATACTCATTAGTTGGCTTAGGTACCATGCCTGGTACGGGATTCATGATAGTTAGCTCGGACACCACGCCTGGTACAGGTTTTGATTTACTCGCATTAATTGCATTTCTTTTGATGGTTCCATGAGTGGACCTGACTGTATTCTTGAATTGTGATTATTGCATATGGTCCATGAGACGCCGTGTGAGGTTATGTGAGGCCAAAAATACCTATATTTAATCATTATTTGCCTCATATTTAGTTTCTTTAGTGTTCTTTTTGAGCATTGATTTTATGAATTATTCTTATGTTTGGTATTTGTATTTGTAGGATTAAAATGGTGAAAAGTTGAAGAAATTCGGAGAAGAAATGAATTAAGGAAATCAAAAAGGCAGCTTAATGGATTGAATTAAATAAAATATTATTATTTTTATATATGAAATCATCACGTGAATTGTGAAATTGAAAAGTTGAGAAATTGCAACATTAATGCTGCCACGTGTCAAAAGCTGAAGAGAAGAAAAAATTAAGGCGGCTGCAGGCCACTAATAGCGATACAGCACAGTGCAAACCCGAATAAATTGTGTTTTGATTTTCCAATTCATTTTGGACTCAGTTATTTTATTTGAGGTTTTTTCCTACATCTATAAATATTTTATAAAAATAGATTTTAGAGGAGAACCGATATGCTTTTTTAACTTTTAATTTGTAAGCTAGGAAGAGATAAGAACCTCCGTGGAGGCCGGAGAATTTTGGTTTATTCTATTCTTCTCCTTTATTATTTATTTGTGTTCTTGGATTATATATTTTGCTACTTTGAAGTAATTTTCATGGTTAATACAAGTACGTCTTTTATTATGTATTATTCTATGATTCTTGCAAGCATGAGTAGCTAAATACCATAACTAGGGTTGTGGAAACTGTGATGAATTAACGAAGCAGGCAAAGTACTTGGTAATTCTAGGGCAGTGTTTATGCATGTATTATTCTTCCCTTTGTTTTGATTGCTTTTTGATGGTGCGCAATAATAAAACTCGCCTTATCCTTACTTGCCAGACCAAGGAGCTAACGGATGGGAAAAAAGTTGTTCAACGATGGAGATTTGAGGCTATCAACTCTCATCTAATAACTTGACCTTGTACGGGAATAGCTAATCTGGAATCCAGGGTAAGGGTTAGTAAATCATACACCCACGGTCGGACAAAGGCGTGTGGTGAAATTTATTTATGTGCTGCACTAATGATTTACGTGAACCTAACTTACCGATTCTGCATGCTAAGCACCAAACTAGTTTACTAAGTACAACGCCTTACTAAGTAATGAAATCATGGTGAACACAGTCCTAGTTACCTTTAATTCTCTGAACACAATTAAATATTAAATTGTTAATAATTTCTATCTTTACTTGTGATACATAAACCCCCCTTGAAATAAAGACGATCAAGTAAATATTCACTACTGACGTATTTCTTCCATATTCCTCGTGGGATCGACCCTAACCTCAGTTAGATTCTATATTTGACAATGACCGCTTTATACTTCATAAAAAAGGTATAATTTGGGCATATCAAATTTTGACGCCTTTGCCGAGAAATACGGTTTAGAAATTGTCTTTACTGTTTAATTTTATTTGTAGTCTTTATTTCTTTTTCTTTATTTTTTTTGTAAATATTTTTTTTATAAATATTTTTTTAATTATTATTATTACTATTTTACTACTCTTCTTGAGATGACATCTGAAAAAGTAGGGAGTGATATTT